>ML660779.1:5706588-5945531 GCA_007570785.1 Antilocapra americana | reverse complement strand
GCCAGCCCAGGATTGATGCTCGGGGCTGGCGATTGATTAGACACATGACAATTAACATGCTTCAATGCCCTTCTCCCATATCATCCCACCCTTACCCTCATCCACAAAGTTCACGAGTCTTTTCTATACATCTGCATTCCTTTTGCTGTCTCGCATGTTGGGTTCTCGTTACCGTCTTTCTAAATTCCATATATATGCGTTAATATACTGTATTGTTGTTTTTGCTTCTGGCTTACTTCACTCTGGATAATGGGCTCCAGTTTCGTCCATCTGAGTAGAATTGCTTCAAATGAATTTTTTTTTAATGCTGAGTAATATTCCATTGTGTATATGTACCACAGTTTTCTTATCCATTCAGTCAGTTGATGGGCATCTAGGTTGCTTCCATGTCTTGGCTATTGTAAACAATGCAGCGATGAACATTGGGGTACACGTGGCTCTTTCAATTCTGGTTTCCTCGGTGTATATGCCCAGCAGTGGGACTGCTGGGTCATATGGCAGGTCTATTTGCAGCTTTTTAAGGAACCTCCACACTGTTTTCCATAGTGGCTGTACTTTTTGCGACACCGTGGACTGCAGCACACCAGGCTCCTCAGTCCTCCACTATGTCCCAGAGTTTGCTCAAATTCATGTCCATTGAGTCAGTGATGCTATCTAACCATTCTCTGCCGCCTCCTTCTTCTTTTGCCTTTAATCTTTCCCAGCATCAGGGTCTTTTCCAGTGATTCGGCTCTTAGCGTCAGGTGGCCAAAGTATTGGATTCCATTCCAGCAAGTCCTTCTAAGGAATATTCAGGGTTGATTTCCTTTAGAACTGATTGGTTTGATTAACTATACTTCACTTTATAAAAAGAAAAGAAGAAAGAATGATCCCAAAGGGTAGTTTTGGGTCAAAAGTTCCAAAAAAAGAAAAAGAAGAACTGGTCTGCAATCAAAGGGAACCCCAGCTCTGTCTCTGAGCTGGTGACTTGCTCCAGGCTAGTGTGGTCGCCTTGACCCCTGCAGCTCTCAACACCAGCAAAGTGACAGCGTTGACTAGACACTTAACGTGTGCTATAAGCTTGCAAATCTGGTGTCCCAAAAGGGCTAGGCAGTAAGGATCTAGGTGGTTTTTTCACAGATGAGGAGACTGAGGGTCAGTGAGTTTAAGTTGTCATACAGCCAGTCCTTGGTGAGGCTGGAACCCAAAGCCAGCCTTGCCAGACACCAAGGTCTGGACTCTTGGCTAACTGCCCAGGGCCACCTCCCAGGTGGACCCAATGAACCCCCAGCAAGGGGTGAGAATCCACTCTAGCTGACAGGCTGCCTCCGGTAAGGTACCCATTTTATAGATGAACTAGCAGGGGCTTTGGCGACTTGCTCAAAACCCTGTTACTAAGGAGTGGGTGCCTAAAAAAAGGCAACCCAGCATTCAGGAACTAGAACCAGAAGGGAGCTCAGATTTTCCCATTCCACAGCTCATATTCCTGACAGGGAAACCGTGGTCCACCCGCTGAAGCTCTTTCTCAGTCATCCTGGGCATACCCGCCCAGTGAGGTGATGACCCCCAGCATGTGAGATCCATGGAACTTTTGAGAGGAAATGGCAGCCGACTTGGAGAACAGCAATTACAGAAAGTGTTAGCATTAGGTCGCTCAGCCCTGCCCGACGCTTTGCGACTCCACAGACTGCAGCTCACCAGGCTTCTCTGTCCATGGGATGTTCCAGGCAAGGATACTGGAGTGGGTTGCCATTTTCTTCTCCAGGGGGTCTTCCCGACCCAGGGATCGAACCCAGGTCTCCTGCACTGCAGGCAGATTCTTTACCAACTGAGCTAAAATCACATAATAGGACCCAGGTTTTCTTTCACCCCGAGGCTCCTAAGAGAACTGCCTTGCTGTGCTGTGCTTGGTCTCTCAGTCGTGTCTGACTCTTTGTGACCCCATGGACTGCAGCCTCTGCCAAAACCTCCAGCTGGAATTTCCCAAGGTGGGGGAGGGGGCGAGAGGGGAGGAGGGTGGGGCTGGGGAGGGGCAGAATGAAGCCTAAGTCAGCCCAGGCCACAGTCTCCTGGGTCCTCACAGGACGAGCCCTTGAAGCCCCAGCGTCACAGTTTTGCACCTGGACAATGTGGGTGCCTCCCCCCTCTCCAGGTCTCCCAGTCCAAGAAGCTGGGAGACTAATCGGCCGTGACCCTGACCTTGAAGCGAGCCTGACATTCTGCGCTCATGCATTTGACCGGACTTATTAGGCTTCTAGTTGATGCAGGCAGCCCTGCCAGGGAGTGGGGTACAGCCTCGAATAAGAGAAACGTGTCCTCCCTCATGGCTCCTCCGGTCCCAAGGTCTAGTTCTCAGTCTAAGAGGCAAATGGAGGAGTCTATGAGAGCCTTATTCACACAAAAGTGGTACTCTCAGACCCTTGATGTTTCTAGAAGAAGGGAGGAAGAAAGAGGGGTGTGCAGAGAGGTGGGGGGGGTCACACAAGGTCACACACTAATTTTCATGTACACTTTCAGCAAACTTAACCTCCTGGGATCTCTCACATGGGTCAATCACTGGAGAACTATAGGTGGAAGTTCACAACATTGTACAGGAGACAGTGACCAAAACCATCCCAAAGAAAAAGAAATGCGGGAAGGCATTTGTGGTTGTCTGAGGAGGGCTTACAAATAGCTGAGGAAAGAAGAGAAGCGAAAGGTAAGGGAGAAAGGGAAAGATATACCCAACTGAATGCGAGTTTCAGAGAATAGCAAGGAGATATAAGAAAGCCTTCTTAAGTGAACAATGCAAAGAAATAGAGGAAAACAATAGAATGGGAAGGACTAGAGATCTCTTCAAGAAAATTGGAGATACCAAGGGAACATTTCATGCAAAGATGGGCACAATGAAGGACATAAATGGCAAGGACCTAACAGAAGCAGAAGAAATTAAGAAGAGGTGGAAAGAATACACAGAAGAACTATACACACTGATCAATATGAATGCCTTAAAATATCAGTGCTAGTAGGGAAGAAGCACTAGTTTCTTTCAGCGGACCATCCCCCCAAGCATCCCAAATGCTCTGTGAAAATTCATTCACTAAGTGAAAGTCGCTCAGCCGTGTCCAACTCTGCCACCTGACCGACTGTAGTCCATGGAATTCTCTGGACCAGAATACTGGAGTGGGTAGCCTTTCCCTTCTCCAAGGGATCTTCCCAACCCAGGGATAAAACCCAGGTCTCCCACATTGCAGGAAGATTCTTTACTAGCTGAGCCACAAGGGAACCCCAAGAATCCTGGAGTGGGTAGCCTTTCCCTTCTCCAGGGGATCTTCCCAACCCAGGGATCAAACCCAGGTCTCCCACATTGCAGGAGGATTCTTTACTAGCTGAGCCACAAGGGAACCCCAAGAATACTGGAGTGGGTAGCCTATCCCTTCTCCAGCGGATCTCCCAGACCTAGGAATTGAACTGGGGTCTCCTGCATTGCAAGCGGATTCTTTCCCATTTGAGCTATCAGGCAAGCCCATCTTGACCTTTATACTCCTCATCTGAGAAGTGAGTGGATCCCTGAATGGGTCCCTTCAAACTCCGAGTTCAGTAATCCTCTAAAGGATGAATCTGAAGTTTAGAGCTTCTCCACTTCATTTGTTAAGCCCCAATTAAATAGTTATTGACTGAAAATATATTTATTGCATACATTCAACTGCTTAATGGTTTCCTGATTGTGACTTAACCACTGCTATGATCACGTTCGAGCTGCATGACAGGAGGGCGGTTAGAAAATTGAGTGCATCCAGGTATGAAACTGCTGGGACCACGGTCTGCTGGGAACATCAATTCTAAGGACTCCAAATGGTCCTTAGGTCTTGTCCATTCTCTGTCCTATGGCTTCTTTGTCTGCTGGGAACTTACTAAGATGGACTATGCCTGCCAGCCTCATCCAGAAGATCGGCAGTGGCCTGGTTACCACTCCTGCAGTCTTAAGTCTTAACCTTTACATTTCTCTTCTGAGAAAGTGAGTGAGTCCCTGAGGTCCCTCAAAACTCTGGGTTCAGTAATGAACTAAAAGGATGAGTCTAAAATCTCATCTTAAGGATGAGTCTGAAGTTTAGAGCTTCTCTACTTCCTTCTGCATTCTGGTAGAGGAAATTTCCTCCTGGAGGAGGCATTGCTGGGCTAAATTCTGTGTTGGCATGGGGGTGGTGAGGGGGAGGTGATCTACCATATATTGAGCAAGGGCCAACTATGGGTCAGGCAGAGGCTGGGCCACCAGTGGAAATTCCTTGTCAGCATTTCCCAGGGCATGGAGGGAGGTGGGGGGTGGTGATGGGATTGGGTGGTTGGCATGGAGACCTGAGATCCTCTGCACATCTTAGAACCACAGGCAGGAGCAGTAGCCCCCACTTCAGTTCAGGATTGGGAGGGTATGGCAACAAAAAAGAAAGACCAGGACCAGCTGGAAGTGAGGCACCCTATAGAGCTCTTCGGAAAAGCAGAGAAAGAGAGAGAGGGCTTCCCTGGTGATACAGTGGTTGAGAATCCACCTGCCAAAGCAGGGGACGCAGGCTCCATCCCTGGTCTGGGAGGATTCCACGTGCCTCAGGGCAACTAAGCCCAAGGGGCACAGCTACTGAAGCCCCTGCACCTAGAGCCTGCGTGCTGTCTGTGACAAGAGAAGCCACTGAGATGAGAAGTCCAAACACAGCAGCAAAACCAGAGACAGCTCAAGCGCAGCAACAAAGACCTGGCACCGCCAAAACTAAATAAATAAAGAAGTTCTTCAAAAAGAAAAACAGAGAGGAGAATCAAGCCAGTAATGTGGAGTTTTGAAGCGCAAATACGTAATGGGGAGTCCTAAGACAGGGTAAGACATCATGCCACTCCTATATTATTCTTTCTTATTTTGGCCGTGCCACGTGGCCTGCAGGATCTCAATTCCCTGACCAGGGATTGAACCCAGGCCACAGCAGTGAAAGCACCAAATCCTAACCACTAGATCACCAGGGAATTCCCCACTTCTACGGTCTTTCTTACAGCTTTTATTTCTCAAAATATAATGGGACATGTGGTATCTCTGCTTGTATTTGGGCTACAACTATGACAGAAATCCAGCTGAATTTGCTCAGGGAAAATGGGAAATTTATGAACTCAGTGCATGCATGCATGCTAAGTCACTTCAGTTCAGTTCAATTCAGTTCAGTTGCTCAGTCATGTCCAACTCTTTGCAGCCCCATAAATCCCAGCATGCCAGGCCTCCCTGTCCATCACCAACTCTTGGAGTCTACCCAAACCCGTGTCCACTGAGTCAGTGATGCCATCCAGCCACCTCATCCTCTGTCGTCCCCTTCTCCTGCACCCAATCCTTCCCAGCATTAGGGTCGTTTCCAATGAGTCAACTCTTCACATCAGGTGGCCAAAGTACTGGAGTTTCAGCTTCAACATCAGTCCTCCAATGAACACCCAGGACTGATATCCTTTAGGATGGACTGGTTGGATCTCCTTGCAGTCCAAGGGACTCTCAAGAGTCCTCTCCAACACCACAGTTCAAAAGCATCAATTCTTCGGTGCTCAGCTTTCTTTATAGTCCAACTCTCACATCCATACATGACCACTGGAAAAACCATAGCCTTGACTAGACGGATCTTTGCTGGCAAAGTAATGTCTTTGCTTTTCAATATGTTATCTAGGTTAGTCATAACTTTTCTTCCAAGGAGTAAGTGTCTTTTAACTTCATGGCTGCAGTCACCATCTACAGTGATTTTGGAGCCCCTCAAAATAAAGTCTGACACTGTTTCCCCATCTATTTCCCATGAAGTGATGTGACCAGATGCCATGATCTTAATTTTCTGGATGTTGAGCTTTAAGCCAATTTTTTCACTCTCCTCTTTCACTTTCATCAAGAGGCTTTTTAGTTCCTCTTCACTTTCTGCCATAAGGGTGGTGTCATCTGCATATCTGAGGTTATTGATGTTTCTGTTTGTGCTCCTTTCAGCTCATCGTTTCTCATGATATACTCTGCATATAAGTTACATAAGCAGGGTGGCAAGATACAGCCTTGATGTACTCCTTCTCCTATTTGGAACCAGTCTGTTGTTCCATGTCCAGTTCTAACTGTTGCTTCCTGACCTGCATACAGGTTTCTCAAGAGACAGCTCAGATGGTCTGGCATTCTCATCTACTTCAGAATTTTCCACAGTTTATTGTGATCGTCACAGTCAAAGGCTTTGGCATAGTCAATAAAGCAAAAGTAGATGTTTTTCTGGAACTCTTTTGCTTTTTCGATGATCCAGCGGATTTGGCAATTTGATCTCTGGTTCCTCTGCCTTTTCTAAAACCAGCTTGAATATCTGGAAGTTCACGGTTCACATATTGCTGAACCCTGGCCTGGAGAATTTTGAGCATTACTTTACTAGCGTGTGAGATGAGTGCAATTGTGCAATAGTTCAAGCATTCTTTGGCATTGCCTTTCTTTGGGATTGGAATGAAAACCGACCTTTTCCAGTCCTGTGGCCACTGCTGAGTTTTCCATATTTGTTGGCATATTGAATGCAGCACTTTCACAGCATCATCGTTCAGAATTTGAAATAGCTCAACTGGAATTCCATCACTTCAGTCATGTCCAACTCTTTGGAACCCCATGGACTAGAGCCCGCCAGGCTCCTCTGTCCATGGGACTCTTCAGGCAAGAATACTGGAGTGGGCTGCCAAGTCCTCCTCAGGGTTACGTTAGCGGACGTAACTCAGACCCTCCTCCAGGGGATCTTCCCGACCCAGATGGAACCCTCGTCCCTTATATCTCCTGTGTTGGCAGGCGGGCTCTTTACTGCTAGAGCCGCCCAGGAAAGTCCTGTGAGCTCAAGTGTGAAACCAAATAGTGATGAGGGCAGGAACGGACGCCTCGGTGAGGTCGTCCAGGCCTCCAGCTGTTCTTGCCTGCTTCAGTAGCCCTGTCTCATTCCTCCCCACTGTCTATGTGGTTTCCTTGGGGAGGTGGAGAGGGGTGACTTTGTAAAATATTTTTATTGGTGTTAATTTGATTTAAAATGTTTTGTTAGTTTCAGGTACAGCAATGTGAATCGGTTATACATACACATACATACACTGGTTTTTAGATTCTGTTTCCACACAGGCCATTTCAGAGTACTGAGTAGAGTTCCTATGTCAACTGTAGTCCCCCAATTTATCTCTTTTCCCCTTATGAAAAGGGAGATTTTTAAAATACTAATTTTTTTCCTTTAATGGTCACAATTGTATTTATTTTTTCATCTTCTTGAGTAAACTTTAATCATCTCTATTTTTCTATAAATTCTCTATTTCATGTTTTCATACATAGCAGCTTAATGTTGCTCATAGTATATGATTCTTAAATCTTCTGTATATGTAGTTTCATTCTCCTTTCATTCTTAGTATTAGATATTTGTGCCTTTTTTCTTCTTTCCTTGATTAATTTTGTTCAATGTTTGTATTATTGCCTTTTCAAAGAAACAACTTTTAGCTTTGTTGATCATTTTTCTGATTGCTTCCTTTTCATTTGTGCTCTTTACTGTTTACTGCCTTCAACTGATTTTTTTTTTATGCTTCTTTAGTTGAAAGCTTTACTCCTGTATGTTTAAATCATTCTTGTTTTAGAGTAAATGCACTTAAGAGTATATATTTCTCTACAAGTGTCATTGTGGCTCCATTCTACAAGTCTTGTTTTGTATTTTTTTCTTTATCTTCAGTACCAAATATTTCATAATTCCCGTTTCAATTTCTGTTGATACCTTCAGATGGGGGTACTCAGCAAACAACTTCCCTTTCCTCTCCTAAATGCCTAGATTCTAACCGAGAGACAAGACAAAGAATGAGGGGAGGTTTTGGTGTTTGTTTTTTAACTGACAAAGAGAAGGTTGGAAGATGAGGATGAGGGTAGATGTGACAGCCAAATGGGTTTCCTAATACTGGTGACTGCAGCCATGAAATTAAAACATGCTTGCTCTTTGGAAGGAAAGCTATGATAAATTTCAACACCATATTAAAAACAGAGACATTACTTTGCCAACAAAGGTCCACGTAGTCAAAGCGATGGTTTTACCAGTAGTCATGTACGGATGTGAGAGTTGGACCATGAAGACGTCTGAGCACTGAAGAACTGACACTTTTGAACTCTGGTGCTGGAGAGGACTCTTGAGACTCCCCTGGACAGCAAGTAGATCAATCCTAAAGGAAATCAGCCTGAATATTCATTGGAAGAACTGATGCTGAAGCTGAAGCTCCAATACTTTGGCCACCTGATGCGAAAAGCTGACACATTGGAAAAGACCCTGATGCTGGGAAAGATTGAAGGCAAAAGGAGAAGAGAGCGGTAGAGGATGAGATGGTTACACAGCATCACTAACTCAATGGACGAGTTTAAGCACACTGCAGGAGACAGTGAAGGACAGGGAAGCCTGGTATGCTGCAGTCAGTCGGACGTGACTTAGTGACTGTACAATAACAAATACTGAAAATGGGGGGTTGGCAACCTAAACCCCTAGTCTCTGTGTTGCTGTGGGTGGTAGATGGAAAACAGAGAATGAACACTGCCTTTAGGTAGCTCACTCCCAAGAAGAAAAAGGAAGCTGGTAAATCAAGAACGTCCATTTTATTTTCCCCACATTGACCAGCTGGGTTACTCTTCCTCCATGGGGCAGAGAGAGACTGGGAGTGCTACACTAATTTGGCACCCTCCACAAGGAAGGAAACAAAGGATTGGAAAGAAACGTTCCTACAAGTGTGCTTTTTAGTTTTCAAAGTTACAGCTGTAGTTAGTCTGCCTTTGCTATTTTTGTTGACTTCTAATTTTGCTGCATTGTGGGTAGAGAATGTGGTCTGCTTTACATGCATTTCAAATTTTGCTCAGGCTTTCATTTATGACCCAACACAGGGACAACTTTTTAAATAAATGTTCATGTATTCTTAACAACTATGAAGCCATTCCTTTTGTGATTCCTCAATTCAAACTAATTCTTTCTGTTTTGGCTTTACTTATTTCAAGGTTAGTAGTTACATATGAAAAGCTTATTACTGTTGAGTCTTTTTGATGACTTGTGACCTTAATCATCTTCTCACTCCCCTCTTTCTCTTTTTAGTATTTCTTGGCCTTAGGTGTATTTTGCCTGATTTCAATATTCTACATCAGCTTTTTGGGGGTTACTATTTGCCTGGTATATCTTTTTCCATTATTTTATTTTTAGTCTTTCCTTTTTCTTTTGCTTTAGAGTATTCCTTCTAACCAACAGGCTGTTGTATTTTGTTTTGATCCAATATGACATTCTCTGTCTTTAAGGAGACAAATGAAATCAATTTACATTCATAATGACTGTTGATATATTTAGACTTACTTCTACCATTTTATTTTGTGTTCTCATTACACTACCTCTTTAAATTATTATTTCTCATGCGTTAGCATCCATGGGCAGAAGAGCCTAACAGGCTGCAGTCCATGGGGTCACAAAGAGTCAGACACGACTGAGCAACTAAGCACAGCACACAGCATCTATTAAATTTATAGTTCTCTTTATTATCCTGTTTTTCTTTGATAGTTTTGAAATTATAGATGTATTTCTGTTGTTTAACTGATTTCCCTTAAACTTTTGACATTGATACCCAGGTAAATATTTTCCCAACAATGTCCAAAGCTGTGCTGTCCAATAGAAATACAATGAGATCCATTATTACTTGAAATTTTCTAGTATCCATATTAAAAAGAAACAGGTGAAATTAATTTTAATAACATGCTTTATTTAACATAATATATCAAAAGGAGTATTTCAGAATATAATCAATGTAAGATTATTAATAAAATAGTTTATATTTTCTGGCTAAATCTTGAAATCTGTGTAGTTTATACTTACCAGCACATCTCATTTTGGCTTTTTGTTTTGTTTGTTTTTTACTCTTCTCTGTTCTATTTTATTCTATTATTTTAATTTTTTTAACTTTTTATTTGGCTGCATCAGATCTTAGCTGCAGCACGTGGGTTCTTTTGTCGTGGCGCATCAATTCTCTAGTTGTGGCTTGTGAGCTTCTGTTGTGGGGTGCGGGCTTAGTTGCTCTGTGACATGTGGGATCTTAGTTCCTAGCAAGGGGTCAAACCTAAGTCCTTTGCATTGCAAGGGGAATTCTTAACTACTGGACCACCACGGAAGTCCCTAGACTTTTTATTTTATTTGGAGTATAGCCAGTTAATTGTTGTGATAGTTACAGGTGGACAGCAAAGGGACTCAGCCATATATATACATGTATCTCCATTCTGTATTCTCCAGTTTAGTTGCTCAGTCATGTCCGGCTCTTTGCGACACCCTGGACTGAAGCACGCCAGCCTTCCCTGCCCATCACCAACTCTCAGAGCTTGCTCAAACTCATGTCCATCGATCAGTGATGCCATCCAACCATCTCATCCTCTGTTGCCCCCTTCTCCTCCTGCCTTCAATCTTTCCCAGCATCAGGGTCTTTTCCAGTGAGTCAGTCCTTTGCTGTTACGTATATCATTGAGCAGAGTTCCCTGTTCTATACAATGTGTCATTGGTCATTATCCATTTAAAATACAGCAGTGTATACATGTTGACCCAAAATTCCCTACCTGTCCTTTCCCCGCATCCTTCCTACCCTGGTAACCGTAAGTTTATTGTCCAAGTCTGTGAGTCTGCTTCTGTTTTGTAAATAAATTCACCTGAATGATTTCTTGTTAGAACGTGCATATAAGGGATGTCACACAACATGTCTCTTTCTCTGTCTGACTTAATTCACTCAGTATGACCATCTCTAGGTTCGTTGACATTGCTGCAAATGGCAGTATTTCTTTCCTTTTAATGGCTGAGTAATATTCCATTATATATGTACTACAGCTTCTTTAGCCAGTCCTCTGGATATGTGACTTGCAAATATTTTCTTTCAACCTGTAGTTTATCCGTTTTCCTAACAGTGTCTTTTAAAGCTTAATTTATTTGGCTACATCAGCTCTTAATTGCAGCATGCGGGTCATATGCCATCCTTCACTGTGGAGCATGGACTCTTTATTTTGATGCATAGACCCAGTAGTTGTGACCCACAGACTTAGCTGCTCAGCAACATGTGTGATCTTAGCTCCCTGACCAAGGATCAAATCCATGTCCCCTGGATTGCAAGGCGAATTCTTAACCACTAGACCACCAGGGAAGTCCCCAACAGTGTCTTTTTACAGAAGCAAAGTTTCACATTTTTGATATAACATAGTTTATCATTTTTTCTTTTATTTGTTGTTCAGTTGCTAAGTTGTGCCTGACTCTTTGCAACCCCATGGATGGCAGTATGCCAGGATTCCCTGTCCCTCACTATCTCCCAGAGTTTGCTCAAATTCACATCTGTTGAGTCAGTGATGCCATCTAACCAGCTCATGCTCTGCTGCCCCCTTCTCCTTTTGCCTTCAGTCTTTTCCACCATCAGGGTCTTTTCCAATCATCAGGTGGCCAAAGTGTCGAAGCTTTCAGCTTCAGCATCAGTTCTTCCAATGAATATTCAGGATTGATTTCCTTTAGGACTGACTGGTTTGATCTACTTGCAGTCCAAGAGACTCTCAAGAGTCTTGTCCAACACCATAATTCAAGAGCATCAATTCTTTGATACTCAGCCTTCTTCACAGTCCAACTCTCATATCCATACATGACTTCTGGAAAAACCATAGCCTTGACTAGACGGACCTTTGTTGCCAAAGTAATGTCTCTGCTTTTTAATATGCTGTCTAGATTTGTCATAGTTTTCCTTCCAAAGAGCAAGCATCTTTTAATTTCATGGCTGTGGTCGCTCTCCGGAGTGATTTTGGAGCCCAAGAAAATAAAATCTGTCACTGCTTCCACTTTTTCCGGTCATGATCTTAGTTTGTTCAATGTTTAGTTTCAAGCCAGCTTTTTCACTCTCTTCTTTCACCCTCAACAAGAGGCTTTTTAGTTCCTTTTCACTTTCTACCATTAGAGTGGTATCATCTGTGTATCTGAGATTGTTGATATTTTTCCCAAGTCTTGAGTCCAGCTTGTGATTCATCTAACCTGGCATTTTGCATGATGTACTCTGCATAGAAGTTAAATAAGCAGGGTGACAATATACACCCTTGTCATACTCCTTTCCCAATTTTGAACCAGTCCATTGTTCCAGGTCCAGTTCTAAATGTTTCTTCTTGACCCACATACAGGATTCTCAGGAGACAGGTAAGGTGATCTGGTATTCCCATCTCTTTAAGAATTTTCCATAGTGTGTTATGATCCACACAGTCGAAGGCTTTAGTGTAGTCAATAGAGCAGAAGTAGATGTTTTTCTGGCATTTCCTTCCTTTCTCTATGATCCAACAGATGTTGGCAATTTGATCTCTGGTTCCTCTGCCTTTTCTAAACCCAGCTTGTACACCTGAAAGTTCTTGGTTCATGTACTGTTGAAACCTGGCTTGAAGAATTTTGAGCATGAACTTGCTAGCATGTGAAGTGAGCTCAATTGTCCAGTAGTTTGAACATTATTTGGCATTGCCTTTCTTTGCGATTGGAATGAAAACTGACTTTTTCAGTCTGGTGGCCACTGCTGAGTTTTCCAAATTTGTTGACATAATGAGTGCAGCACTTTAACAGCGTTATCTTTTAGGATTTGAAATAGCTCAGCTGGAATTCCATCACCTCCACTAGCTTTGTTCATAGTAATGCTTCCTAAGGTCCATTTGACTTCATACTTCTCTATACCATATCTAAGAATGCTTTGCTTATTCCAAGCCGAAAGGACTTTTCCCCTGCATTTTCTTCTAAAAGTTTTATTATTTCACTTTTATCATTTAGGTCTATGGTCAGTTTTGAGTTAATTTCTGTATAACATGTGACATAAAGGTTGACAATCGTTTTTTTTTTTTCAATATGGCGGTGGCTTAGTCGAGTCTGACTCTTGAGCCCCCATGGACTGTAGCCCTCCAGGCTCCTCTATCCATGGGATTCTTCAGGCAGGAATACTGAAGTGGGTTGTCATTTCCTTCTCCAGGGGATCTTCCCAACCCAGCAATCGAACCCAGGTCTCCTGCATTGCAGTCAGATTCTTTACCAACTGAGCTATGAGGGAAGCTATTTTTTTTCAACGTAGCTATCCAAAGTATTCTATTTGTTGGGGAAAAAAACAAACAAGAACCTGTTATCCTTTCTCAATAAAATTGCCTTTGCATCTTTGTAAAAGATAAACTGGCCAAACTTGTGTGATTCTATTTTTGGACTATATGCCTTGCCCAGTGATCTATGTATCTATCCCATGACCAGTTCTGCACTAACAACTGTAGCTTTATAGAAAATCTTAAAATAGGTAGTGTGAATCCTGAAACTTTGTTCTTGTTTTTCAAATCGTTTCCATTATTTTGATTTCTTTGCCTTTCCATGTAAATTACAGAATCAGATTGTTGATTTTTACAGAAAAGCCTGCTAGGATTTTGTCTGGGATTGAACTGAATCTAGTTGGATCATAGAAAAAGCAAGAGAATTCCAGAAAAACGTCTACTTCTGCTTTGTTGACTATGCCAAAACCTTTTACCGTGTGGATCATGACAAACTGTGGAAAATTCTTCAGGAGATGGGAATACCAGACCACCTTACCTACCTCCTGAAAAATCTGTATGCAGGTCAAAAAGCAACAGTTAGAACTGGACATGGAACAACAGACTGGTTCCAAACTCGGAAAAGAGTAGCTCAAAGCTGTATATTGTCAAGCTGCATATTTAACTTACATGCAGAGTACATCATGTGAAATGCCAGGCTGGATGAAGCACGAGCTGGAATCAGGATTGCCGGGGGAAATATCAGTAATCTCAGATATGCAGGTGACACCACCCTTATGGCAGAAAGCAAAGAGGAACTAAAGAGCCTCTTGATGAAAGTGAAAGAGGAAAGTGAAAAAGCTGGCTTAAAACTCAACATTCAAAAAACATTATGGCATCTGGTCCCATCACTTCATGGCAAATAGATGGGGAAACAATGGAAAAAGTGGCAGACTTTCTTTTCTTGGGCTCCAAAAATCACTGAAGATACTGACTGCAGCGATGAAATTAAAAGATGCTTGCTCCTTGGCAGAAAAGCTATGACCAACCTAAACAGCATATTAAAAAAGCAAAGACATTACTTTGCCTACAAAGGTCCATCTAGTCAAAGCTACGATTTTTCCAGTAGTCATGTATGTATGTGAGAGTTGGACCATAAAGAAAGCTGAGCACTGAAGAATTGATCCTTTTGAACTGTGGTGTTGGAGAAGACTCTTGAGAGTCCCTTGGACTGCAAGGAGATCAAACCAGTCCATCCTAAAGGAAATCAGTCCTGAATATTCGTTGGCAGGACTGATGCTGAAGCTGAAACTCCAATACTTTGGCCACCTGATGCAAAGAACTGACAGTTTGGAAAAGACCCTGATGCTGGGAAAGATTGAAAGTACGAGGTAAAGGGAACAACAGAGGATAAGATGGTTGGATGGCATCACCGATTTGATGGACACGAGTTTGAGCAAGCTCTGGAAGTTGGTGATGAACAGGAAAGCCTGGCGTGCTGCAGTCCATGGAGTCACAAAGAGTCATATGCCGCTAAACAACTGAACTGAATTGAACTGAAGTGCCACTAATATTTCAGGGAGTTCAATCTCAAAAAAGGAAAAGAGTGAGAACCAGCATGAAGGTACATTATTGAGCTGGCCACTGCTTGATGTTAAGCACAACTGACTGCTTGATCTTCTGGAGCTATCTTGCGCTTGTCTGGGCATTGAGTGAATCCACGGCCTCAGGCACCAGCAGCCACAGAGGAGCCCATAGGGGCAGGAGGCAGAAATGCTGTCAGGTTGTGTCCATGTGGAGCTGATCAGAATACTTGCAGAATTGGCTGGGACAAAACAACTGGCCAAGACTCTTGTAGACTGGTAGAGCTAAGGGGTTCAAGTTGGCACAGAAGAGTATATGAGAAGTGGATTGTCCACCTGTCTTATCTGTTTCTTAAATTTTCATCTGTATACAGGCATATAGTTTAAAGCATCAAATAGGTCCACAGACTTATCGCGAAAATTTCAGCCTCCTGTCCCCCATCCTCAAATTCGTCCATCTTTCTGCTCCCCAGGGGCAAGCAACTTCTACTCTTTTATTATTGCTTTTGGAATTAACCTCTATACATGCTTTATTATTCCCCACCCCTAGTTTTCAGGCATTATCTGCCAACTTTTCACACCAGAAGGTGAGGAACTACCTGGGTTTTACCAGCAACACCCCTCCCTCTACCTTGCACACACATACTTCCTGTCCCACTGTTCTTCCAGTAGAGTTTAAATCATACTTTAAAGTTAACATTATTATGATTACATAAATTCTATTCACTTTTGTGCCACATAGAACATATTAGCTGTTTTTCCTTTCTTTCACAACCTTTTGTTTTCCTTGTCGTTGATACTGTCTAGTTTTAATTTGTTTGCTTCATGTTCTAATTATCATGAAATCATTCCTCAGCAGCACCAACCACCTCTTGATACATCCAAGCACATTTCCCAATTGCATCATCTTGGAGACTTCTTTCACAGACCTTTCTGGTCTGTTCCAGTTTCTTCTGTCTGCCCTCCAGGCTGTTGTGTTCTCCCTTCATCAATAGCTTGAGGACTCACGTCATTTCTCTTAGGCATGGATTTCCCATCTTAACTTTCTTCTTGATTTATTCCCTGTTTTAGAGGTGCACATTCTCTAGTAAATTGCCAAGAAAGGATGTTCCCAAACCAAACTTGGGTTCACTTGCCTATGTGCAGTGAAGCGAAGCCAATCTGTTGACACTAGGATGTGGGGAAGCAAAGTGCAGGGCACCAACCAAGGAGTCCAGGTAACTAGTGCTTAAAAGTCTTAAACTTTCCAAGGACATTCAGGTAAAGAGCTTTAAAGGTAGGCTGAGGTCGGGTATGTGATCAGCTCCTAGACATTCATCTGATTGGCTGGTGGTGAGGTAATCAAGGGTCAACATCATCAACCTTCTGGTTCCAACTGCTCTGGGGTCGAAGTGCCTGTGAATAGCATACAGTTAACTCCTTCCACCTGGTGGGGGTTTCAGTTTCTGCAAAACAGCTCAAAGGATATATAGCTCAGAATATTATCTATAGCCCTTGCTGCTGCTGCTGCTGCTGCTAAGTCACTTCAGTCGTGTCCGACTCTGTGCAATCCCACAGATGGCAGCCCACCAGGCTCCGCCGTCCCTGGGACTCTCCAGGCAGGAACACTGGAGTGGGTTGCCATTTCCTTCTCCAATGCATGAAAGTGAAAAGTGAAAGTGAAGTCACTCAGTCGTGTCTGACTCTTAGCGACCCCCATGGACTGCAGCCTATCAGGCTCCTCCCTCCATGGAATTTTCCAGGCAAGAGTATTGGAGTGGGGTGCCATTGCCTTCTCCGCTATAGCCCTTGAGGAGGAACTAAAGGTCATTGATTTTGTTTCGTGGATAAACTATTATTATTTTGTCTTGCTTGACTTTCCCCTTCTTTCTGCCTTTTCTCACTTCTCTGATTAAATTTATTCTTTTTTATTTTTTTCTTTTAATTAATTTTTATTGGAGTATAGCTGCTTTACAATGTTGTATAAGTTTATTCTTTGACTGAAGTTTTTCTATAGACAAAAGGGAGGAGGAGGATGCAGCAGGGGAGAATGGGAATTCTGTTCTAGGAAGGCTCCATAGGGTTTGCTCTGATACAGGACCTCTGTTGGGTTAGTTGTTCAGTCGTGCCCAACTCTTGGCAACCCCACTGACTTTAGCCATCCAGGTTCCTCTGTCCATGGAATTCTCTAGGCAAGAATACTGGAGAGGGTTGCCATTTCCTTTTCCAGTGGATCTTCCTGACCCAGGGATTGAAGCTGGGTGTCCTGCATTGCAGGCAGAGTCTTTATTGTCTGAACTACTAGGGAAGCCCGTCTGTTACAGATGCATGGGAATTAAACTGTTTGAGACTGTTTATTTCTGAAAATCTTTATTCTACACTCACAACTGATAGTTTGGTTGGGTATAGAATTCTAAGTTTTATGCATACTTTTCTCTGGATTTTGAAGGCATTGTGGTCTAAATTGGTGTTGTTAAGAAGTCTGATGCCCTTCTAATTTTTGATGTTTGGTGCAAAACCTAGTTTTTCTCTCTCTGGGAATTTGTATGATTTTTCTTTTGTTCTCAGTGATCTAAAATTTCACAATAATGTATCTTTGTGTGTGAATAGCATCCATTTTGTTCAGTACCTAGTGGGCGTCTTCAAACTAGAGATTCACGTAATTTAATTCAGAGACATTTACTTGAATAACTTATTGGATGAGCACCCTTTCCTCTTTCATTTTCTCTATTCTCTATGGGATTTCTTTTATTTGGATGTGAGATCTTCCAGGTTGGTTCTCTAATTTTCAAATCTTTGCTCTCTTGTATTTTGTTTTTTTGCTCTACTTGCTGAGAAATTGCCTAGTCTGCAACTTTATCTTCTAAACTTTCCATTAAACTTTTAATTTGTGCTATGCAAGAGAGATTTTTTTTTGTTCTCAGAACATTCCTTTTTGATAACATTCTGTACTTGTTTAATGTGTGCTCTTATGTCTATGATGATGCCAATGATTTTTTGGCATTTTCTTTTTATCATCATCTGTGTTCCCTCCAGCATATTGAAAAGCAGAGACATTACTTTGCCAACAAAAGTCCGTCTAGTCAAGGCTATGGTTTCTCCAGTAGTCATGTATGGATGTGAGAGTTGGACTATAAAGAAAGCTGAGTACCGAAGAATTGATGCTTTTGAACCGTGGTGTCGGAAAAGACTCTTGAGAGTCCCTTGGACTGCAAGGAGATCCAACCAGTCCATCCTAAAGGATATCAGTCCTGGGTGTTCATTGGAAGGACTGATGCTGAAGCTGAAACTCCAATACTTTGACCACCTCATGCGAAGAGTTGACTCATTGGAAAAGACCCTGATGCTGGGAAGGATTGGGGGCAGGAGGAGAAGGGGAAGACAGAGGATGAGATGGCTGGATTGCATCACCAACTCGATGGATATGGGTTTGGGTAGACTCCGTAAGTTGGTGATGGACAGGGAGGCCTGGCGTGCTGCAATTCCTGGGGTCACAAAGATTCAGACACGACTGAGCGACTGAACTGAACTGTGTTCCCTCCAAGTTGCTTTTTATCAGTTTGTTATTGTTTGACTATGAGTTAGGGGCTTCTCTTATGTGCTTGGCCACCCTTGGCTTCTACACACATAGTCTGCTCTGAAGCTCAGAGCTCAGAGTTGGCTGCCCACCAAAGACTCCACTGAAGGGTGATCTGGCTAGGTTCTTTCACTGAGCAACTTTTAATGTCACTGCCTTTGTTTCCTCCCAGGTTTCTCAGGTCTGTAAGAGTTATCTTTTAGTCTCCTGCCTGGAGGTTCATACTAAACCTGATTGCCATTTGGGAGGATTAACATTCACTGTGAGGACCTTTACTTAATTTCCCCACTTTCAGTGCAATGCCCCTGCCCCTAGCTGGGTCTACTCTTCTCCAGGACAGAGTCCCATGGTTTTACCCACTCCAGGGAATAATATTCTGTTTGGATATAGTAGAGGCAGTCACCTTGGGGGATGGAATCTTGGTTACTAACTGCTCTTTAAAGCTCTCTTTCAAGTCCACTGTGGTTCCCTCTGCTTTCTTACCTGTGCTGCCCGAAGTACCAGGTACTCAGTTCCTAAACCTTTGGGAGTGTAGTGTGTCCTAGACTTTCCTCACTGCCAGTTTAGGACTCAATTTTTTTGCATCCATGAAGTCCATTCTCACTCATCAGTCTGCTTTCCAATTTCAAAATTATCCTTTTTTTTCTTTTAATCATTGCAGTACTTTAAAAATTCCTTTTCTGCGCCTTTTTGAAAATTTTCAGGAGGGATCATGGATAAATGTTTGTGTTTAATCTGCTGTCTGTAGTGCTTGCTTTGGCAGCACTTGTATTAATATGCTGTCTATAGCAGGAACCCTGGCTATTCTTTCTTCATTACATTAATTCTTTTTCCATACTTCCCAAAACATTTTAGTCATTGCAATCACAGCTAATCTCTGGTCTCTGTCTCCTGGATCTATCATCTGAGGTTCGGTGGGATGCGTGAGGATTGGTGAGGGGAGTGGGACAAGCATATCATTGGTTTTCCCAACTGACTCTGTCTCATGACTGCTTTTGTTTTGTAATTTTGTCTTTGTGAGCTCATCTGCAGGAACCTTTGTCTGTGGGAACCCTGAGCAGCCTGAGTTGAAGTCAGGCCCTCTAGGGAATGTTTGCATTTGTTTCTGCCCAGTGCCCACAGGCATCTCCAGCCAGGGACCCCTTTTTGTATTAGCTTCTTGCTTTCAGAGAGTCTCCTGAACACAAGGGAAGCAGGGTAGTGTAAATTTAAATCCCACCCACCCTGGGACTCCATCTATGATTACAAATTCCCAGAGCCCTGGCTGTAGCAGAGGAACTGACTGGTGATCTGTTTGAGCAGAGAGTGGACAATTTTTTAAAAAATCCTTGCTCACCTTTCCACCAAGAATATAACTCTGAAGAGTCTGGCTTGGAGGTAGGTCTCATTCACAACTCCTGGCTTTGCGGAGCCCAAAGCCTTATTTCTTGTCCCCATAGGGGCTGTAAAACCCAATCCCAGATTGCCGAGTCCCACAGCCCCCTCACTGCCTGTGCTGGCCCCACACAGCACCAACACTAGCCCTCATGATTCCTGCTCTGGTTTTCAGCCCCGTCTTTGTTTTTATCCCTGGGGAGTTCCCTTCCTTTCTTGCAAGCTCAGCCATCCATTTAAAAGGATGTTTGTTATATTTTAGTCACCGTTTCGGAGTCCTGCTTTGTAGCAGGATGGTTTTCTGCTGTGTAACTCACAATTCTGCTTGGAAATAAAAGTCCTGTGTTTTTTGTTTTTGTTTTTGTTTTTTTTTTTTACTGGTTTCTACTGTCTTTTGCATCTCTGTATTCCCCACAGCAGAGCATTAATAGAGGCTCGGTGAACAGTGAATAAAGGGAACTGAATTGCCACAATCGGTGTCCTAGTCACCTAATTGGCAATTTTGCAAAAGGCACAGCAAAGCCGAGTCAGTTTCTCTGGCAGTCCTGCTGTTTGGAGCAGGAGTCTCAGAGAACATTCAAGACCCATCCTGGGCTGGACTCAACCTACCCGTGGGCACTGTCTGATGTCCAGCCAGCCCTCCTAGGCATCCTGACTGCCAGCCACACACCTGATCACAAGCTGGGTCTGATTCTTCTTTGAACTTTGTGTTCCCAGTCCCTTGCCCAGGCAGGGTGCCCACACAGAGCCTCTGCAGCACTGCCCGCAGAGCTTCCTAGGGGCTGTTTGCCCGCTTGACCAGCCTCATCCACCAGGCTCACACTCCCCGGAGGAGGCTGGCTGTTTTCCTCTCTGTGTCTTTAGCATCTTCACGGTAACAGTGTAAACAACCGAAGCCGCTCCATAAATGTGTGTCTAATGCGTGAATGAGCAAGCCGGCATTCCCAGAGAACCAGAGTTTGGATTTTACAAAATTAAAGCAGCTGTTAAAGCCTGGAGGCTATAACATCCTGGGGGAAGGGGGAAGAGGGACTCTTCCCCCCAGCCCCTCCCCTCCTCCTCTCGTGGGTGGGTGGGGCTCCCCGTCCAAGTTTGGGAAGACGGGGAACTGGGTGCCTGTCTCCCCAGATCTGTGGCCCCCAGCAGCTTTGTCTCTGTGGGTGCCTTGGCTGCCAAGATACATGGACAAAAGGAAGGTTGAGGTGACCCCCCTCACAATTAGTTTACAAGGCACTTTCCCTTGGATGAAGACACACTGGGAAGGGATTCTGCAAGCCTGTGTGTGTGTTGGGGGGCAGGGGAGGCGGGGGGGAGGCTTGGAATTGAAGTCAGAATGGGGGCATCAGGGCTGCACTATCCAGCGGCCACGAGCCAGCTGCCACCACCGAGTGAGCACTTGAGATGCGGCTGCTCTGAACTGAGAGGGGCCTCAAGTGTAAGATACACACCAGAGGTCACAGACTTAGTATGAAAAAATAAAAGTAAACTTCTCATTAAGAATTTAAAATATTTATGACATGTCAAAGTGATACTATTTGGGAGGTATTAGGTTAAACACAAATATTATTAGAATGAATTTCACCAGCTTCTTTTGACTTTGTTTTAATGAAGCTATCAGAACAGTTCAAATTACCCACAAGAGTTGCGTTTGTGGCTGGCACTGGTCTAGAGCATGGGCCACGTGATTCCCAAACAGACCTCCCTCCACTCACAGCCCTGGCACCAAACATGGGCTCCAGGACAGACAGGTGTAGCTGCAGGCTCCTGATCTGGTCTCTGCTGCAACGTCTATGAGTGATCCGACCTTCCCCGGGACAGGTCCTGATTTCCTCATCTGAAAATGGCACAGTTTCGCCCACAGGGAAACAAAATGATTTTGAGGATTCAGGAATCAGACACAGCCCTTCATGTCCTCATCACAGGGGCCACTGGGCTATAGCAGCATAAGGGCGGGGCCTTGCCTGTGATAGGCCGCATGAATGAATGAGTGCCTCTTCAGCCCCACTGAACCTTTGGCTTATTCATGAAATAGTTTCCTCTGCCTGTGAAGACCTTCTTGACCCAGCTTCCACCTTTACGTGTGCATCATATTTATCAGATGCCCAGTTGTGGGTGTGACCAGATTTTGAAAACTGCCACTGCCTTATTTTGGGATCCTTAGAGAACAGAGCCTTAGTTAAGGACTTGGGGGTGACCCCAGGAGGCAGGGGAGCAAGGAATGGAAGGAGGAGGCGCAATGGTGGGGGGGTGTCCTTCTCTGCTGGTTTCCACTAGGAACTCTAGAATTGTTTTCTGAAAGATGGGAGGAGGGGGGTATCCATCCACTGGCTTCTGTTTTCCATTGCAGAAAATTGCTCAGGGGATCTTTACTACCCACTTCCAAGCTGTCTAGTGGCTTTGGGAGGCCTTGGGAGAAGCTCAGAGGAGAAAAGCTCCTGCTTAAGGTGGCACAAGTTACACTGAGTCAGGATGGTCCACCTCATTGAAGCTGAAATGAGAGGGGAGACCAGGGAGTGTAAGGAGGCAGACAAGTATCTGCTATAGTCCCTGAAGTCTAGAAAGACACCAAAAATAATCCGTATTTGTTGCAACAAATAGACAAAGTCAGTAGCTCAACTTAAGGTCTGTGATTTGACAGAATGGGCTATGGCTTATGGGCAATTTTTAGAAAGTGAGCTGAAACCTCCTTCTTTTGTTCATGCATGCATGTGTTCATTCAAACGTCAGTCGATATTTATTGGACACTGATTCTGAGTCAGGCCCTTGCCTACTTCGGAAAGGACAGCAGAATGAAAGAGAGGGGTAAGGATGTCATTGTACCAACAAAGGGGAGTCTTTCCTAATTTTTAAATTGTTATTTGCAAACTTCAGTTTTTCAGTCTTCACTGGTAACAGGGGATTAATGCTGAAGGTCACCTATTGTTGGCTGCCAGTTCAACCCAAAACCCCTGAAGAGGATTTTGCCTCTTCCCTGAGTCAAGGAGGACTTATAAATGAATTCACCCACCCATACTGCCTTCCTGAGATCACTCAGCCTGCAGCCCCTGAGCACCCGCTTGGTGCCAGGCTCTGTGCAGTTTCCAGGAGTGCAGTGGTAAATGAGACAAAGCCTGCCCTTAGGAGCTCACAGTCTGGAGGGGGAGATGGTAGCACCCTGGCAGAATCTGGAGGCAGGCACCAAGCCCTGGGAAGGGAGGGAGAGGGTTGTGTCCTGCTGGGTCTTGGAAAGCTTTCTGGAGGAGGTGCAATCAGGGTATTCACCCCAAGGCCTCTGGGCCCCAGATGTGAGCTTCTGGCACAGACCAGACCTGGCTGAACCCCATAACTGGCTGCTTGGCAGAAGACATTGGCAAACCCAGGCTTGCTCTGGGCCATTTGCATATCATTTGCATCTATCTGCATATGTGGTGGCACAGCCTGGTCTCTTATGCATTTAAATTGCAAGTTATTTGTCTCTCTTTGAAAGCTCTCATTTTTTTTTTTCCCCAAGGGTGGGCTGGCTCCATTTCCCCTCCTTGCCCTTATAATGCAAGACTCTGTTGAGTTTGCCAAGCACGGTGCAAGGCTGTAGATCTTGGGTTTCAATATATGTTATTCTGGCTTTCAGAATACTTTGTTAGTTTCAAGGGATGCATGACAGCTTGGTGCAAAAGAGAGTGTTGAGCATGTGTACCCCATGGCCAGATGGGGAAACTGAAGCAGAGAGTGATTAAAGTGAGATGCCCAACCTCATCACTTTTCATGTTGGAGGCAAGACCATGGGTAGGGGTCAAGTCACTTGATTTCTGATTCAGCCTTGAGAGGGCTTTTAGAGGTTAATTCTTTGTACAGAGGGTGGGAGGAGATCCAGAGAGAGGTGGGGACTTGTCGAAGGCCATTGGTTGGCGATGCAGCCTTGGCTTCCACAGCTCT
This sequence comes from Antilocapra americana, assembly GCA_007570785.1. Lineage (NCBI taxonomy): Eukaryota > Metazoa > Chordata > Mammalia > Artiodactyla > Antilocapridae > Antilocapra > Antilocapra americana. Next base: position 5,922,094 of record ML660779.1, on the reverse strand, counting down.
GCCTAAAGACAATGAGTCCCTCCGTCAAGGTGATTGTTTTGGCTACTGTGTCAGTGACATTTGCCCCTTTAGAGGGGGACCTGTCCCATAAATACCAAGTGTATTGATATCTCCTTATCTGAGTTGCTGTTTAAGCCTGGTGAGTATCACCCAACTCAGCCCATCTCATTTGACCAGGACTTGACTTAGCCCAGATATGAGTTAACAGGAGTCTTTGTTGGTCTTCTAACTAGAGGATTTTCTGCCACTGAGGAGGCACAGTTAGGGCTATCTCAGAGAATGAAGGTCTCTCCCTGCACTTAGAAGATGTGCCTCTGACATTACTATGAAATCAAAGTTGAAGACATCAGCTTGTATCTTAAAGTATGTCAACAGAGTAGGGACTTCCTCAAGGTCAACACTGGATCTGACTAATTATCATATCATTGGGGATATTTACTCGTAAGAATAGAATTATGTGATTCACTGCTAATAACAGCTCCTATTTATTGAGCACTTTGTCATGTACAGATATGGGGCTGGGTTTTTAGATCAGGTTACTTCCATTGCTCACCCTGAAGATAGGGACTGTTTTTCCTATTATACAAGTGAAGCCACTGAGGCTCACTGAGATGAAGAACTCTGTTCAAGGTCACACAGCAAAGTATCAACTATAGAGATGGCTGGCTCCAGACCGCAACACAATGACCTACATTTCCCACTAAACCATATCGCTTCCAATGTCAAGTCTAAAATTAGACCTAACATGAGCACTAAATTAAGTCTTAGGCAACATGATGTAGTGATTTGTAAAGCATAGACTTGCTGGTAGTGGAGGAGTAGTTTATATCAGATTAACTTTCTGCTGGTAACAATTATAAAATCTGTACAGAAATATATAGAACAGATTTGTTTGGAACTACTGGAGAGTGACCAAAAACAGACAAACTAGAGGAGATATGACCCTTGAAACAAAGAAACTCTACTGGTGAGAAACACATTCATCTGGATTTTCCGCTGAGAATGTTTCATAGTTTATGTAGTACATGAGGAGGTAAGACTCAAAGAGAAAGCAGAGAAGCCTTATTGATTGAGAAGTAAGAAGTTGGGAGTTCGGGGCCTGCAGAGCAGCTACAAATAGAGAGAAAAAATCCCAGAAAACAGAGCTGCAGAGGGAAAAAAAAAAAAAAAATCCCTCAGATTCTTGGCTGTCTCTGTCGTGGGGCATGACTCCAAGGAGTCCAGGGGAAAACACAGCTGGAGGGCTGAAAAGCTGAGCAGAGATATTTGCAGCTGCTTGGCATTAGGCATACGGATTTTGTAGTTCAAATCTGGCCAAGTTAGAGTGGCTTGGTAAATACACCAGGCTTTTCACTGAGATCCTGGGGGACCATTACTTAGGAGTAAGGACCAAAATAAATCCGCTCTAACAAAGTCTAAAACCAGGACTTCACAAGACCAAGGTGAATGGCCAACAATTAAACAGGAACTGCATAAAAAATTCTTCAAAGGAAGATAACACAATCCAGAAGCTCTGCAGCATATCATCACAATGTTCAGAATAAAATAAAAAATTACCAGATATGGAAAGAAACAGGAATATGTGACACATAGACAAGATTTTTTTAATTCAGTAGAAATAGATCCAAAGACAATCTAGACATTGGAATTAATAGGCAGATTTTAAAATCATTATGATAAGTGTGCTAAAGAATTTATAGGAAAGGCAACTACAATGGATGAAGATGTGGGAAATATCAGAAATGTATTAGTTTCCTAGGGCTGCCTGAACAAACTACCACAAACTGGCTAATTTACAACACAGAAATGTATTCTCTCACAGTTCCAGGGGCTAGAAGTCTGAAACCCAGTTGTTGGCAGGGTTAATCCCTACTGAAGATTCTGAAGGCGTGTCTGTTCCATGCTTCTCTCCTAGACTCTGGTGACTGCTGGTGATCCTTAGCTGGTCCTTGCCTTGTAAGAATTCCAATTTCTGTCTTCACATGGTGCTTTCCCTGTGTCTTCCTCCTCTCCTTACAAAGACACTAGTCATATTGGATTAAGGGCCTATTTTATTCCAGTATGACCTCATCTTAACTTACCTAATTACATCTGTAATGGTCCTACTTCTAAATAAGGTCATATTTTGAAGTACTGGGGGTTAGGACTTCAACATATCTTTTTTTTTGGGGGGGGGAGACATAATTCAACTCATAACAAGAGGAGATATAGGAACTTTTTTCTTAAAAAATCAGATCAAATTCTAAACTTGAAAACATAATTACTGAAGTCAAACATTTATTGGATGGGATTAGACTCAATAGAAAAAGAATCAGTGAGTTTCAAAACAGATCAATAGAAATTATCCCCACTGAAACACAGATAAAAAATGATGGAAAAAAATGAACAGAGCCTCAATAACCTATGGGACAACATCAAGCAGTCTTAACATACATGTAACTGGAGTCCCAGAGGTAGAAAGAGAGATAATGGAGGGGGAAAAAAAAGCTTTTTGATAAAATATTGGCTGAGAATGTTCCATGGGTTTGGAAAAGCCATCAACCTGCAGACCCAGGAAGTTCAGTAAACCCTAACCAGGATAAATACAAGGAAAACCATATTCAGGAACATCATGGTCAGACTGCCAAAACTAGAGATCAAGAGAAAATCTGGAATACAACTATAAAAATACATTCAATAATTATGCATAGGAAAACAACAATGCAGAAGACAAGACTTCTCATTAAAATAATGCAAGTCAGAAGACAATAGAACAATTGACAATGGATGAGATTAAAATCTGTCAATTTGGAAAGCCATCAGTGAAAATATATTTCAAAATGGAAAAATAAAAAACATTCCTGAATATATAAAGCAAAGAATTTGTTTCCAATAGATCTGCATTATAAGAAATACTAAAGAAAAGTCTTTAGGCTTAAGGAAAACAATACCAGACAGAACTGCAGAAAATGTACAAGGAAATTTTGATAGAAAAAAATAGCACCAGGAATGGTCAATATGTGAATAGACACAAAAGACTATTTTCCTTTTCTTAAACATCTTTAAAAATTAATTGAGTCCTTAAAGCAAAAATGACAGTGTGTTCTGGAATTTATATTGCCTATAAAAGTAAAATATATGGGGACTTCCCTGGCAGTGCAGTGGGTAAGAATCCACTTGCCAACTCAGGGGATATAGGTTTAATTCCTGGCCCAGGAAGATTCCACACGCTGTGGAACAACTAAGCCCATGCACCACAGCTACTGAAACCACACTCTAGAGCCGGAGAGGCACGGCTGCTGAGTCCAAGTGCTTCAACTACCGAAGCCTGAACACCTAGAGCCCGCTCTCTGCAGCAAGAGAAACCACCCTGGAGAGAAGGCCACACACCAGATGGGCTTCCTGGTGGCTCAGACGGTGAAGAATCCACCTGCAATGCAGGAGACCTGGGTTTGATCGATGCGGGAGATCCTGGGTCAGGAAGATCCCCCGGAAAAGGGAATGGCAACCCACATCAGAATTCTTGCCAGGAGAATTCCATGGACAGAGAAGCCTGGCAGGCTACAGTCCATGGTATCAGAAAGAATCAGACACGACTGAGTGAGTAACACCTTCATTCACCACAATCAAGAGTAATCACCCCTCACAATGACTAGAGAAAGCCTGCATGCAGCAACAATGACCCAGTGCAACCAAAAGTAGAAAATTTTTTTAAAGTAGAATGGCCATAATAGCAGAAAGGACAGGAGAATATCAAGTAGAATTCTATTTCTGTAAAGTTCTTACAGAAAACATGAAGGAGTGCATGTTTATGGGCAGGTAGACTGTGATAACTTAAGAATGCACACTGTCATCCCTGTGATAGCAACCCAAACTATAAAGAGGGAGAGCTTCAAAAGCAAACAGGGAGGACAAAAATGGAATGTTTACAAATACTTGAGCAACCCAACAGAAGGCAAAGAAGAACAAAGAAACAAAGAAGGAAGTGGACAGACAGATGTCAGATAGCAGGATGACAAACATAAACTATCCTCAATAATAAGTACATTAAATGTAAAAGGACTAGACTCTCCAGCTGAAAGGCAGATACTGTCAGACTTGATTTTTAAAATGGTCATGTCTGAGTTACTGGTGTATAAGTAAAATTAAATGAGGTTGTGCACCGAAGCTCTGAACAGAGGGCCAGGCCCATGGTGGGTGCTTCTTAAGTGAAAACTCTGAACTTATTTTACAGTCCCTTTCCTGGAAGCCTGTCAATGAACTTGTCATGGGGAGGTGCCAGTCAGCCATTCACATAGCATCATGCCCAGCTGAGCATTTATCCAGCCAGACTTCGCTGAGCAACAGCTGTATACCAAACAGTCAGGACCCTTCTCATTGGCATGTAGGTTGCTTGTTTGCTTTTCAGGAGCAAGGAATAACCCTCCTTCTTTACCTGCTTCAAAGCAAGGAGGTAGGGAGGGGTTAAGGTACAAGCAAATGGATCCTCAACCCAGGACTGGAGCTTAGCTTTCCCAAGGCTGCCTGGAGTCAATAGCCTATGGTCTGTGTGGCTGCCTCATGCTGCCCAGCACCCTCCCCTTCCCTGGAAGCTGGTGCCAAGGTCTCCAACAATCTCCAATGTCTCAGGGCTGCAGACAAGGCCTCTTTCCCCAAAGGAGCTCTTGTTCTCTGGCTTGGAAAGCCAGCCCCTTTCTTATTCCTGGCGTCAAGTTCCCTCCAGTCAAGCCCAAGCACCTGGGTTACCACTTGTAAACTGATTCAGGATCAAACCTGCATCTCCTGCATTGCAGTTGGATTCTTTACCATTGAGTCACTGGGGAAGCCCTTCTCCACCCTTAAAACTAACCAATTATCCACTGAAAGACTAGTCTATGGATTGTCTGTTCTACAACTGTAGGATATCTGGATTCATTCTATGCAGGCCTATTATGCAAATAGTGCTGCTATGAACATCTCCCGTCCCATCTTTTGGAGAACACACAGACGCGTGCCTTGGAGTGGAAGTGTGGGTCAGAGAGTAGGAGGTACCCAATTGGAGCAGACCTGACAAAGGCGTCCCACAGCGGTTGTAGCAATTCACATTCCCACCAGCTGGGTGTGAACTCCAGTTGCTCCTCATGCTTACCAACACTTGCCATTGTCTTCTTCACGTTAACTTTTCTTGTGTCTGACGTGGTAATTCACTGTCGTCTTGATTTGTGTTTCCTCTCGATGAGTCGTGAAGCTGGGCACTTTATCATGCATTTGCTGGTTACCTGGCTCTTCACTTGTGACATACTTTAATTCATTGCTTCCATTTTTTTTCTTGAGTTGTCTGCCCCTTTCTTCTTGGATTATAAAACCAATCTGCTCTGCCCCACAGACTCAGAGCCATAGTAGTTGGGCCATAGTTGCACTGTAGGTGGTGACAGAGTTTCAAAAAAAGATATGTCCCATGAAATGAATCCAATTTGATTTTGCATTTGCTTGACCAATTGGTCTTGGTTTTTATGGCTCTAAGAGCTATAAGGAAGACTTCCCTGGTGGCCTAGTGGTGAAGAATCCACCTGCCAGTGTAGGTTCGATCTCTGGTCCAGGAAGATTCCAGGAGCCTAAGCAATGCAACTACTGAAGCCCACGCACCTGGAGCCTGTGCTCTGCGACAAGAGAAGCCACCACAATGGGAAGCCTGCGCATCACAACCAGAGAGTATCCCCCACTCGCCGCTACTAGAGAAAGCCTGCACGCAGCAACAAAGACCCAGCACAGACAGAAATAAATAATAAAATAAAACAATGTTCAAAAAGAGCTATAAGGACCTTATGCTTCATTTAACACTTGGACATGCCTGAATAACACCATGGTAAAAATATAAGGCAACAAGGAGGACCCATGAGGTCTTCTCTCCTCTTGGTAACCAGGAGGAGATTTTCAAAACACAAATCCAACACAAAATCCAAATCCAAAACACAAATCCCTTGCTTAACACAACTCACAGGATCCCTTCTGTCTGGGATGGGGACAAGACTCCTCAGCCTTGCTCCCCTCATCTCGGCTCTCCTATGTCACCCACTGAAGCTGCTGCTCTTTCCTGGACCATGATCTGTCACTCCAGACCTTCGCTCTGCACAGGCCTTCAGCTCTTGCCACTCCTGTTGTGGAGGAGCCTCAACCCTTGGCCACCTTCCCCCTTCTTTGCTTAGAGTTGATTCCTTGCTCAGACCTCAGCTCAGTGGCTCAATGGTCACTTCCCAGGGAAGCCCTCACCGTGGCACTGAAGCACACCAGCCCAGCTGCTGCTTTCCTTCTTTGCATGATCTCAGCTGCTATTTTGTCTTTCTTTGTGCCTTTATTCCCTCCTGGACTGCAGGTTCTGCAAAGGCAGGGACAGCATTGCCCTCCCACCCCCTACCTTTTATTCCCCAGTGCTTGGCAGGTGGTGAGTGCTCAATGCACATTTGTTGAGTGACTTAATGACCTCTTACCACACTGATGCTGAAAGGCAGGGAGGGCCCGAGGCAGGCCTGGGGCCCTGCTCTTCTCAACCAACCACACAAAGGTCAAGGAAAGTCCCCTGGGCAGCAGCACAGGGGCCAGGCTCACCTCTTCATGGGCCTGGAAGACCCCTAAGGATAATCCAGTCCAGTTCATTTGTGCTTCAAGTGAGGAAACTAGGAACCGAAAAGAGGACAGGGATTGTCCCGAGTCACACGGTGCGGCGGAGCCCGGCTGGGTCTGGGAGCCGCAGGGCCGGACACTCAGCATTCTCTCCACTGGCCCGCACTCTCTTGGAGTAGGAGACCAAAGCCGGCGGGCTCACGGTTTTTGTAATCCTGACTGGGAGCCTCAGCGTGGCTGTGATTCCCATCTGGATGCAGACAGGAGACAGCTGACAAAGGCCTTCCTTGACCTCCTCTAGGGTCTGTCGAGATTCCCATGGGGGTGGTACTGAATTCCCGTCTAGGTAAAAGTGAGAGACAACAGGAACATTCTGGAATAAAGACTGGGGACCCTCAGAGTGAGGCAGGAAGGACAGTTCAGAGCCGAGGAAAGAAGGAATTGCAGTGGTTCATGTAATCCTTCCTGGGGCAGAGGTAGATGACATTTTTTTTTATTTTTGGAGGGCTGCACCACGCGAGGGATCTTAGTTCCCTGACCAGGGACCACACCCAGACCCTCAGCAGTGAAGGGACAGAGTCCTAACCGCTGGACCCCCAGGGAATTCCCCAGATGACATTTTTAAAAATTGAAGTCTCCGTTGAGATGGTTGTAGACGGACATGCAGTTGTAGGAAGTAGTACACAGAGATCCCCTGTACCCTTCACCCAGTTTCCCCCAGTGGAAGCATCGAACAGAACAATAGGACAGTATCACGGCTGGGATGTAGACAGTGACAGTCCCCCAGTCTTACACCGATTCTCCAGTTTCCCTTACATGCTTTTGTGTGTATGTCTAGTTCTATACAGTTTCATCGCAGGTCTGTGGATCCTCAGTCACAGGCAGGATGCACAGGGATCCGTCCTGGGGCTCTTTCATAACCACGCCCATTCCACCTCCACCCAGCGTGTCCCTAGTCTGTCTTGCATCACACTATCATTGTGTGACTTCAAATATGCTATCTGAAGGGAATCATAGAGGATGCAACCTTTTTGGGGACTGGCTTTCCCCCTGGGCAGATGCCACTTTCTGAGCCCGCATCCTGTCTGCAGAACCTTGGAGCCCCAGGGGATGGGTCCTGTTCCTCCCACTTTCTAGCTGAGCAAACTGAGCCCTTGAAACTGCAGAGCCAGCACTCTCGGCGGCCACGGCAGGGAGCTTGTCCTCCAGGAGAGGAGGAGGAGGTGGGCTGAGGGTCCCCTGCCCCCTTCCTTTTGCCCTGCTGTGACCCAGCCCTGTCTGGGTCTCTGTCCCTACTCTGTCCCCATCACATCCACAGAGAGGCAAGGACTGTGGATCCTGGTTAGCCACTGAGAAGCTGTGTGACTTGCACGGTGGCCCCATCCTCTAAACCTCAAGCTCCCCCGCTCCCCTGAGGAAAGGGAGAGGCGGGGAAGGTTCGCACCCTGCAAATCCAAGAAGATGCAATGAGGCAACGTGTGAGGAGCAGTCAGCAAAGTGCCAGGCGCAGAGTGAGCCCCCAGCGCACAGCCGCCCGCCGCCCCATTTGGCAATGAATTATGTATGGCCTTCTGGCAGCCCTGTTCACTGGGGCTGTGTGCCTTCTCCAAGCTTCTCCCAGGCCTCTCTCTCCAGTGAGGGGCGCAGGCTCCCCCAGGGGGGTGGGCAGCCTTCTTTGTCTTTCCAGCAAGAACCTGTTCTGCTTCTGGCAGCTGATGCCTCAGTCCCCAGGATGCTCATTTCAGAGGCTGGAGAACCAAGGACTGGGATCAGCTCAGGAACATAGTAATGATGCTAATAATAATATTCATAATAGTGGGACTTCCCTGGCGGTGGAGTCATTAAGAATCCACCTGCCAATGCAGGGGACATGGGTTTGATCCCTGGTCCAGGAAGATCCCACATGCCATGGGGCCACTAAAAAAGAAATAATAGCAGCATCAATAATAACAAGGGTGATAGTACAGGGCTAGGCCTCATTGAGCCTTTTTGACACACAAGGCACATTTAACAGACCGTCGCTCATTCAACAGAAATCAGAGTGCCCATCTGTGCCAGCTCTTTCCTAAGTGTTAGGGCAAAGTAGGTGACAGCACAGAGTCCTGCCCACACAGAGCTTAGATTCTACTGCAGGAAGGCAGGCAATTAACAAAGGAGTAATTTATTAAATGATACATCAAACGATAGAGGTTGGGAAGGGAGAGAAAGGAGAACAGAAGGGCAGGAGGAGACGGGGATAGACAGGGCACATCTTGTTGGGGCGAGTCCTGAAGGAAGTGAGAGAGTGATCTGAGATGTCTAGGGGTGGATATTCCAGAAAGGAGCATCACATGCCCCAAAGGGCTTGGGGCAGGACAAGAACTTGTGTCTCTTGCAGGCCGATCAGTATTATGGGAAGTATCACATTTTCAGGGCAACGCTGTGAGCCTAGTACTACCATTGCTTCATGTTAGAGATGAGAAAACTGAGCTTCAGAGAGGATTTGTATCTTTGTTCATAGGCTTTGCTGCAGACCTGTTAACGAGTCTTATTACAGGGGCTGCCCCACACTTCGCTGTAGGTATTAAGAGATATGTGGTCCTCGTGTGATCCTTTCCTCCTACAACTGGGAAAATTCTGAGTTCTGAACCTATGTACCCAGGGATTTGGAGTCCGGGATGGTGGGCCTCTGTGGTCTTCACCGTTAGTGCTCCCAGACCATCCCCGCTGGCCTTATATCACCTGCTGGTTCCTATTTTTCTCCTTTTCCAGTCTGAATTCCCAGCATCGGATCCACAGTCCAGTGTTTCAGCCTAGAGGCCAGATGTGCGTGCTCTGCACCCAGGCTCCCAACGAGGTCCAGGCTACGCCTTCCAAGTCAAGTCCAGAGAAGCCACCACTCAGGCTGCGTTGGTCCGAGGCAGGCCCAGAGCTGGCAGGCCAGGAGCGCATCGATGAGCCTGCCGGTGTTGGCCCCTCTGAGGCCGAGAGAGGTGTTCAGGCGTGGACATGCTATCTGACATTTCTGTCGATGGCCTGGATGAGGACTGAATGGTGAGTGTCCTTCCATCTCCAGCTGGGAGTGGAAGGTGTGAACAGCCCGTGGGGAGGGAGTCGGCACAGAATCAAAATGACTCTGCAGAAGGGAAGAGCAGCTGAAAATGAGGAAGGAAAATCCACCCAGCAGCGGCCTCCTTGTGGCCTCTTCCCCAGCCTCCCTGCCTCCAGGTTTGCCCCTTTAATTCATCCTGCCAAGGTTCTAGATGAGTCTTCGAAGTTAATCCTCCAAACCTTGATTATGAAGGCTGCCCCACTGTCTCCCTCCCAGACACACACCTGGCTCACCCCACCTCCACGCCTTTTGCTGTGTCCTTGTCTGGAATGGCACTGAAGGCGAACTCACAGGCCAGTCCCCGATACCAGAGGAGGCCATCTTTATAAAACTCCTTAGGCCTCTGTCTCATTCACTCGGCCTGCCCCATTCCACATCTTCCTGGTCATCCCAGCTCTGCTTGCCCGGACTCCCGCAGTCTCCTAACTAGCCTCCCAGCCTTGGGTTCTTTCCCAGTGCCCAGGGGCCTGGCTGTTGAGGCCCTTCCTAATCGCAGCTGTGGCCTCAGGGCTCACCTGGCTCCTTCCTTGACTTCCTTGCTTCTGTTCAGCCCAGCAAAGCTGCTTAGAGATTGGGTTCTCTGGGATAACTGAACTTCGAAACCTTCTTACATGTGGGTCCCTCTGCCAGGAGTACCTTTCCCTCCCCCTTAACCTGACCAACTATTTATTTATTTATTTGGCGTCTCCGGACCTTGGTTGCAGCTTGTGGGATCTAGTTCCCTGACCAAGGACTGAATCTGGGCCCCCTGCATTGGGAGCACCATCTTAGCCACTGGATCACCAGGGAAGTCACTTAACCTGCCCAACTCTTACTCATTCTCCTAGACAGTGTTAATCCGACCTCCTCCAGGAAGCCTTCTTGGATTCAGGGTCCCTCCTCTTGGCTCCCAGAGGTCCTGCATCACTCACGTCATCGTAATTTCCCCTCCACACTGAAAGTGACTGGTTTGCCAGGTCCCTCTTCTAAGCCATGGTCTCATGAGGACAGAGTCCCACACGGTCTTCTCCAGCCTGGCTGGGGCTCACAAAAGGCCAGAAAGAAGTGGGAAGTGAAATAGTAACACTTATTGAGCTCCTACTCCAGGCTAAGCTTTTCACATGCAGCTCGTGGATTACTGGGCTTTTCTAACAGAGTTAGGTCACCATCTGGCCACACCCAGCAGCCTTGGGCTATTCTCCTTTAAAACTATAATGGGCATAACTCTGGATCTTATCTAACCTTGTTGTGAGGATAAAGGAAACAGCACTGTAAAATGTTAATCTCAGCCTCAGGTATTCGGTAAGCATTTAATGCTCCTATTGCTATTCATTGTTGGGGCTCTGGGGCCATCCTCTGAGGCTTCAAATCCAGGCTCCTCCACTTCCTTGGCTTTGTTACTTTGGGCAAGTGACTTAACCTCTCTGGACCTCAGTTTCCTCATCTGCAAAATGCAACAAAGTATAGTCTTGTTTTCATTCTCTCTCATAGGGCTGCTGAGAAAATTAAATAAATGAACATGCATACAGACTCTGTATGATGCTTGTCTCAGAGGGGGTATGCTCAGTTCCCCAGTCATGTCCAATTCTTTGTGACCCCATGGACTGTAGCCTGCCAGGCTCCTCTGTCCTTGGAATTTTCCAGGTAAAAATACTGGAGTGGGTTGCTCCACCAGGGGATCTTCCTGACCCAGGGATTGAACCCATGTCTCCTGCTTGGCACATGGAGTCTTGACCACTGAGTCACCAGGGAGGCCCCTGGTGAAGGGAGAGGGCCAAGCAAAGGCCGACTGTTATTATTACTGTCTCAGAATCACCACTAGGGTCTCAATTCTGATCCTAGAATCTAGAAGTGAGGAGACTTCAGATTCTGGAAAACCTTCCAGAATGACTGACTGGAGCGGGTGCAGGGACAAATCTTAGAACTGGTGAAAATCCACCTCCCACTCCCTGCATTTCCTGAAAGCACTCTATCCTTCACTGATGGCAAGAGTTGCCAGAAGGTTCTTCCTTGGACCTCTGGTGATTCCTCTGGGTTCCCATCCAAGCCTGGGTGGAAAGATGACAGAGGGAGTAGGGTGAACCCCAGGGCTTTCCAGGTTAACCCAGAATTCAGCAAGTTGAGCCGCCTGGGATCCTGGGGAGGTCCACAGTCAGGAGGGTTGGCTGGACTCCTTCTCCAAGGCCTGCCAACCAGAGCCAAATGCAAATCCACTTTTGTTCCCTGGATATCAGGCCCCGGAACCCAATGGGGTAAGTGTTTCTGAAGACGGAAGGGGGAGAAGGAGAGAGAGGTGTAGGGTCTGAGCAGGAGGGAGGCAGGACGGGAACCCTGGGCAGCCAGAAAGAAGTGAAGGGGTGTGGGAACCGCAGGGCATGGGGCAGGGCCGCAGCGCTGGGAAAGGGAGCCTTGGGGAGGCGCGGGAGAGGGAGGCCTCATACCAGACACTGTCTAGACGCAGCAATTATTGTCAGCTCGGAACACCCAGGCTCTGCCGGCTCAGCTGAAAGGGAGCTTAACAAAGAGCCGAGAGAGGAAGAAAGCAGGGAGAAAAGCGCCCGCGGAGCCGGCTCCTGGCCTGTCGGGCTCTTTCTCTGCCCGGCTACCCCCCTTTGTGCTCCATCGATGTGAAAGCCAGCTCAGAGATGCCTGATGGGGACCCTGCTCCTCCTGGGTGCAGAGGGCCAGGCCAAGGTCACTGTGTGGGTTTTGGGGAGAGGGAGAAGGATGTCCTGCAGGGGAAATGCATTTTGCACTTGAGTTTTTCTATCCAGAGGAGGGGGGTGGGAATGGAATCCCAAATCCCAGGGAGAGAGCTGGCCTGAGAATTTGTACCCTTCCTGTCCTGCAGGGCCAGTTACCAATTTCTCTGAGCCTTTCTCTTCTCACACGCAGATAGCAGCAATACCACCGCCCAACCTGTGGTGGGACGTGGCGGTAAGCCCATTTCGCCTCCACCTTGAAGGCCTGCGGCCCATACTGATGAAGAAGATTTGGGGCCTCAGGTGACCTGGGACAAGCCCCTTTCCTTGCTAAGAGCCTTACCTCCATCATTTCTCTGCCTCTGCCATTATTACGCCCATTTTTCAGATGAAGAAACTGAGGCACAAGAGGCCAGTGCTCACAGCCAGACAGACAATGAGTTTGCATTCAAGTTTGCTCCTTCAGCTTCACCGTGACTTTATGATGTGCACCCACCCTGGGGGATTGTGTGCTAACAGCAGGACTGATGGGAAAACCACAGATCCATGTGGTCCTAGAGTCTCAAGGTGAGGTCAGAGCTGCAGGTGGTCAGGCCACAGCCCCATCCACTATCTGGAATCAGGCCTCAGCTGAGCTGCTGGACCTTTGTATTAAGGGCAGCCCCAGGCTAAGCAGACCTGACCTCCCACCCTGGGAGAGGACCAACTGGGAACCAAGGTGCGAAGTGGGCATGGGTGACCCTGGGTCATTACAGCAAAGCTTCCCCCGCCCCCTGAAGTAGTTGAAAGCATACAGACATTGCCCCGGCCCCAGTCAGTAACCCAATAACCCAGCACTACCTGCCCCAGCTCCTTTGGGGAGGGGGTCAGATGCTGCTTCCAGGTTCCACAGCGGTATTGTGTGTGTATAGACACACAGCGGTGGTGTGTGTGTGTGTGTGTGTGTGTGTGTGTGTGTGTGTGTGTGTGTAGACACACAGCGGTGTTGTGTGTGTGTCCAAGACTTCCAGAGCTGCAACTGGTGGCTGAGGGCCTCCTCCATCCACCATCCTCCTTGAGCTTGTCTGGCCTGGTCAGACCACTTTCTGGTCCTGGAGGATTCGGAGGTGTCCCCCAGGGCCTGCCTTGAATGAAGGTTAGGGTACTCAGTGCAAGGGACACATGCACAGTTAACTCTTACTCACCCACCCTATAGGCTGTCCCAGAGGTGTGCTCGTGACACAGCCCAGTCATTCACATCCCCACCTCCAGCCTTGGGGTGCAGGCACCAGCTGTCATAAGCTCAGTCCTTGCCCCTGCTGGTAACTGCTGGGTGCCCTCCCCATGTCCAGCATCAGAACATGCCTTCTTATGTTCCCCACTGACTATAACTTGGTTTCAGACTTCTTTGCCTGCAGTCAAGGCCACCAAGACCAGCCACAGTCCCACTTTCTGGAAGATTCCAGCACATTCCACGGGTCCTCGTGTGGTTTCCTTTGCCCTTCTCCTCTCTGCACCTTTGCTCAAGCTGTTCCTGCGGCCTGTCCCCACCCTGGCCCAACACAAACACCTGACCTCCCGTGAACCTGCTCCCATGGCTGCCCTGTCTCAGGGGACAGCCCCAGCCACTCTCCTTGCAGGAGCCAGAGCCTGGAACTTTTCCGGCACTTTCTTCCTCAGCCTCCTTTACCCCCACACCATGACACACCAGCTCCTGTCCTCTGTACCTCCCCAATCATGTCCAAGGCCAGCCTCCCCTCTGTCTCAGAGGCCACTGCCCCGGGCCAGACTGCCATCAGTCTCCTGGGAACTTGGGACCTCTCTGGTATCCACTTTTGTCCCTTACAGCCCAGGTGAATTTTGCGGATTTGGTCTCCTCTGAGTGTGTGTGGACGTGCTCAATCCTCAGTCGTGTCTGACTCCTTGTGACCCCACGGACTGTAGCCCGCGAGGCTTCTCTGTCCGTGGGATTTTCCAAGCGAGAATACTGGAGTGCGACTGCCATTTCTTACTCCAGGGGATCTTCCCGACCCAGGAATAGAACCTACATCTTTTATGTCTCCAAACAGACTCTTTATACTGCACCCCCTGGAAAGCCCTGGTCTCCCCTCTCTGCTCTGTAAAACTTCTGGAGCTTCCCGCAGCCTCTAGGACAAGGGCTACGGTCGGCCACCCTGATGCTCTCGAGCCCTCGTGCCTTTGGGACCCGCAAGCGCGCCATCCCCGCGCCCTCCACCAGTGACTCTGCCCTGAGTTTGCCCCTCCAGTCCTCAGACACACCTCCTTCCTCCTTGGGGATCCCTCAAATGACCCCTGCAAGAGATCAGCCTCTTGGGATCAGTCCTTCAGTGCCCCTCACAGTCCCCTGCCAGCCTGCCACCCCCTTGTCTTTATTTAATGCATTATTCATAATGGTTTGTGCAGCCTCCACCTCCCCTGCAGGACTGTGAGCCCTATGTGGGCCGGCTGTGTCTGTCTTGTTTGTCACCGTGTCCCCAGCACCCTCCTCTTGGGCCCCCTCTGAGTTTGGCTTTCGACTTGGCTCCACCCTAAGCTGAACCCCTCCCTCGCAGAGCCATATGGGGTTTTCAGTGTGGTCTTCCTTGCCCCCTCCCCAGTGATCACCACCCAAACAAGGGCAAGTCACGGGGCTGCTGTGGGCTGGAGAGCACGGCTGTGGCTGCCTGGTGCCCCCTACTCTCCAAGCCTTTGTGCCCCGTACAACCCTGGGTTAGGTATACCCAAGGGGGCACTGCTTTCTGCTCAGGCTGGGTGGCCTGGGGTGGGTCCCATAGAAGCACCCCTGCCCCCAGCTCGGGGCCTGGGAGAGGGACAGAGGGGTTCAGAAGGGGGAGACATGCCCCCTCCATATCCAGTCCCCTCCCAGAGACCCCAACCGCCAGCTGGCTTCTCCCACTCCCACTGGCCCTGCCTCTGGCTGCACTCCCTCCCTGACCCCCCTGCCATCCCCTCCCGGCTCTGCCTTCCCTGGCCCCGCTATCCTGCTCACCTTCCCTTTCCCTCCCCCTCCGCTCTTCCCCATCTTCTCCTCTCCTCTGCCATCCTCTCCTCTTTTCTCTGAGTCCTTCTCCCTCGCCTCTTTCCTTTCTTCTTCCTGGGTTAAAAATAATCAACTTTCTGGGAAGCAGCAGCTCCTGCTGTGCCGCCCTCCCCACACTTGGGAGCCCCTGAGAATAGCTTTCTGCGGTTCTCAACTCGAGCCCCTCCTCTCTCCCACCGCCCCCCCCTTACCTTCTCCCCACGAGCTGACTAATAAGCCTGGGCCTCAGCAGCAGAGCCAGCTTCTCGGCTAGAAAGGCTTTAACCGCTTCGTGCCCAGAACCGGCAGCGCACGGCCCCCAGCAGGCCAGCCAGGAAGGGGTGCCCTGGTCATGGACAGCCCCGAAGCCCGCAGAGCTCTGAGCAGCACGTAGTAGATGCGCAATTAATTTTGGTGGTTCAATGAACTTTGACCTCGGACCACCAGACTGGCCCGTCCAGCTGCTTTTGCAGCTAACTTGGGGCTTGGGGGCAGCGAAGAGACATCGCAGACACCCCAGGTATAGGGAGGGACGATGCTCTGGGGTCCGCATGGAGGGGATGACCGGTTGGCGAGGCTCCTTTCGCTTGGCTGGGCGGACTCCTTGCCCCACTGCGCCGGACACTGCCTAGGCAGGGCCAAGGTCGTGGCCGCTACATGGTGGGCTAAGGGCGGGGAGGGTCTGAAGCCATTCTGGGATCCAAGACCGTCCACCGCTAGCCGGGTCTTCAGCGATCTTGCTAAAGGGGAAACTGAGTCTCAAAGGAGGCGGGACCTCTCTCCAGGTGCATATGCCGCAGACCTTAACGGGTCGCAGGGCCGCCCGAGACTCTCAGCTCCAGCACAGAGGTTTCTGTGGCTGTAAGGCAGCCGGGTGGGGAACATCAAGGTCAAAGGTGAGGAGTAGGTGGGGAGGGGTGGAACCCGAGCCCCTCGAGGACCCCCACGGGCTCCACCCACTCCGCGCGAGGGTCCCGGCATTACCTCATCGCGGCGCGTGCCCATTGGCTGGTTCCCCCGGAGGCCGGCCCATTGCGGCGGAGCACGTTAACCCTTCCGGCCCCGTGGGCTCACCCTTGGCCGTGCTACTTGTCCTCGCGGCCCCAGGCAGGCTTCGGGAGTCCACGGGCCATGGAGACAGGGAAAGGTAGTTGGGAGGGGCAGGCCTGCGGCCAGAGGGCTCAGTGGTTAGAGCACAAGTCTGCCAGCCTCGCTGGGGCCCCATTCCTCCTCCTACTGGGCTGTGTGACCTTGGGCAACCGGCCTTACCTCGCTGAGCCTCCTCCGCTTGTTTTCTCAGCTGTAAAAAGAAATGAGTGATGTAACTCCTGCCCTTCCTAATCCCTTCCCCAGTACTTGCCAAGTGCGGTGCACACGTGGGCTCCCTGTTCCACATTGCCTCCTCACTGCAAGAGGTGCAGTTATGATGATGGGTTTTCAAAAGAGGAAAGTGGCTCAGAGCAGCAAAGCACCTCCCAAGGTCACACAGCAGGAAAGTCACAGAGCTGAGATTTGACCCCAAGCCTGTGTGCATCCTGAGTCTGCATTCCTACCCAACTGGCAAGATTCTGCTTCATCTGGGAGGTGCTGCTTCTAGGATCTCTGGTCCCAAAGGAGTCACGTCCCCAGCTAGTCAGACCACCAACAGCCACTGTGACCAAATATCAGTGACAAGCTGGAGAGCCAGGGCCTTGGTGGGAGGGAAGGCTTCCTGAAGCAGGAGGGGCTGGAGGTGAACATTCAAAGCTGGAGGCAGGAGGACCTTGGGCTAAAGGCAGAGGGTGGATGGATGGATGCACAGAGAGGGTGTGCATGAAGTGGGGTCAGGAAGCTCTGAAACCTGGAGAGTCTCCTGGGGTCGACCTCCTGGTCCAGGGTCGGCCACCCAATGCTGATGTGGAACCTGGGAGGCAGCTCCTCTCTGGGCAGCACTGGAGGGCAGCAGTACGAGCAGAGGCCCACATACCTGGTGTCTAAGTATTTACAAGTTATAAATCAAGCTAACGAACTGCTAAATAAAATATGTTCTGTCCTCCTTCCTTGACAAATACACTTTCCTAAGGACAAACACACCTGGAAGGCTAAGTTTGTATTTAGAAATCACAGGCTCCTGGGGTACATGCTGGAAGTGGCAGCACATTCCCTGCAAACAGCCACCTCTTGACCACCCCTAGGGATAAGAGGTGCCCAAACCTGCAGCTCAGACCACCCCCAGGAGGATGGACCCAGGACATGAGCCAGGCGGGGGTGGGGGAGCACTGAACAGGGAATTCCATGGCCCCAGGTGCCCAGATCACAAATTCCTTGCCCCATGAGAAAAGGCACAATAAGAAAAGGGCCAGAGTGCCACTCTCTAAATGGGGATTGGGGTCTGAGGACACTGCTGTGGTTCCTGGGTGCTGCAGCTGGGGTGGCCCAAGTTGGATGCAACCCTTCTCCTCTTTTTGGAATTCACTTCTGACTATCACTTCCAGCCATGCACCCTGACCCTGCTCCCCTGACCCTGCTTGGTTCCCAGGTGCCATCCCTGACTCCTCCTCCTCTACCTCCGCAACCCCCAGCCCAAGACCTAAGGAGCATCCACTTCAAAAAGTCAGTTCCCTTCACCCTGTATCCATTGCCCCTGCCCCAATCCAGGCTTGGCCCCCAGCTCCCAGTCTCTGCGAGCCTCCCCATCAATCTGCCCTCTATGCCCCCGGGAATTGGTGATGGATAGGGAGGCCTGGCATGCTGCAGTCCATGGGGTGGCAAAGAGTCAGACATGACTGAGTGACTGAACTGAACTGAACTGATTTCCCCCAGATAGATCCTTCTAATATGCTGGCCTGAGAGACCACTTCTTTCCCTCTCTGCCATCCCTGGCTCTCTGGTTTCATGATGCAGTGTTTCCAGGCTCTGGATGTCTGCCTCCCCTCAGCTTCTCTTCCTCTCTCATTACCTTTGGTTTTAAGCTCCAGTCCTTTGGACCTTCCCTCCAATCTAGACAGCTTTATGTCCTTTCCCACCCCACCCCGCCCCACCCCAGTCTTCACGCATGTAGCTCCCTCTGCCTGGAACCATGCTTTCTGCTCTTCATCTTGCCAGTCTCAGCTTAAGTGGCCCCTCTCCCAGGGACCCTCCCTGAATCCCTGGACCAGAGAGACGACGATGTAATGGGCTGATTTGCTCTGGAGTTACCTGTTTCAGGTGTTTTCCATCTGGACTATAGGCACCAGGAAGGCAGACTTGATCTGTCTTGCTCAAATCTCCACCTTAGTGTTGGCAGAGCAGTTGGCCCAGATGAGCCTGCCCTGAACTAGAAATCAGGAGACTGAGGATGGTATCATCACATGCCATGTACCACGTGTTGTACACCTGCATCAGTTCAGTTCAGTCGCTCAGTCGTGTCCAACTCTTTGCGACCCCATGGGCTGCTGCACGCCAGGCTTCCCTGTCCTTCACCAGCTCCCAGAGCTTGCTCAAACTCATATTCACCGAGTCGGTGATGCCATCCAACCATCTCATCCTCTGTTGTCCCCTTCTCTTCCTGCCTTCACCTCATACTATATGCTTGTTTCTCACAACCTTTTCTTGTTTGGTTTGGTTTGGGGGTTTGGGGGGCCACACTGTGTGGCAAGTGAGATCCTAGTTCCTCGATCAGGGATTGAACTGGTGGCCCCGCCCTGCCCCCATATTGGGAGCATGGAGTCCCAACCACTGGGCCATCAGGGAAGTCCTCACTTTTGAAATAGGAACTATTATTCCTCCCACTCTATAGAATGAGTAGACTGGAGCACAGAGGGTTCAGAGACTTAGGCTCACAACAGACCCAGCAAGCAACAGACAAGCAACAGACCCAGATTGAACCCGGGAGGCTGAGTTCCAAAGCTCAACCACCTCCCTCCTGCCACCTAGTCCCAGCTGGGCCAGTACCTTGCTGTGTGTCCCTGAACCAGTGTCTCTACTTCTTTGAGCTGAAGATTTCCTGCATAGGCAACGTAGGATCACCAAAGTGGTGATCCCTGAGATCTCTTCCAGTCTGACATCCCAGGGTCTGACAATACTTCCTGGGACGTTCCCCTGGTGTTCTGCCCTTAAGTGAGCACCTGCTCTTGGCCTCGCCTCCTCAGGTCTCAGCCCCGCCTCCTGAAGACTGTGGAGGTCCTACGGTTGGTGCCCAAGGACTTAAATGGATGGAGAACAGTTGGCTGTGAGTTTGAGGCAAGGTGGTTGGGGGTGGTCCATACTTAGAAGCTGTGGATGATCTTCCTTTTTTAATCAGTGAGTTGTTGGAGGCAGGGCCCATGGCTCCCCCTACCCACTTGACCCCATGGTTCTAGGATTCATCTAAATTTGAAACATTACCCCTCAGACAGGCAGGAGCCCAGAGTGCCCAGAAGGGTACCAATCATCTTGTCATCACAGTCAGCTGGTGCTGGGCCTCCCCTCACAGGGACCGCTCATACCCTCCCAAAGCTGGGCTGCTAGGGACTGGGGTTTAGGCAGAAATGAGAGGCCAGTGGTCCAGGGGGCCTGAGCAGTCACGCCCAGGGGCCACCTGGAATAGAGTCCAGCTTGAGTCCCCATGCCAGCGAGGACACGTCACCACATCTCAGGGTCTCATCACAAGAGTCCTGATGGATATGCACCCATTTTTCCAGAGGAGGACACGACATGAAGAGTCAGAGAGGGACAGGGACTTGCCCAAAGTCACATAGCCAGGAGGAGGAGTCTGGATTTTGCTCTTAATCACTTTGCTTCAGGCGAAGGTGTTCAAAACATGTTCCTAGACAGAATTAAGGTATGTCTAGTCAAGGCTATGGTTTTTCCAGGAGTCATGTATGGATGTGAGAGCTGTACTATAAAGAAAGCTGAGCACCGAAGAATTGGTGCTTTTGAGCTGTGGTGTTGGAGAAGACTCTTGAAAGTCCTTTGGACTGCAAGGAGATCCAACCAGTCCATCCTAAAGGAGATCAGTCCTGGGTGTTCATTGGAAGGATTGATGCTGAAGCTGAAACTTCAATACTTTGGCCACCTGATGGGAAGAACTGACTCACTGGAAAAGACCCTGACGTTGGGAAAGATTGAAGGCAGGAGAAGGGGACAACAGTGGATGAGATGGTTGGATAGCATCACTGACTCAATGGACATGAGTTTGAGTAAGCTCCGAGAATTGGTGATGGACAGGGAGGCCTGGCGTGCTGCAGAACATAGGGTTGCAAAGAGTTGGACACGACTGAATGTCTGAACTAACTAACTAGACCGAATGAGTGAAGGGGTAAAGAGGTTTTGGAAGAAACTCTGGAGCACAAACACAGCTGCACATAAGGGAGAGTTTATCAATGAGTGGTGAGCGCCCCACCTTCACCATCCCAGCCTCCATCCTTTCCTGCTTTTCTTGTGCTGCCTCATTTATTCACTCCTTAGACTCTAAGCTCCACCAGGCCAGCAGTGGATTCTTTTTTTACCATGTGCCCAGCGTGCAGTTCCATGCCCAGCACACAGAAGTGTCAGCAACTCCCCAATGAAGGAAAACTCTGAGAGCAGCAGGTGGTCAATCCATGTCCCCTTCCCTGTGCCCTGGTCAGTCCCCTCCTGCCCCTGGCCTTTGTTTCTCCCTCTCTGAATAAGGAGTGTTGTGTGCCACCCTGAGTCTGATCTCAGGTGAGCTGCCAAGTTCCTGAGGGACCCTGTGGGGCTGGGGAAGGGGCCCTAACACCCAAGGGGCAGTGACGGGGAGGGTGGGCATTGTGAGGTTCATCTTTCCCATCTCCCATAAACGCATCTACCTTGATGAAAGCAGGTCACTCAGGTCCTTCTCCACATCTGCCTGTCTCCCCTCATTCTCCTGATTCTAGTCACTCGCCAAAATCACTCCTCTAGAAGTTTCTCTCATCAGGGCCAGGCAACCAGGGTGGCACTCTGCTGGATGGCAGGAGGGGATCTGAAGCTCCAGCCCAATTTCCCTGTCCCCCCTTCCATCTCCCTCCCCCTCTCCGTGGAGGGCCCCAGTCCTCCTCCTTGCAAGGCAGCCCCTCCAGATAGACAATGACTGCTACTTGTCAGGTACCCCAAGCCAACCCCACTCCAGGGCTTAGTGCAAAGTGCCCCAGGGTCTCGGTTTGCAGGAAGGGCGTGGCCAGGACACTCAGTTGGGGAGCAGGCTCACCTCTAGGATGAATTGCACTGACCAAAGCTCAGTTCATTCACTAACTCAGCCCACCAGGAACCTGGCAGCCCTGAAATGTCATCCACTGGAACATAACTGAGTTTCTGCAAGACACTTTCAGTGTGACCCCATTTTACAGATGAGAAAGTTGGGACTCCCGAAAGAAGTGACCTCAAGGCTCTGGTGTTGTTCAAGCCACCAAATACTCCTGAGGCCCTGGAGGGTTGATGGGGTGGGAGGGGTTGGGACAGCCGCACCTTGGAGCATGGCTGTTCAAAGCCCAGGTGTATGTGACCTGCGGTGAGAAGGTGGGCCTGGAGCAACTCTAGTGGGAGTGTGGGCAGCTCCTGGCACAAATAGGGGCGGATATTTATCTGAGAGGACCTTGATGGAGTGGGACTGGGACAATGTTGGTCATGGGGGGATCTCCCTGGTAGTCCATCCAGTGCTTAAGACTCCACACTTCAATGTAGAGGCACCAGTTTGATCCCTGGTTAGGGAACTAAGATCCCACATGCCGCATGGCTTGGCCAAAAAACAAATGTTGCCCATGGGAAGGGATCAAAGGTTGAGCAAGAATTAGTGCAAGGCCCTGTGCTGGAATGGAGGAGAAGGGGGATGGGTTCCTGCCCTCACTGGAGTTGAGGAGGATAAATACCATGGGGAGGAGGCAAGATTAGAGGCTGTAGGAGCCCATGGGAGGGGCACCATTGGGTAAAGTGTGTGTGTGAATGTGTGTGTGTGTTGGTTGTGTGGTCAGGGCATGTAAGATGTGCACACTGAATGGTCCATGTGATGTGTGCAGGTGCGTGTCTGCGGTCTATGGCATGTAGAGTGTGTAAATGTGCAAATGTGTGTGTGTATGTGTGAGCCTTTGTGTCTGTGATCTGTGTAATGGAGTGTGCCTGCGCCTGTGTGTGGTGGGGTCTGTGTAATGTGTGTGTGTGTGTGTGTGTGTGTGTTATGGGGTGGTGGTAACTAGGACACTCCCCAGGGGAAGAGCTAAGGAGACGTGGAGATGTTAACCAGAAACAGGGGAGAGGAGAGAGTGGGTGTTCCTGGCAGAGGGAGGGAAGAGCACGTACAGGCCTCTAGGCAAGAAGAGGCGCCCCAAGCTCTGGAGCACTTGAAAGAGTCCTAGTGAAGCTGGGGGGCTGCGGGTGGGGAGAAGCAAGGGTGCGGGTGAACCCCTCTCTGATGCTTGCGCGGGGGTATGGGCAGGAGTGGGGTGTGTGCATAGGAGTGGGGGGATGTGGGCAAGAGTGGGGTGTGTGTGGGCAGGAGTCGGGGGTGTGGGCAGGAGTAGGGGGTTGTGGGCAGGAGTGGGGGTTATGGGCAGGAGTGGGGTGTGTGTGCAGGAGTTGGGGGGGTGTGGGCAAGAATGGGGGGGGTGGGCAGGAGTGGGGGGGGTGGGGAGGAGGGGGGGGGGGGGGCCGGGGCGGGGGGGGGGCGCGGGGGGGCGGGGGGGGGGGGGGGGGGGAACAGCCTGAGCCACAACCACCCATCTGAGAAGCTGTGTGGTCCGGGATCCCAGACCTAATCCCTGCTCAGCCCCAGAGAGCAGCAGCCAGAAGGGTCTTCGTTTCCATCTAGCCGCTGGGCCCGGGGGTTATAGGCCGAAGACCCAAGAGAGAGCCTGAGTGGCCGTGTTTTTGGTGCGGTCCCCATATGTCTCTGATGGGGTAGGCATTTGCCAACAAGCGTTCCCAGCACCCAGGAGGCCGGGGAGGCAAAAGGTGGCAGCTCTGGCACAGGGCTCGGCTGTCAGTACCTGACTTGAGGGCGCAGAGGAAGGCATGGGGGGCAGGGGGCCAAGAGCCGGGGGTCTGAACCCGGGTCATCAGACTCCAAAACGGCCCTCTCACTGGATCGGGTTCATAGTCTTACTCATGTGCCAACAGCTGCCCCGTAGCCTTCACACTGCATGGTCTTTTCTTATTGGAGCCTTTTCTTATTTCTAACTTGATTTTCAGCCATGCTTTTAGAGATGAGAAAACTGGCCTGGACTCACCCCCTCCCCCCATCCCCACCCTCACCGTGGGCCTGCTCCAGAATGGGCCCCTCCACCCACGTTGTTAGGTCTGCCTGCTCAGCATAAGCCCCAGTGGGTCCTTAACCCTAGGTAGTTAAGAGCTTGTGGGCAAGGCAGAAAGGATTTGGGCCCAGAAACCCAGCTCTGCTGCCCCTGTGCTGTGTGACTTTGGATGAGTCCCTTCCCATCTCTGGGCCTGGGGTCACCCAGCTGTACAATGCACTTACTGACTCTGGGAAGATTCGAGAAGCACCTACTAAGTGGCAGGTGAGGACACAGGACGTCCGGAAAGCCTAAAGGACTTGCTCAAGGTCAGGCAATTGGCAGGAGGCGATTTGAACCTAGAACCCCAGAGTGTGCCCCAGGGGACTCCACAGCCCCCAGGAGTGCCGTCCCCACCCCTGCGGCCCGCAGCATGGCGTTCAGGGGCCCCACGCGGTTCCGGACTGCGTCAGCCTGAAGTCAGGTCGGGGCCCCGCGGGGCTCAGCTCTGCACAAACAGACGGCGCGGGCCGGGCCGGGGGCGGCGATGACTCAGGGCCCCGAGACGGCCGGGAAGCGGAAAGTTTTGTGCCGATGACATCACCGGGCCGCGAGGGCGGGAGGGGGCCGGCTCCGGGAAACGGCGGCCTGGCGGGCGGCCCGGCTTGGGGCAGGGAGCGGGTGGGAACGCGGGGCCGCCACGCTCGGCCGCGCAGAGAAAGATCCCAGACCCCGGCCCCGGCGCCCAGCTGCCCTCCACCCTCCCGGCCCCGGGGCCTGATCGCCCGCGAGGAGCGGGTTCCACCCCGCCTGCGAAGACGCCGCGCTCCCCAGCGCTCCGGAGGCACCGCATCCATCCTGCCGCGTCCCTGCATTTTAATTACCGCCACATTAATATTCATGAGCCGGGACTCGAGGGGGACCGCGGGCTGTCATTTCCCTCGCCCGCGCACCCCCCCGCACCCCTCTTCCCCGGCGGAGTCGCGGGTTTTCTCCCTCCCGCTCCCAGCCCCGCCTGCGCCAACTGTTGGTGCCCAGCTGATGTGCGGTGTGTGTGAGGGAGCGTGAGTGTGAGCGGGTGTGAGTGCCCTGGGCAAGGGTGAGGGTGGGGGAGGGAAGGGCCCAGAGGGAAAGGCTGAGTGTGAGGGTGGGGTGAGCTTGCAGGGTGTGTGTGTCTGCTTGTGTGAACGGGCGTGCCTGTGGGAGCACAGGCCTGCGTGCACATGCCTAAGCCTGTGTGCATGCCACTGTGTGTGCACGCGTGTGCTCAGGCAGGTCCGTGCATCCCCGGGCAGTCCCAGGGGCTGTTTGCCGGTGGTGGGGGCGGGAGGCAGCTGTTTGCCCCGTCTGGCCTGGGGCAGGGAGAGGGGGTCACAGGATCCGACTGTACAAGTGGGGAAACTGAGGCCTGAGGAGAGGCTGGGGCTGCTGCAGAGTCACCCCCGGAAGTGGGTGGCCCAGCAAACCGGTGCCTCCTGGTCTCCATCAGGCCCTTAGCAGACCAGAACACTGAGGCAGTGGTCTAGCTAGTGAGATGTTTGGGTCCACAGACCCAGCTTTAATGACCACTGTGGAATTGTATGTGGGGGTCCCCTCTGGGGACCCTAGGGGTACCTGCAAGTTCCTCAGTGCTGTGAATACCCAGGGATCAGAGGGTGGTACGCCAGAGACACAGCGGCTTCACCATGGTGCCCCCGGTCCCCATCCGTTGCCTCCTGGTCCCTTGAAGCCTGCCTGCCTGCACAACCCCCTCTCCCAGGCTCACAGAACTCAAGCAGTGTTGCCTCACAGCGGAGCAGGCAAGCAGACTTCAAGGCTCCTGCCCTCCTCCTTGGGCCTGGGATCAGGCAGTCACTCATTCATTCATTTGTTCATCCAACCAATGTTCAAGCGCCCATTGTGTGCCAGTTACTCTTCTCGGCACTGGGGATTCTCTTGAGTTTAGGAAGAACCCACACCACTCTGTTCCAACGCTGGTTGTCTCCACTCCGGGCTGTGGGTCTCTAGGCTCTCAGGGGAGGCTTTTGTCTCTCTGTGCACATGCTCACTGGGCGTAGGAGTCTAGGGCCCCTGTGCACAGAACATAACCTCCCCACCCCCAGCCTTGCCACAGAGGCCCAGTTGCACACACACTGGGAGGGCCTGGCTATCGTCTTGGGCTAGTGGAGAGCCGGCCAGACACTGCTAGGCAGGCTGGATCTTTGCTTCCCTCTCCTTCTGGAACTTGTCCTTCTCTTGGCCTCTAAGCCAACCTAGTCACAGGGGTGGCCCATCCATCTTTTCCTGGGTGAGCCAAGGACTTCGTCCTTCTCACGTCCACCCTGCCCCAGTCCTGCCCTTCTGAGCACCCAGAACAAGCTGACTGTCCCTGCCCCTCCGCCCACGCAAGGCCGAGTTGGAACTCATGTCCCAGCTGTGTCCCGAGTTTTTTCCCCCTCTCTTGGGGAGCTCTGTGGGAACACAGACAAGGGGACAGGAGGTACAGTTTGGGACTCTCTGGGAAGGAAGTCAGGGTTTTGCTGGGCTCCACTGGTCAAGTAGTTCTTCGCCTGGTAAATGGTGGGGAGGAGGAGGAAAGGCATTCTAGGCAGAGAATGGCTCAGGGGAATGACTGCAGACCCTCTTCTAGAAACGAGAGCAGGCCAAAGACAAGAGATCTGGGGAGACAGGAGGGGTGGACTTTCTCCTGAAGAGCCCAAGGCAGGAAAGTCTAATGGTTAGGACTCTCGGATGAGCCCACCCTGGGTGAGAATCTCACTCCTCCTGCACTGTGAAGCTTGGGCAAGACACCGAGCCCCTTTTCTGCCTCTGTCCATTGGGAAGAGCAACACTTTTTTCTGCTGGATTCTATTCAGATTAAGAGACACTTGTCCCTAAAGCACCCAGCACAGTGCCCGGTGCTCCTAGAGGGGACAGTCTGTCCTCAAGGACAGAGGGAGGCCCCTGGGATAACTATCCCCATTTAGCCCAGGAGGGGATATAAGGCTCAGCCTGTGTCCCACAAGGGGGAGGAGTTTGGTAAGGACAGTCTTCTGGGGCGAGCAGGGACAGGCTGAAGCTGTCAGTCAGGGGAGGCTCAGGCTCCAGGTGAGAGCAGGATCTCCAGGTCCCATGGCCCCGGCCCCACCTGTCTCTGAGAAGATGCTCCCAGATAGCACATCACTCGAGCTGCTAGAAAGCCGGGAGTCAAGAGAGGTGGCCTGGGCCCAGCAATCCTGGCTTAGTCCTGCTGCAGCCTCCCACGTCTCTGCCTCCCATCTCCTCTCTCCTTTGAAAATTTCCTTTTTCTTTTTTTTGGAGTAGTTATACCTGTACAAGGCAAAAAAAAAAAATGGAAGGAAATGCTATAAGTTCCCACAGTGCATCCTGAGCTGTCCTTCCGGTTTTCTGGGTGTAGGTTTCCAGGACATTTCCCCGCCTATAGTACTGCCATTTTCCCACTCCTACGAGATGATACCCACCTCCGCTCAAAGACCTGCAGAGGCTCCCACGTTTATACAGCAAAGGTAGCTCTTCCAAGGCTTTTTAGCAACCCTACCTCCTCCTCTCAAGCTGCCATACCTTTGCCCTTGCTATGCCAGCCTCCAGGGGCCTCTGCCAAAACTCTACATTGCTCCAGACCAGGCTTCCTCGTTGTCAGGCCTCCGCCCCCTCTCAGCTCCCGCCCTCCTTGCCCCTCACCTCTCTCCTGGTGGCCCACAGCCCTGGTGGTCCTTTCATCGTGGTGCTTTTCAGATCTAACTTTCATGAGGGTGTCATCAGTCATGTGGTCTCACCCGACCATGAGCTTCTCACACATTCTTACTTTTGTCGCCACCTCCCTCGATGTGTTACACATAGTAGGTGCTTGAAAAAAAAATTTTTTTTAAGTGTTCAATTTGCTTTTTCTTTAGGGATTCAGTCTCCAAGACAGTAGATTGAGGTTTGAATCCTGACTCTCTCATTTCCTAGCTGTGTGTCCTTGAGAAATTCAATCGACCTCTCCGTGCCTCCTTCATGTGGAAAATACTTCATATGGAAAATAAAGCCAATACTAACACCTCCCTCCAAGAGTAACAGCGAGATGACAGTGTGTGTAAAACACCCAGCACTGGGCTGAAGCAGAGAGCTGCTGACATGTTCTACTCATGGGAGTTGTTCAGTCCTATTCAGTCTCATTCAGACTTGCCCAAGGTCGACAGGCAGGTCGAGGGCAGTGCTGGGAGTGGATCCCTGTCTCCTCCCACTCCAGGGCACCTGACTGCCTTCTGATGAGTGAGGCTCACAGATCACTGTCTGTTTGGCAGATAAGGAGAACTGGGTTGAGAGAGGCCGAGTTGTGACCCCAGGTCACACAGCCCTGTGAGCAAAGTAAGGGTCAGCCTGTCTGCCAGATCCCTGGTGGGTTCTCTGGGCCCCTTCTCCACAGCCTCGGTAAGACCCACCACCCAGATCGGGGGCCTCTGGTCCTCCTGGGGGGCCAAGGAATCAGCAAAGAGGGCCTCTTGGTGGCCCGATGGCCCCCACAATTGGGAAATCATCAAAGCAAAGAGTCCCCACTTATGGGATGCTCACAGGGACCCTGTTTTCTTGTCTTCCAAGGGCTCACTCACACACCTGGGGTACAGGGGCTTGCCAAAGGAAGGGTACGACCAGCATCCTTCCTGCCCAGCCCTCACTGACCAGCGCTGGACAATGAGCTCTTGCCTGGGCTGCGGCAGCCCTGGGGCTGGAGCTGGAAGCTGGGTACTGCTCAGGATCAGGGTGCTGCCGTTCACAGAACATCTAGGGCCTCTTCCCCAGCCCTGGCCCCCACAGAGCCTGCCCAACTGCATCTCTGAGCCGCACCCAAACTCTTCTGGGCTTTGCCAGGAAGACTGGAAATTTCTGCCCAGCAGCTTCTCTGGGAGGATTTCGCCACTCGGCTCAGCGGGGGACGGGGAGGAGCTCGGCGTTCTCACGGCTCTGCTTGGGGGGAATGGGAGGGGGGGCTTCGCTAGGCCTTGGTGAGTCCTTCAGAAATAACTGTAGTAACAGTCAACCAGTTCCAACAACAGTGACCCTGTACTGAGCGCTTGCTGAGTGCCAGACTCTGTGCTAAGTCAAGACTGGCGCAGCATCGATGCCATAGCCCAGGCGAGGCTGGCACTGTTACTAACCCATCTCACCGATGAGCAGGAGAAGCAGATTGATGAAGGCAGCCATCGAGGCTGCAGAGTCAGAAGCCAAGGCCGGGCCTGTGACATTCCGGAGCCCACGAGGTGCAGGTCACTAGCTGGTTGGGAGCAGGCAGGGCTGGAAGGCACCAGGGGGAAACACTGGGAGCCACTAAAGGCAACTCTGATACACAAACATCAACTCGCCCAGAAACAGCAGTTCAGGTGAAGGAAAGCTTGGACCCTGGGTCTCTGTTGGCAGCCTCCTGGGGGGTACACTGGGAGACCTGGAGACCTCAAGGAGTCTGGAAACCTCTCCCCAACCAGTCCTGGTAAACCAGTAATTCCAGACCCCTCCCACCCCTGCCTGGCTCTGGGGCTGGGGGCCTCTGACCCTGTGGGGTCAGATGCTGCAGGTTTGCTCACTGCTGTCTGGGTCCCTGGAAAAGTGCGCGGTCAAATTCACCCAGAGACTGAGGTGCCTGTACAGAATGCCTCGCCCTCGGCTCCCAGGGCTGTCACCAGACTCCAAGTCACAACCGGGGGAGAGGAGCAAAGGGAGAATCTCAGGACTCGGGCAACGGAATGGGGTGGCCAGGCGGAGGCAGGGGTTTCGACATCCCGACCAGGCAGCAGAGCGACCCGCCGCCCTGGACGCAGGTCCCCCACCTGAGTGGGGGGCAGACCGGTCCCTTCCCTCCCCGGCAGCTGGGGATTCAGTGAGCTCCTGGGGAACAGCGTAGGGGGTTTTAACGGGGCCACCCCAGGCCCGGCTCCCCGCTCCCTCCTAGTCCCGCCGGGCGCCGCTCCCAGCCCCCGGGGCCGGGCCGCCGAGGGAGATGCGTGCAGGGCGCGGCGGCGGCGTGGGCCCAGGCGCCCAGTTCAGCGGAAAGGAATGTCTTGCTCGGCGGGGGAGGCCGCGGGCCCCCGAGGCCGTGTAAACCCGGCCGCTCTCCCCGGGCCTCATTTATTGCGGCTCTAAAGCCGGGCTCGTTCCGCCAGCCCGGCAGCTCGCCGGGTCGGCGGCATGACTCACCCGCGCGCCCCGCCGCCCGCTCCCGGCCCCCACCCGCGGCCCCTCCCGGCCGCCGCCAGCAGACCCTCTGACGACGTGGGCCCGAAGTCGGGGAGGGTCTCCCCGTGGGGGGGCGCGCGCCCGGGCCCCGGAGCCCCCGCCCCGCCCCCACCCTAGCGGCGCCCCCTCCCCTCTCCCTCCCCCGCCCTCCCCGGGCCGCCCGCCCGCTCCCTCCCCTCCCCCTCTCCATAACTCAAAAGCTTGTCAAGCTGGTTCCAGACTCCTGGCGCCGGGCTCCGCTCCAGGAAAGAAAAAAAGGAAGAAGAAAAAGGGGAAAAGCCGGCGCGAGGGAGAGAGAGGGAGAGAAAAAGGCCCGTAGAGCCGCACTGCGCCCCTGGGCCCCGTCCCCCTGCCTCCCCAACCCTGCTGGGGAACCCCCGGACCCTAGGGGGCAGAGGGCGCGCGCGCAACACTGATCAATTATTTATGGGCGAATCAATTATTCAGCTGCCCTGCGAAGGGGAGGGGCGGGGTAAGGCCGAGGAGCTGGAGGGCGGCCGCGGAGACCACCCCGCCGGACTGAGGTCGCGGCTCTCCCGCTGGGCCTCTGGGGGTCGGGAGGCGTCCCCACGCTGGGGGTCCTGTTGTGAGAAAACTGCCTCGGGGTGGGCTCCGGGAGGAGCGCGGGGGAATCCGCGCAAACAACCGAGACAACTCAGAAACAGCCCAATTAGACCGGGAGGCCGAGGGTTGGAAAGAGCTGACTGGGGGTGGGGGAAGAGCCTGCCTGCGAATTCGCTCCTTTCTGACTTCATTCGTTCCCTTCTTTTTTGCGAGCCCACTAGGGTCCACTGTGCCCAGAGCCTAGGATGGCCGGTGGCCGAAGAGGGTTAAGAGCAGGAATTTGGAGTTAGTTCCGTTCAGTCGCTCAGTCTTGTCTTTTTCGTGCCTCTTTGCGACCCCATGGACTGCAGCGTGGCCAAGCTTTCCTGGAGTTAGAGCTGGGTCCAGTTCTTGGTCCTACTGTATTCTCCCCTGCTCTGTGCCCTTAGGCAAGAGACTTGCCCTCTCTGAGCCTCCACTCTGTCCTCTGGTGGATGGAGAAGAGCAGAAAGAGGACTTGAAAGACATGAGTGTGAGGATTCAGTAAAATGGGCACTTGGGCAGGGCCTGGCACCTAGTGGGGTTTGGGAGGGGAGATTCTCTCTTCACTTTGAGGGGAACATGCCAAGGCCCCAATATCCTTCCCTCTCCCTTGCCCCCCAGCTCTTTGCTGTGTGTTAGTCGCTCAGTCATGTCCAACTCTTTGTGACCCCCTGAACTGCAGCCCTCTAGGCTCCTCTGTCCATAGGGTTCTCCAGGCAAGAATCCTGGAGTGGGTTGCCATGCCCTCCTCCAGGGAATCTTCCCAGTCCAGGGATTGAACCCAGGTTCAATTGCAGGCAGATTCCTTACCCACTGAGCCACTAGGGAAGCCCATGCCCTCCCACCCCCAAACTCTGGGTGCTGGATAACCTGCATCTTCTCTTGGCTTCAAACATATGAAGGTCATTATCAAAACCAAGTCAACCCGAAAGCCTCTGTCTGGGGCTCTCACCTCTGGCAGGCTTCTCACTAGCCTAGCCTTTCAAAGGCTAGCGCCTAAGGCAGCCAGAGGGGTCTCCGTGAGCCTCAGTTGGATCTTCTTACACCCCACATCCCTCCCTCCTCCGCAGCCTCCTCCTCTCCCCATGTCCTTGTCTTCCTTCCAGCCTTCTCCTCCCTGCTTCCTATCCGCTGAAGAGGTTTGGAGTTCTGAGGCCCTGGGGGCCAGGGCTTGTCAGAATAGAAGTGGGTTCAGCTCTCGAGAAGGTCCTGGGCTCCTGGGACACACTGTTCAGGGCGCCAGTATATTCTTCCAGAGCTCAGGAACTAAGCAGGCTTCTGTTTCCACACTCAGGCTTGCCAAGG
Organism: Antilocapra americana; assembly: GCA_007570785.1. Taxonomy (NCBI): domain Eukaryota; kingdom Metazoa; phylum Chordata; class Mammalia; order Artiodactyla; family Antilocapridae; genus Antilocapra; species Antilocapra americana. Next base: position 5,890,462 of record ML660779.1, on the reverse strand, counting down.
GGTTCACTGTCTTCTCACCAAATCTTGTTGATTTTCAGTCGCTTAGTTCTGTCCGACTCTTTGCAATCCCATGGATTGCAGCAGTGTAGTGCTTGCATGGATTGAAGAACAGGCTTCACTGTTCTTCAGTATCTCCCAGGAGTTTGTTCACATTCATGTCCATTGAGTCTGTGATACTATCTGACCATCTCATCCTCCCCCACCCTCTTCTCCAAATCTTACAACAGCTGTGTGAGGTGAACCTGGGCAGATCCAGGTTTCCTGGGGCCTGAAGCTTTTACCATCTTGGGGACCCTCTTTAAGAAAAAGCATGCAAAGTTATGAATACACTGTTAAGCCCAGAGCCTTTACAGGAGTCCCTAAACCTGAAGCTTCATTAGCTTCTTGGTAAATCGCCACTGGAGGTGGGGGACATAATTATTTCTTTGCAGAGGTGGAAAGAAAGCTTTAGAGAGGGAAGTCGCTGGCCCAAGGTCACAGAGCTGGAGAGAACGCAGCTAGAGTTCGAGCCCAGGTCTTACTCTGTGGGTAACACCCTGAACTGCCTCAGTGCACACTCTACCCACCACCTTGTCTACTCCATGCCATATCTCGCCTGTGCCCACCATGGCTCCAGCCCAGGCAAGGTCAGGGAGAGCAGCCCTAGCCTCCAGGCCAGCCTGTGCCCTCCTTCCCAAGGCCTTCATGCCCCAGTGCTCCAGCAGAGGAGACTTTCTGTCTTGTGACAACAACCACACAGTACCAGGAGGTAGGTCTCTTCTGACCTTTCAGTTCCCACAGCTGTTCCTGCTCATTCCAGAACCCAGGCTCTTAGATGACTCCACGGGAATGCTCCCTGTTAGGTGGTGAGCTCCCAGGGGCAGGGGCTGTTTCTGTCTTGTTCAGCAAAGCATTTTCAGCTCTCAGCATAGGGCAGGCATGGAACAGACCATTAAAGTTCATTTAGAAGTAAAACCTATTCCCAGTTTCAGGTGGGGATGGGATGTTAAGGGCAGTGGAGACATTGTTAAACGGCAGATAAACATGTCTCTGAAGATAAAGCCTGGGGCTGTGCATCTTAGAACTCCCTCAGGTACACCCCAAGCTCAGCAAAGTTTGAGACACCCAAAACGTTATGTGTCGATCAAGTCCCTCTCACAAAGGAGACTCATCACACCTAGTGGTGGTTTAGTCACTCAATTGTCTGACTCTTGTAACCCCATGGACTGTAGTCTGCCGGGCTCCTCTGTCCACGGGATCTTCCAGGCAAGAATACTGGAGTGGATTGCCATTTCTGCTTCCAGGGGATCTTCCTGACCCTGGGATTGAACCCAGGTCCCCTGTTTTGCAGGCAGATTATTTACCCACTGAGCTACCAGAGAAGCCCCTCATCACACCTAATTCTAGCCAATTTTACCAGTGTACCAAGCTCACCTTCAAGCTGAGAGCTAATTATTTCTAATACTTATTAAAGATCTACGGTGTCCCTGGGACTGGATCTGAGGTTTCAGATAGCTGACCTGACTGGACACTCACAAAAACTCTTTAAGAAGTGGAGACAATTATTGTCCCCATTTTACAGATGGAGAAACTGAGGCCAGGTGAGGCAAAGTGACTTGTAGACAGACAAAGAAAGAAAGTGAAGTCACTCAGTCGTGTCCGACTCTTTGCGACCCCGTGGATGGTAGCCTGCCCAGCTTCTCCATCCATGGGATTTTCCAGGCAAGAATACTGGAGTGGGTTGCCATTTCAAGGCACTGGGGAACGAGAAGGTTGAAACAGGAGAGTTGTCTGCAGTACCACTGGCCTCAGCAGTGTAACTTACAAGAGGCTCTATAGATGAGAATATATAGACACTGCCTGTGAATAGCTTGGAAAAATGTACAGTCACTACAGGGACCTCCGGCTAAGATGTGCAAAAAATTAGGTGACAGACCCCAAAGAAATCTAATCAAGTAAGCCTCTTCTTCCTGGTTATCTTTGGAGTCAGTGTTCTGGGGAATGCGTGTTTGCAGAAGGATTTGATGTGTTTGCTTCAGGCAAATCTTTGCCTTTTCTCTGCCTGCTGTTCTGGTACAAAGGGAAATGGCCAGGCCAACAAGAGGAGAGAACCTGGGCTGGTAGTAAGCAGGCAGGCTGACACTGCAGGCCAGCGTGGCTCCCTCGGCTATCTGCAGGACTCTATCATCTGATCCCCTGAGCCAGTGCTCTGTGCAAACACAGCCTCTTTTCTGCTCCACTAGGGTGATCAAAGCACTGGGGAGGCATCCGTTGGGGAGGAGATGATTTAGTGGCCTCTGTTCCTGGTGCCTGAGGGACTAGTTGGGGCAGAGGGTATGGACTTACTCTGAGAAGACCCAGAAGGCAGAACTAGGGGAGGTCACCCAAAGAGGTGTTTAGCCTCACAAGATAAACTGTCTAATTGTCAGGGTAGCCTTGTAGGTAGTGAGTATCCTACCTGGGGAGGTATTCAAGGACAGATAAGGTGTGTCTATATGTGTACAGAGCCATGACTCAGGAAAAGGATCAGCTGAGGCAACTTTGAGAGCTTTTTCCACACCGAGACTGGGAATTTCCATTCTTAATGTAGTTGACCAGCCCAAGTGAAACTGATGGGAAAAATTAACACAGAGAGAAGGTGACCACAGGTTACAGTGCCCAGACTGGGAACCCACAGGCCCTGAAGAGGCACCCAAGGGACATGGAAGCAAGCCCACAGCCCTTGGCCTTCCAACAAAACTGCCATTGCTTAACATTTGGACATGCTGCTTTCTCTTGCAGTCATCTGTAAATGCTCATTAGCCCTTCATGATAATGATGAATAATACTGTTAGTGCTAACCAACAGTCAATAATCATAATATCCATAGCATGAACTGAGGCAGGCGCTGTATGTTTAAACCCATGTAACTGACATGACAGTCCTATGAACAATGTCCTTACTTTTACTATCATTCCCATTTAACAGATGAGAACAGTGAGTCTCAGAGAACTGACATGTGACCAAGACTCAGAGCCATGCTGCCATCCATCTGTGGGGCTACTTCTATCCTCAGTGGCAGGGACCCTGGCCACTCCCCACCCCAGGGGTACAGAACAGCAAAAACTGGCATGGGAATGGGGAGAGGGGAACCATCTTCTCCAACTCCCTCATTTTACACCAAGGGAAACAGGTACCAGAGAGGGAAAGAGATGTCTCAGTGTGATCGGCAAGTCCAATGGCTGTTGGTCTCCTGGGTCCCCCACGTGGGCTTCTCCTGTGTTTTCCCACATCCTACTCCTCTTTCAAAATGATACTTTAAAAGTTGTTAATGGTCGCATATTTGTAAGAAAACATTGTTAAAGAAAGGAGAAGACCTGCCACGTGTGAAGCAGTTAAACTGTGTGCAGAGATTGTTTGCTCGCCTATAATGGGGATAATAACAATGCTTCCCCGCTGACCTCACAGGAGGGGGTCATGGTTAAAGGTGACAGAGAATGTAAAGCAGCTGTTTTATAAACTGGAGGACACCGCTACGGTGCTCATCTTTGAATGCTGGGCGTAGAGATTAGAAGTACGTGCTGCAGCCCCGATCAGGAAAGCTGACCAGCCTTTAGGGCTCAGTGCCATCAGGTCTCCTAGTGTTAGATCCTCCCTGGAAAGCATCCTATTCATTTATTCATCCATCTGCCTGGACATCAGGTATTGAGCACCTGCTGTGTGCAGCAGTATGTCCAGCCCAGCAGCTTTGAACCCAGGCTCCAGGTCAACTCCTCCCTGTCCTGGGTTCAGATCCTGGCTTCATCACTCTCCAGCAGATATGGAGGCTCCCTCTGGGAGCCTCCATGTCTCCTGGTAGGATACAGTCCAGCTGCTCTAGCAGAACCCAGGGGACAGCAGCTCAAGGAGAGAAGGGCTGACTCCTTTCTCGGGTCAGTCTAGGGGACTCTGTGCTGGGAGCCTGTCCAGGGCCTAGGCACTCTTTGTCTCTCCCATTCCATAGGGAACTGCCTCCATCCAAAAGGTGGAAGATGGCCACCACCTTCCTCTCCCCATTTTTTTCCTGTGTGTAAGGAGGACCCAGGAGGTGGAGACTGCTTCTCCTTTTTAAGGGAGAGCTGGACAGCGCTTGGATCATCTCTCTCACATCCCATTGGCCAGAACTAACCACATGACTGTGCTTAGTTGCAAGGGACACTGGAAAATGTAGTATTTAGCCTGGCAGCCATGTGCCTCATTAAAACCCTGGAGATGGGGGTTCTATTACTAAAGGCGAGATGGCAGAATGGGTACTGGGCAGAAGCCAGCAGCCTCTGCCATATAGGATTCAGGGAGGTACTTTGGGGAAGCACTCAACACAGGGCCAGATATGTGGCTGGTGTTCAGGAAATGTGCACTCAGGAATACAGGAACCTACTTAGACCCAAGCCCTGGGAACTGCTCTGGCTGTTAAGTGGGGACCTCCATCCCATGACCTGCACCCTCTAGATGATGGGGAGGGGCACTGAGAGAGAGCAGTCCTCCACCCAACCCCTCAGGACTCCCAGCCCAGCCTGGGGAGGATCTCAGGTCTCCTCTCTCCCTTCAAAGGAAAAACAGGAAAGCAGCCTTGTCTTCAGGGGTTGGGGACATGGAGAGATGGGTGACATTAGGGCCCTTGCAGCTCTACCTCCATGGAGTATGGCAGCCTCTGCCAACCCAGGACTTGAGGCTGGGGTCCACATTGCCACGCTCAGGCTCTCAAACCCTGGGCAGAAGCCCTGGCAGGCATCTTTGTTCCACACCCTCTGAATGCAGCACCAGCTGGTTTGAGCTCAGAGAGATGTTCCCTCTGTGAATATTCCCCTCCGAACACGAACCCCTTCTCAGCCCAAGGAGGACTGGTGGGTGACACAGGAAGAACACCACCTCCCGCAGCAGTGTATCCCCATGGGTCCAGAGCACCCCTAGCCCCGTTGCAGGAGGCTCTCTTCTTCAGAGGCTGGGTTTAGGCTCAGGAGACACACCCCAAACCATCCCCCATCAGCCAGACCCTGGTTCTGCCTCTTAGCAGCTGCACGAGCTGATCTTTCCAATTACAACGATGGTGATAAGGGCACCGGTTGCTCCATCTTGTTGTAAAGATTTGCAAAATAATCCACGCAAGGTGCTTGTGGGGAGGAAGAGCTCAGTGAAGAGTGTCTGTTCAGACCAGGGTGATGACTGTTATTTTCTTCCATCCATTCCACCCCCTTTGCCTGCCTGCCACCTGTCCACACCTCCCTGCTGTCTACGCCCTCCTATCCCACCGTCTGCACGCTAAGCCTTCTCTGAGGCCTCCAGACTGGGCAGGTCTCCTGCATCTGCTAGCTTTGCATTGCAGCTTTCTCCTCAGTACTTTCCAGAACGTGAAGAATTCATTCTGGGTGGAGCACTGCCCTCCTGACCTGGAGTCCTGAGCCAGCAGAGACTGCCTATTTCATTCATTGGCATAGCCCTGGTGCCCAACACAGGGTGTGGTGGCATGGTGAGGAGCCCAGTGAATGCTCTCCGAATGAATGAATGAGGAAATGAATCAATGGCTGCATGAGTGACGAGGGCATTTTGCCATCTGCCTGAGAATGTGTGTTTAAGAGCAGAGTTCAGAGACTTAGAAAGACTAATTTTAATGTCAGCTCAGTCATTGACTTGCTGGTGACTTGGAACAAGATCCTGCTTATTTTTTATTTTTTCCATGCCCACCTCCTCCCTGCCTCTTCTTTTTTTTTTTGAAAAATTTTATTTATATATTTTATTTTTGGTTGCACTGGTTCTTTGTTGCTTTGCATGGGCTTTCTCTGGTTGCAGCAAGCTACTCATCTTTGTGGTGTGCGGGCTTCTCACTGCTTTGGCTTCCCTCGTTGCGGAGCGCGGGCCCTAGAGCACGGGCTCAGGAATTGTGGCTTAAGGGGCTTAGTTGCTCTGCTGCATGTGGAATCTTCCTGGACCAGGGATCGAATCCATGTCCCCTGCACTGGCAGGAAGATTCTTAACCACTTGCCCCTACTTCTTGACTTTCAGTTTCCTCCTCTAGAAACTAACTATGCATCGTAGAGTTGGCGAGGAGTTACTGAGATCATGGGGAAATACTGCAGAGATATTGAGCTCCCAGTGCATAGTAACTGCTTAGTAAGCACTGGCTGTAATAATTATTCTTTTTTTCTTTGTTTTTTATTGAAGTATGAAAGTGAAAGTCGTTCAGTCATGTCCAACTCTTTGAGACCCCATGGACTATAGAGTCCATGGAATTCTCTCGGCCAGAATACTGGAGTGGGTAGCCTATCCCTTCTCCAGTAGATCTTCCCGACCCAGGAATCAAACCGGGGTCTTCTGCATTGCAGGCGGATTCTTTATCAACTGAGCTGTAGATGATGTACAATATTATATAAGTTACACTGTCCAATGTAGTGATTCCCAATTTTTAAAGGGTATGCTCCATTTATAGTTATTATAAAATATCAGCTAGGCATAATTATTATTAATATTCTCTGTGAAACAACCAGTGGAGTTTGCTCTGCATTTTTATGTCAAAGTTCCCTGGGCTGACCCACTCTCCTTCACTACTGGAAAGCTCAGGAATAGCTGACGAAAGCTTTCATTCATTCATTCACGCACACAGTGATCCGGCAAACACTTTCTGGGTGTTCTCCAAGTGCTGGGTCCAGAGCTGGTTGCTGGTTTGGGGAGTAGAAAGGAGGGTAGTGCAGGAGAAGAAAACCATCAAGTTCATCCTCTGGGCAAAGGGAAGTGGCTGAGACCCTCTGTCCACATCCTGTCACCCTCACTCCAAAGGCTGGTCCATCTGTGTCCTTTTCCTGTGCCTCTTTTATCCTGGCCTGGGGAGGGGGCTCTGCACCCCCACCCACCAGCAGCCATTTCCTGCCCTTCTGTCATCTGCTTCCTTTGATCCTTTTGTCAAGAGACTCTTAGAATCCTCTGAGCCCTTGGCAACCCTGGCAGCCTCCTCTCCTGGGCTGGTGACCCCAGCAGAGGTTGGAGCCAATGTGGGGCTTCTCTTGGGGTGCTGCCCTGGGAGGCAGATGGCTTCTGGCCTCATTCATTCATTCATTCACTCACTCAGCATTCATCATTCGTCCACAGGCTCTAGCCTGTGAAAGGTCCACACAGTGTAAAAGACAGCCTGGTCCCTGCCCTCATGGAGCTCCCAGCCCAAGGGATGACCGCCTATCCCCTGTGGAGGGGATTCTGAAGGGTGATGGATATGCATTGTTGATAAGAAAACAGGCCTCCAAACATGGGCCTAGGGTCTTCACCTGGCACAAGCCCCCTTGCTCAGCTCAGAAGCTCAGCTGATGCTCTTTTCTTTTGACTGCGCAGGCTCCTGGTTGTGGAGCTCAGGCTCTGGAGCGTGGGCTCAGTAGTTGCCACGTGAGGACTTAGTTGTTTCTAGGCATGTGGGATTGCAGTTCCCTGACCAGGGATCAAACCTGTGTTCCCTGCGTTGGAAAGCAGATTCTTAGCCACTGGACCACCAAAGACAGGGCTTCCCTGGCGGCTCAGATGGTAAAGAATCCGCATGCCAATGAAGGAGAACCAGGTTCAATCCCTGGGTTGGAAAGATGCCCTGGAGAAGGAAATGGCAACCTACTCTAGTATCCTTGCCTGGAGAATCCCATGGACAGAGAAGCCTGGTGGGCTACAGTCCATGGGGTCACAAAGAATTGGCCACGACTGAGTAGCTAATACTTTCTACCAGAGGAGTCCCTCCACTGATGCTTTTGAGGGGCTGCCATTTATTGAGGACTTACACGCTGGGTGCCGTGGCTTAGTGATTTGTGCCCCGCAGAAGCCTGCTGACTCCTCCCTCTGGCCCTGTGAGGGAGGGACGGTTATTCTTCCCATTTTATAGATGAGAAGATGGAGGCGCAGAGAGATGAAGAAGTCTGCCCGGAGCCCTGTGGCTTGTAGATGGCAGAGCTGGGTTTTGAACCTTGTTTGAGGGAGTTCAGCACCCATGCTGTTCTGTCCCTTGGTGAAAGAAGGGGGGTGGGGTGCTCCAGGCATGAAGACCCTGGACTCATCTCTGCTACACAAGCTGGGGGACCCGCCCTTCCCACATTCTGGCCTCAGTAGTTCCAGCAGGTGGTTGGGTGGGTGGGAGGGTGGGAAAGAGTCAGGAAAGAGGGTGGAGGCCCACCTCCAGGGGAGGCCCTTGGGAGGCAGCTGTGTGGACTTGAAGAGAGGCCTCCTTTCTGCCCCACCCACTCCTGGGGCCTCCGGTATGAGGGAGGAGAAGGAAGAGGGTAGCTGGTTGGCTGGGGAGATCGTGGGGTCATCCCTGAGTCAGGACCCGGGGGCGGCGGGGAGAAGTGGGCAGGTAGTTCCTTCACACCCGGAGTCCCACACCTTTGCCTCCCCCAGTGCAGAGGCTGCCAGTCCATCCGTTCTCTCCATCCGCCCACCCGTCCATCCATTCATTCATTCATACACTCAGATACTGTGTGGGCAACAGGATACACAGGTAGCCCAGCGTCTGCCCACAGTGAGCTTCCTGCAGGGCAGCTGACGGCCCGCGAAGAGCGCAGCACGAGGCAGTTCAGGTGTGTCAGCGCTGTGAAGTCGTGGAGTGACTGCGGCTGGGCTGGGGCCTCCCTCGGGAGCTGAAATCTGGGCTAAGATTGGAAGGATCAGTAAAAAGAGCCTGGCAGCACCCTTTACAATAGCCAAGACATGGAAATCACCGAAATGTCCATCGACAGAGGACTGGGTAAAGAAGATGTGGTACATATACACAATGGAATATTACTCGGCCGTTAAAAAGAATGAGATAATGCCGTTTGCAATCTCATGGAAGGAGGTAAAGAGCGTCATACTGAGTGAAGTAAGTCAGACAGAGGAGGAGAAATACTGTATGACCTCCCTTATACATGGAATCTAAAAAGAAATGATACAAACGAACACACCTGCAAAACGAAAACATACAGACTCCCAGAGTGAACTGACGGTTGTCAGGGGGAAGGGACAGTTAGGGAGTTTGGGACGGACATGCACACGTGGATAACCAACAAGGACCTCCTGTATCGCTCAGGGGACTCTGCTCCATGCCGTGTGGCAGCCTGGATGGGAGGGGAGTTTGGGGGAGAATGGATACATGTTATATGTATGGCTGAGTCCCTTCGCTATTCACTTGAAACTATCACAACATTGTTTGTTAATCACCTACATCCCAATGCAAAATTTACAGTCTTTTTTTTTTTTTTTAGAAGGAGCCCCGGCAGCCTTGGGGAGAGGGTCTCCAAGTGTCAGGAATGGCAAGTGCAAAAGCCTGGAGAGAAGGATGGAGGGGAGCCTGTGTGAGAGATGGAGGGAAGGATGGAAGATGGGGACCAAGGCAGAGTCCTGCATGGGCTGGTACCATGGACACAGAGCCCTTTGTCCTTCTGGGTACAATGTGAAGCCACCGGGCATTGGACATGAACCCAGTCTTGTCTTCAAAGGCGCTGTGGGTCTCCCTGGGCTGCGGTGAGCAGGAGGCTTGGTAAGAGCGTGGTGGAGGCAGGGAGGCCCTGAGGAGGCTCTTGTGCAGGGAGAGATGAAGAGGCTGGACCTGGGGTGGCTGTGGGGAGGGACAGGGCACAGGTCTGGCAGCAGAGTCAACAGGACTTGCTTATGACTGGGTGTGGGGGTCGGGGAGGACCCTGAGTTTGGGGACATTCACTTTTCACTGCTTGGACAGAGCGGAGCCTGAGGTTGGGGTAAGAACTGACCCGCCTATGACTGGTTGTTCAGTTGCTCACTCATGTCCGACTCTTTGCGACCCCGTGGACTGCAGCACGCCAGGCTTCCCTGTCCTTCCCAATCTCCCAGAGTTTGCTCAAACTCATGTCCCTTGAGTGGGTGATGCCATCCAACCATCCCATCGTCTGTCGCTCCCTTCTCCTCCTGCCCTCAATCTTTCCCAGACTGGGGTCCTTTCCAATGAGCAGGGCAACCCCCAGACTACAGACTGCCTGGACCCACAGCCCCAGCCCATGTCCTTGTTCTCCGTAGTTGATGGGGGCCCCGTGCAGTGTTTGTTCAGCTGTCAGGGTCTCTGAGGGGCAGGCGGTCAGTCTGTCCCTCTGCATCGGTCCGTCTCAGAGAGGAGGAGCCCCCAGGGAGAGGGAACGTCCCCCAGGGTTGCAGCCGGACCCTCCTCACTCTGCTTTGCTCTGAAGCCTCATCCCAGGAAGGCAGGGTTTGGATGCTAGCTGCAGGTGGCACTCCCTAGATCCCAGGACCCGGCCCCCTCAACTGCAGGCTGTTTACCCACAAGGGCTTCTACCTGACAGAGATCCCTGCTTTCCACAAGGACAGCTCCAGCTCCCCAGTGGCAGAGGAGGGCGGTTTTAGGGTCAGGGCTATACCATGAGGCACCCAGAAAACTGTAGCTTGGAAAAACCCATGGACAGAGGAACCTAGTAGGCACAGTCCATGGGGTCGCAAAGAGTCAGACACCACTGAGTGACTTCACTTTCTTTCCTTCTTTCAGGCTTGTGAAGACACTGCCCTGCTCCCTCCTCCCTTGTGGCCTGACTCAGAGATGCCCCAGCACCCACCCCGCTGTCCACCCTCTTCCTCCCTCCTTCCTCATCCCCTTGTCCAGCAAAGCTACCCTTTATTAAAAAAAAAATTTTTTTTCATTAATTTATTTGGCTGCACTGGGTCTCAGTTGGGGCATGTGGGATCTAGTTCTCTGACCAGGGATCGAACCCAGGTCCCCTGCATTGAGAGGTCAGTCTTAGTCACTGGACCACCCAGGAAGTCTGAGCAAAACTACCCTTTAAATCCCTCCCAGCAGTCCCCTCTGCCAGCCCCCTGCTGCCCTAGTCCAGCCCCCATTGTTTCTCACCTGACATCTGCAGCAGCTACCCCACTGGGCCCCTCCCCCGCTTCTCCTTTTGCCCCTGCAGCCCCTTCTGCCCGCAGCAGCCAGAGCAATCTCTCTGGAAGGTCTCTGAATGCATTGCTCCTCTGCTAAAACCTTCCATGGCTCCCCATTACCCTCAGCATAACGCAGAAACTAACACAAGCCCCAGGAGTGGCCCAACCCAAACTGACTTCTCCACCTCCCTCCTTAGTGGTACTTTCCACAGCCTGTAGCTCTCTGCTTCTGAAACAGAACATATTTCGATTGTTTGAGTTAGCCCTGTTTTCTGCTCACCCCTGGGCCTTTGCACGTGCTATGTATCCTTTGCCAGGAGCCACCCCACAGCCTCTGCCTGGCTGACTCTGACTCAAGCTTTGGGTTTCAGATTAGACCCTCTTTTGCTGCCCTCTCCCCAGACCCTGTGCCGCCCATCACACCCCTGACCACCCTGGACAGCTCCTCCTCTCCAGGGCCTCACCATGCCCACACACAGGAGGTGTCTGGGAGATGGTTCAAGGGCAAGTGGGAGGGTCAGGCTCAGGCCTCTGGGGTATGTGGGCAGGGGAGAGAAGGAGGAAGCCCTGGTGCCATTGGCATAGCAAATGTAACCCCCTGTCTCTTGGGCACCAACAGAGTCCCGTGGGAGGCCTTGGGCTAGAGCCGCAAATGGAGGTGCAGCTGGAGGGCACTGCCAAGGACAACATCCTAGTGACTGTGTCCTGCTCTGTGACAAGCGCCACCCTTGCTGGAGGCCACTGTCCCTTTCTCATCCCCAGGTCACAGAGGAGGAAACTGAGTCTTTGAGCGGTGCAGGGACTTGCTCAAGGTCACGTGGTCCTGCCAGTGCTGGGGTGGGAACCCCGAATTCTGGCTACATGAGTCATCAGCCACCACCTGGCTGGTTTGGGGCACTTCACCTAGACTCTGCAGGCCTCCAGAAAAATGGGTTTCTTAACTGCAATGACCACTTTTCAGGGGGCTTGTGCAGTCAGCACCCTTAAGGTGAGCGTGATGCAGACACGGCTTTTGGAATAGGTGGGTCAGAGACGGGCAGTGACGTGGTCAGGGTCACAGAGTGGAGGGGTGGTCAGGGTCAGCTTCTGAGGCTGTAGTATCTGGCGAGATTTTTTTCATTAAGCTTCTCTCTGAAATGGTAACCATCAGGGCTGGCGGGTGGGTACAATGCTCTGCTGGGTCAAAGGAGAGCCTGGGAGGCTCCAAGGTGTCGGGGTGTGGCCTCAGGATCCTTCTGGCCCTGGTTCACCCTCTGCTCCCAGGGCAGGAGTGAGAATGGGGAGGTGTGAAAGGAGTGGTGGACACATGAGCCCCTCAGAGGCTGGAGCCCACTTTCCTGGCCGACTCTGTGGGGTCTCAACGTAATGCTTTACTCTCCTGTCCCTGGCACAACTTGGAAACTTTGGGGGTCAGCCTCCGTGGCAAAAAAGGGAATCAGCCAGCTGGTCTGCAGCCTGGCCCAGCCCCGTGGGAAGGGCACTGAAGGGTGAATCCAAGGCAGGCCCTGGCATGGCCTCCCTGTGCCCCTGGCCCAAGCCTGCCCCCTCTCTAGGCATGAGATTCCTGGTGGAAATCTCTCACGTCAACCTGATTCCCCTTGATGCTCTGGACAGCTCATCCAGGGTAGGGATGGGAGTTCAGAACCTGATCCTCTCCAGGGCCTCCTCAAGTGAGTAAAAGTGACAACCTGGCCGGTCAAAGTCACTGACAAAGGGCCAAAACCAACTGCTGCTCAGAACATCAAGAAATTGTCCCCATGCTTGCTCTCAGGAGACCTAAGAGATGTGGGTTTGATCCCTGAGTCAGGAAGATCCCCTGGAGAAGGGGATGGCAAACCCACTCCAGTATTCTTGCCTGGGAAATCCCACGGACAGAGGAGCCTGGCGGGCTACAGTCCATGAGGTCACAGAGTCAGACACGACTCAAGTAACTTAGCACACACTCATGCTTGCTCTCAGTGCAAGAGAAGGCTTCAGACTGGGGTTGGGGGTGGCGGGTAAGGAAGTGTCAAGTTAATACCTTTTGAGAATTTGTGGGGGGTGGGGGAAGCCACACTTGCCCACCCACAGAAGTGGTCTGTCTTTCAACCTGAGGGTGGACTCCCTCTCCTTCCTGCCTCAGTGCCATGATTATTCACATCCTGAGATATTGGTGGGTGCCTGCTCTGTGCCAGGCACAGAGGCTCAGAGGGGAGCCCACTGTCAGGCCAGGGAAGTTATCCAGAGCCTGACAATTAGAACGCAGTGTGGCATGAGGGATTACCCATGTTTAGGAGCAATCCACTCCAGTATTCTTGCCTGGAAAATTCCACGCACAGAGGAGCCTGGCAGGCTACAGTCCATGGAGTCGTAAAGAGTTGGACATGACTACAGCTACTGAGCACATACCCCTGCATGCACCCATAAAACCATTACTACTGTCAAGACAGTGAACACATCCACCACCCTCCAGAACTTTTCCAGTGCCCTTGTGGGACCTCCCAGCACCCAGTATCCCCAGGCAAACACAGAGCTGCTTTGTCACTGTAGGTCAGTTGGCACTTTCTAGAATGTTCTAGAAACGGAACCACACAGGCTGCACTCTGTGTCTCCTGGCTCCTTACACTCAGCATCATGACCTTGAGATTCCTGCCCATTGCTACAGTATCTGCAGCTCATTTCTTCTTACTGTTACTGAGTCCTATTCCATAGTAGGGATGCCCCAAACCTGTGGAGCCAGTCTCCAGCCGATGCATATTTGGGTTGGTTCCAGTTTTGCCTGTTACAAATGCAGCTGCGGTGAACATTCGTGTCCAAGTCCGCATGGACCTAGGTTTTCCTTTCTCTGGGATAAATGCCTAGGAGGGGAATGGCCTGACCATATGGAAGGTGTATGCTCCACTTTCGAAAAAGCTACCAAATGTTTTCCAGAGTGGTTGAACCATTTTACGCTCCCATCAGCAGAGGAGGAGGGTCCCAGAGGAGGGTGGGGACTGGAACCCAGGCTCGGCCCACTACAGAGCTTGTGTCCCTCACTGCCAGGCCCCAGACCTCTGGGACCCTCTGTCTCTGCTGATCTTGTGGCGCTCACCCGCCCACCTCCGGGCTTCTGGGCTGCAGGAGGGGGAACCAACCCACAGCAGGGGGCTGGGCTGCCATGTCGCCCTCCCCTCCAGAGGTCTGGCATCCCTGTCGAGCAGAGAACTGCCTTCCCCAGCGCCCCCACCTCTGCCTTCCCCAGCCCCCCTGGACGACAGAGCTGGGCACACAGCGGGTGCCAGGCAGATGTCGCTGGGCCCAGGAAGCAGTGGGCTGGACCTCCCTGGGTTCTTGTCTCTGGCTGTGTGAGGGAGCCTGGGGCCTCCCAGGCCCCTGACAAAGGCTCCTGGGTGGAGTGGGAATGCTAAGGGTTTCACTGGGCTCCTTACCAAGCTGGTGAGAGGTGAGGGTGTGAGCGCGTGTGCACGGGAAGGGGCCTTGAGCCTTTGAGCGCTGGGACAGAAAGAGAAAGAAAGAAGCCATCAGAACCTAACAGAGGAGGGGAGAGACAGAGACGAGGACCAGAAAGAAGCCGCCGAACCGAGGAGGGGCAGACCTCCCCTGCCAGACCCCAGGGAGGTGCGAAGGAGGCGGGGTGGGGTGCGAGAGGGGAGCAGGAATTCTTCATTAAAAATGAAAGCCCGCAGCCGGGCCCGCGGCGGCCGAGGAGCCGGGCTGCCGGCAGCTTCCAGCTCGCGGGAGCACCGAGGCCCGCGCCGGCTCCAGCCGCCCGCGGCCGACCTCACGCGTCCTCAAAGCCAGCCTGTCCCACTTCCCCCGCCGGTTGCTACAGCAACTGAGCTCTGAGTAATCAGCTGCGCGGTGACCTTTCTTCCCCCGGAGAGAGGGAGGAAGGGAGGGAGGGGGGCGGTGGAGGAGAGAGAGGGTGGAGAGGGAGGGGGAGGAGGCTTGGAGGAAGGAGGGAGCCGGAAGGGAGGAGGGGGAGAGGCTGGAGAGGGGAGAACAGAGGGAGAAAGATGAAGAGGAGGAGGGAGGGGGAGGAGGGGGGAGAGGGGGGGAGATGGAGGCGGAGGGGGGAGGAGCGGGGGGAGAGAGAGAAGGCAGGCTGAGCGGCTGGTCAGAGCTGTAAAAACACTGCAGCTGGGGTCTGGGGCTTTGCGGGGAGGAGCTGGCAGTCAGAAGGCAGAGAGAGGTGGGGGCAGGGAGATGCTGAAGAGCTGGGGTGGGGGAGGCCAGTGGAGGGGGGCTGACCCCCACTGATTCCTGCCCAGCACCGTCTTCGCCCGATCCCCATCTCGCGCCCCCCGCGCCCCTCCCCCCGTGCCCCTAGGCTGCCCCTTTCCAGTCTCGGGGCATTAGGAGAGGACAAGTCCCCGTGTGCCCTCTGGCTCCAAAGATACCCTTTCGGAGCGGCCTCAACTCCCCCATTCCCCAGATGGGAAAAGTGAGGCTCCGAGGCTTGCTGACAGTTTCAGAGCTTTTCACCCCCTGTGACACCCCTCCCGGCCTCCTCTCATCTGCTGTGGACTGAGGCAAAGCTGAGCCAGGGCCAGGTCCGGGGTGAATCTGGGTCCACCCCCACGGCTCCCCGACTGCCTGCTCTCTGGCCTCCGTCTTCCTGGTTGTAAAGCAGAGACGCCCGAGGCAGGGTGCATGCTGCCCAGGAAGGCAGCCCTTGTTAGGGAGGGTCCATCGACCCTCTCAGACCCAGGTATTGATCCGAAATTCTCTAAGTACAGCAGAAGCAAGGCAGTGAGGATGTGAGAGATCCAGGGAGCTGGAGGAGCTTAGGGAAGGGCATGGTGCAGACAGGTGACGGCCACCCAGGGACCCCTGGGGAGTCGGGGCCCCCACCTGGGACGGGCTTGGGGACCTCTTAGTACCAGGTGTCCTGCTTCCCACCAGGGGCTCCTCCCCAGCTCAGCAGCCCTGGGCCAGCATCAGGCCCATCACTCGCCTGCTCGCCTGGCCCTGGGGACCCGTCTGCCTCCTGTTTACAGGCAGCCCTCCCCCCCAGTCAGAATCACAGGCGCCGTGGAGTGGGGGAGGGATGACAGATGGCAGAGGTGCCATTTTAACCAGAGTCTGCAGCAGTGGGGGAGGGGTGGGGGGACCCTCAGGCTGGTGGGGGCTGGGCCCTTGCATTGCTGCCACCTCCAGGGGCCGTGGGTCCCCATTGCTCTCCCCCAGCCCCTCTCCCAAGCCTGGGCACCCAGGTCTGAGGGGCACTGACCCATCAACCATGTCACTTGGGCCACCCAGACTCCCATGGGCTCGATGGGTGCCCCTTGGGTCTGCAGGGTTGGGAGGACCCCCTGGGGGGCAGTCTCTCAAGGCTCGGTGGCAAGGAGAGTCCCACAAGCCCCCAGCTCACAGCAGGGACTCCACCACTGGCCAGGAAATGCCAGGCGTTGGCCGAAGTAGCAGTAGCAGGAGGAATCATGGCCCCAGAGCCCAACCTTTATTTAGCTCCAGGCTTCAGCTGAAATCCTTAAGGCGCAGATCTTGGAAGGGGGCTGCATTCTTATCTCAGCTCATCACTGAGGCCTGTTCAGAACCTCTTTGGTTCTGAACAGCATTTCATCTCTAGCGATGAAGGGTCCTGGTCCCACCCCATTCCCCTAGCTGGAAGGCAAACCAGCCAGTGATGGGGAAGTGAAGTTGCTCAGCCTAGCAACCCCATGGATTGTAGCCTACCAGGCTCCTCCGTCCATGGGATTTTCCAGGCAAGGGTACTAGAGTGGGTTGCCATTCCCTTTTCCAGGGGATCTTCCCAACCCAGGGATCGAACCCAGGTCTCCCACATTGCAGGCAGATGCTTTACCATCTGAGCTACCAGGGAAGCCCTGTGATGGGGAAGCAGATGGCAAAGCACACTGGTAACTCCGAGGCCCACCTTTCCTAGATGAGGAAAGCAAGACTCAGAGAGGTGAGGTCACTTGCCCAGGGTCACCCAGCTGATAACCGGAAGTGCCAGGCTCTGGGCTGTCCAGAAGGAGGCACATGTGAAGCCACAATGTGACCTCACAGAGTTGTCGTTCAGGCTAGTTGCTGTAGCTAGGAGCCTGCCTGTACCTGGGTTCTTGACTCCCTGGAGCACCCATGTATGCAGCCTGACCCTCGCACATGGGATGCTCATTCTACAGCAAGCCTGTGGGCCATCGTTTGGTTCCAGTGGAGGTGACAGTAAGGGCGGCTGTGCCTCTCTGAGCCCAGCCCTGGGCCCCACGCGGGCAGAACAACCACATGTGTTTTGTCAAAGGAACCTCCGAGGCACCCTCCCTGGCTGGCTGCTGCTATCCCTCTTTTCAGGTGGGAAAGTGAGGCTCAGAGAAGTGTGTTGACTTGCCTCAGGTCCCCACCACACTGAGTGGGATTGGAATCCACTTCTTGATCTCAGAGATGGCCTCATAACCCCGGCCCATATCAGCCAGGTGCAACCAGATTCAGGGGTGTGGGAGTTGCCCACGCTGGACTTGGCTGTGAACCAGAATTCCCTCCATCTCATTAGGAAATGTTGATGGAAACTCCACAGAAGTTCCCCTGTGGGCACAGGAAAGAGGAAGCTCCTCACAGGACAGACACATGACAGGGTGAGACTGGTCAGTAGGGCTGGAGAGGCCCCAGTGCCACGGGGTACTCACAGCCCAGGGATCTTTTCTCATTCCTGGGTAGTGGTGGTGGGATGGGGAGCAGGAAGCAGGGACCATTGCCCTTTTAGGCAGATAAGGGAGCTGAAGTCCAAAAAGATCAGATGATTATGACAAGCCCCAGTGGTTCCCATTAGGGTGGGCATCAGGGCAAAGGCAAGATTCCCCAACCCCCAGCCAGTTACCCCAGTGCTACCTCTATCCATCCCCTCACCCATCCCCCTGCCCTCCTCTCTCTGTCTTCCCATCCACGCACCCATCTGCTGATCTCTGCACCCAGCTACCATCTACCCATCTGCCCACTCACCCCTCTACCCACTCATTCATCCATCTTCCCATCCATCCACCCACCCATCCATCCACGAACCCATTCACTTGCCCATCTTCCCACCTATACCTCCATCCACCACTCAGCCACCCACCCATCTTCCATCTATCCATCCTGTCCACTCACCTCCCCACTCCTGCATTAAACCCATTCACTCATCCATCTTCCCGTCTATGCATCTATCACTTTACCTATCCACCCCCCACTCATCTGTCCATCATCCATCCGTCCACCCACACATTCACCCATCCACCCACCCATTCATCTACCCATCCATTCATTCATCAGCTCATCCGGTCATCTAGCTGTCACCTAGCCAACCACCACCCTCCCATGTAGCCATCCATCCGCCTACCACTCACTCCCCTTTCGTTCATCTATTCATTGTACTTTGTTGTTGTTGTTCAGTCACTCAATCGTTTTATTCTATAGCTATTTTGAATCCGGTTCTTTCACCTTTCAGTTTTTAAACATATCCTTATGTGAGCTGGACAAGGAAATGGCAACCCACTCCAGTATTCTTGCCTGGAGAATTCCATGGACAAGGAGCCTGGTGGGCTACGGTCCACAGGGTCACAAAGAGTCAGACTCAGCTGAGTGACCAGCTGTGTGAGCTGGGTGCCAACGCTATCCTCTCTGCGGAAGTGTACCAAGTCCCCATCTCCCGGTTCAGCAGAGCAGTTCCAACTGGTCCCCATCAAGAGCGAAGCTCCTGTGTAAGAGGTTCAAGCTGTGCTCCTTCCCTCCTTGCCTCCGCTTGGGTGGGATCTGGCCTGTAGGTGCTTCTTCTCCTTTTCTCTTCTGAGTCACTTCACCTCCCCATCTGGGTATTTCAGTCCCAAGTGAGAGACCTCAAAGATGTGGAAGATGATCGAGCCACCAACATGGAGGTCACTTCCATAGTCTTTGTTGCTGTTGTTGAGTCACTGAGTTGTGTCTTGACTCTTGTGATCCCATGGACTGCAGCCCACCAGGCTCCTCTGTCCATGGGATTTCCCAGGCAAGAATACTGGACCAGGTTGCCATTTTCTTCTACAGGGGATCTTCCGGACCCAGGGATCGAACTCTAGTCTCCTACATTGCCAGGCGAATTCTTTACTGCTGAGCCTTGCCACTCTGCAAAGCACGTGGATCATCAGGGCACTGGGGACTGTGCCATGGGCACCAGTGGTGACCAGGGGATGGGCCAAGACCCACCACTCCAGGACCAAGGATCAGAAGGATGATCTGGACCAGGCACCAGGCAACTTCTGCACCTGCCTCCAACCTGCTGTGTGACAAATGGCGCAAACGGTCATCCCCGTTCTGAGGACCAGAGTGAGACATGGCATTTAGGGAAAAGGCAATAGCCTTTCAGCAACGCAATGGGGAGGTTTTTGAAGGGTTTAGCAGGGCTCAGTCTTTGAGGTGTACATTCTTTTATTACTAAAATCTTCCAGAAAGCTCCCTTGATTCTGCTCAGGCCAGCTAGCTAGGTATGAGCATAATTCATTCATTCATTCTTCATTAGCTGTGTACTAGGACTGGTACTAGGGTGGGGGGCTTCCCTGGTAAAGGAAGCCCACTTCCCTGGTGGGGGCCTCAGCTGGTGAAGAATCCACCTGCAGTGCAGGAGACCCTGGTTCGATTTCTGGGTTGGGAAGATCCCCTGGAGGAGGGCATGGCAACCCACTGCAGTATGCTTGCCTGGAGAATCCCCATGGACAGAGGAGCCTGGCGGGCTACAGTCCACGGGGTCGCAAAGAGTCGGACACGACCGAGTGACTAAGCACAGCACAGGTCCTGTTTAAGACTCTAGAAATCAATAACAAATATTTTCTGCCCCTCGGACATTTGCTGACCCTCTTCTTGGGAGAGAAAGCACAGTCGTATTGCATGGGTGGTGGTTCAGCCACCAGCTCAGTCCTGGGGGCTCTGAGGAGGGGTGTCAACTGGGCCTGGACTGGGCTGGTGAGGAGGGGGTCCCAGAGCAGGGGCACACCCAGGATCTGGAAGGACAAGGCTGATTGGAAAAGGGCCTTTGGGACAGAGGAGCAGAAGGCTAGCCCAGCAGAGCCATAGGGGCAGGGGAGGGGCAGAAAGGGCAAAGAGAGGAAGGCGAGTGAGTCCCTACTGTGTGCAGTAGTGGGAGGGGGGACACTGTACCTAGTGTTCCCCTCTCATTATCTCATGGACCCTCCCAACAGCTCTATGTGGCCATCATTCCGTCCTCTTGCACATTTCATCGATGATAAAGCCAGGCTCAGAGAGGGCCAGCAACCTTCCCAAAGTCACACAGCTTCCCTACGCTGGATCTGTCAGTCTGACCTCAAAGTCTGGAGCCTCTGCCCATTGCCCCTCCTCTTGAACATCTCGCCCTCAAGGTGAAAGTGTGGGAGAAAGCGCCCCCGTCAGCACTAGTTCTTTGGGGCAGCCTAGGATGCTCGCGCACTCATTCAGATTAGCGAATATTTAGATTAACAAATATTTATCCCCTTCTCCTCGAGGTCAGGCCCCACACTGGCCTTGGGGGTAGGGCTGTGACGACACTGTGGCCCCTCCCTGCCTTCTTGGGGCTCCCTGGTAGGGGAGGCGATGGGGATAGAGCTCAACTCCAGGCAAAGTGCTGCTTCATCCAGACTTAAAAATAAACCCAGGTGCTGCCCAGGCCCAAAGAGTGGGGGGCCACAGGCCTCCAGAGCCACGGCTCTGGAAGGCGGCAGGCAAAGCTGTCAGCTTGGTGCAGGCTCCTCATCAGCATGGGGCCCCAGCCTCCCTGCTTAAAGATCGCCTCGGGCGCTCTCTTAAAGATGCTAACGTCGCAGCTGACATTTGGGAGATCCTGGCAGGCGATCAAACCCAAGCTGAAAAATCGGAGCTGCCGGGGCGGGGGCAGGCACCAGGCAGCGGGGACTGGGGCTGGTTGGGGCCGAGGGCAACGGGGCTCAGGCGGCCGCTGCTGGCTAAGGCTGTGCTTTCCGACTGGCCCAGCGTGGGTGGGAATTAGGCTGTCTACTGGAAAGACCCAGCAGAGGAGGAGGGGAATGCAGAAGGCAGGGAAAGAAGTGAGAGGAGAGTGGCTAAGGAGAGACTGAAATCTCTTGGTTCGTTCCCCAACTCAGGGCATCGTCTGTCAATAATCAGACCAGATGGGGTAAGAAAACTCACAGGATGAAGGGTTACTGAAAAAAAAAAGAGAGAGATAAAAGGGAGGAAGATTCTAGGTGCCAGTTACACCTCTGACTGCAGTGCTCTGAAATGGGTCCCTCTGATGTGGGGAGCAGAGCACTCTGGGGAGCTGAGAGGTCAGAGGGAGGAGGTCAGAGAGCAGAATTCCCACTCCACGGCTGCCTTGGACACGCTGAGCCTTCCAGAAACCTCCAGATGCCTGAGCCCGCTGTATCCCCTTTCCCTTTCTTAGTATGCAGTCCCCTTTCCAGCCACCCACCACTGTCTGTCCACCTCCACCCACTCACCCGCCCACCTATTCCCCCATCCCACCTACTCTAACCCTGCCTCACCAGTTCGCCCTCTGCTCATCTACCCAGCCACGCCTCTACCTGGTTTGCCAATCACCTTCATTCTTCTATGTTAGTTCCTCTCCTCAGCCAGCCATCCCCCACGTTCACCCTTCCCCATCCATTCATCCAGCTTCACTCATTCATTCACCACTCCACCCCAATGTCCATTCATCCCCTATGCATCTACCCAGAGACCATTTCTTCGGCACAGGAGAGGCACAGCCAGCCCCGCCTTAGGGGGTTTGGGAAAGACTTCCTAAGCTGAGACATAAAGAATGGGTAGACTCGATCCAGGGGAAATGGAGGAGGGGCCCATGTTTCCCAGCGAGATGGGAGGCGAGAGACAGGGATCTCTTAGGGGAACATCAAGTTGTGTTCTGGCCTCAGCTTAAGAGAGAGTAGTTTACCAGAAAGCCCAGGAGAGGCAATCTCTAAGGCTGGAGTGGGCAGGGAAGCTGGCACACTGGCTCTTGGGAAGGGATGTGAAAGATCTGGAAGGCCAGGTTGTTGGTCCTGCAGCTGTTTACCACCGACCCCTCCAAATAGTCCCATCAGTTCCTGCAGCCCTTGCCTTACCTCTCCATCCTTCCAAGTCCCAACATCTCATGGTTAGATCCCTTACAGGCTTTTTTTTTTTTTTAATATCCATGAATTCTGGCTTCTTGGGGTCAGAGCCATGCCTTCTGCATCTTGGTGTCCTGTGCCAGGGTACTTGGCCAAAGCTCAGACACTATATACCCTGCCCCCCAATCCTCCCCTTCTTCCTTGAAGGCACCCCTTCCATACACCCAGTCACTCCACCCCAAAACCTGGGCTCCACCCTCAATCCCTTCCTCTCTCCCCAGTGCCACCCCCTTGTGAGTTGATACCCGAGACCTGTCATTTCACCTCTGACATACCTTGAATCTTCTCTCCACCTGCTCAGCCGCCACCCTGGATCAGAGCAGCAGTCTCCTCGCCGCCCTCCTTGCCTTCAGGCTTGCTGTCCATCAGGCCACATGCCAGGTGCCATGAGAACTCTTTCTACAGTAGAAACGTGGCTGTTCAATTCTCCCACTTAAACCTTTCACGGATATCCTTGTCCTCTGGATAAAGTCTTAAATCGCTGTCACTGCCAAGAAGACCCTTCCCTAGTTGGCCAGAGCTGCCTTCTCTGGGCTCCAGGTTCATCCCTCTAAGATACGAAATCCATCAAGTTCATTGCTATTCATCTTGGGTCTCCATAACTATGATCCTGGCTCCAGCCCCTGGACGTCTTGGCCCAAAGCCTAGAAACATCCTGAGTCGTCAGGTCCCTGCTCATCTCCACACTTGTCTCCACTTAGACCCCTCATTCTCTCCCATAGAGCCAGGGAGCCATCCCTTGTTCTCCATCCCACCATCAACACCTGGTTGGCCCTCAGGTAAAAGAAAATATTGCTAAAAGCTGCAAAAGTGTTCCCGTTTACTCCCAGACCATCCTTCCCCACGTCTGACCATTTCCATTTGTTATTTATGCCTTAAACCAAAGCCAACTGCTTGGCCTCTTCTGTGCCTACAAAACACTTTTTTAAAAACTGATTTTATGGCTACAGAAAATTTCCTTCCTGTCTTCGCATTCACAGGAAAGAGAAAGCCCTGGCCCTGACTCAGAATTGGATTCTAGCTGGAGGCGTCCTTTCCGCGGCTGGCTCCAGGGAAAGGGTTTATCTGTTTGTTCCTTGACCTTGAGCGGGAGCTGAGGCAGCCAGAAAGAGGAGAGAAAGAGGGAGCTGGGAGGGGAAGGAGAGAAAAGCTGGAACTGTGGCCCCAGGACCCTGCGCTCCACCCCGAGGGACCAGCCAGGTGAAATTAGAAGAAAGGAAGGAGACAGGCACCGCTGACCACAGAGGTCCTGAGGAATGGGAAGGGCTGCCTCTTCGGCTCCTGGTCCTCTGAGGTCCCCAGGGTGTCCCCATCCCTCATCCCCTTGGAAACGACATGAACTAGAGAGCTGGAAGGAGACGTAAACCACCCAAACAGATCAACTTTGCCATCCACATGGGGGCCAACCGTGGCAGTTACAGATCCAACACTAAGCAGTAGCCACCAGGCAACCGTGCTGTGTCCTCTGTGAGCCTGCGGGCTGAGGACAGTGGCACCTACGGGGGGCAAGAGGTAGTGAAATAAAGCAAAGCTCCCTTCTCAGAAAGGGTCTCCTTTCTGACACATGACTGAAATTTTAACCCAAACATGTATTGAGCATCTCCTGTTTGCCTGGATCCTTACTCTCAATGATCTGACCATCTCTTCTCCAATTAAACTGGGGGCACATTTAAAGCAGAGGATGTTTAGTTTCTCCCAAATAACTTCATTTTTACTACAAAGGTAAGACAGGCTTGTTATAGATATTGTAGAGAATACAGATAAGCTCAGTGAAGATATTAATAATCAGACCGCTTTTAATCCTGTAACTTCACAATGGCCACTTTTGAAATTTGGAGAGTTCCCTTCCCCTTCTGGTCCTCCACATCCAGCATTCTCTCTTGGAATCTTGTACACAATAGACATGTAAGAACGACGTTTTGTCTGACCCTTTACCTGTTTGTTCATTAGTCATTAATTCCAAAAGTGATCACTGAGACCTCCGTAGGTCACAGTTTGGTGGTGGTATCTCAGAATTTAAATTCTTTGGGGGTGGAAAGAGATGTATAGAAACCGAGGCTCATGTCTGTGCTGTGTGCTGTTGCCCAGTCGCTTCAGTCGTGTCCGCTCTTTGCGACCTTATGGACTGTAGCCTGCCAGGTTTCTCTCTCCGTGGGACTCTCCAGGCTCGTGTTGGTGTAACCTAAATAAAAGCTGAGGTTCCACGTAGCTCAGTCTTGGCATTAGGTGACTTCATAGTCCAGCAAGTCAACAATATTTAAACGAGTGTTCTGAATTCACTTTTCCTACCAAGAACTTCAAAGGGATCAAATTCACAACCCTCAGCAGAGCAGCCCTTTGCTTTTAAATTAATTTATTTTTAATTGGAGGAGGATTGCTTTGCCCTGTTGTGTTGGTTCCTGCCATATACCACCATGAATAAGCCATAAGAATGGCTTATTGTTTTTTTAAAAAAATTATTTGGCTGTACCATGCAGCCTGTGGGATTTTAGTTCCGCAACCAGGGATCGAACCTGCATATCCTGCCTTGGAAGTGCAGAGTCTTAACCACTGGACCACCAGGGGGGTCCCTCAGCAGCCATTTTGCTTTCACCCTAGTTTTCTCGATGGAAACTCTGGAATTTTGCACAAACTCCTGACCGGTTCTGACGCCAAGCTATGGGCCTTTCAGTCACTCTGTGTTCTTTCCCTTCTTTCTCAGATTCTTATTATGATCTACACTCAATGGCCAAGCGCTTCTCCATCCTCCTGCAGACAGAGGAAGTGGTCAAGAGCCCAAATTCAGATCCAGATCCTGGACCCTGTGACTCATCAGCTGTGTGGCCTTTGGCAAGCCACTTGATCCTGTGTAACCCAAAGTGCGGTCCGCAGGCTGGTGCTGGGACACACGCTGTTTGTTGACACAGTAGGGGAAGCATAGAGGCCAATAATAATTTAGCAATGTTGAGAGCAGCTTGGCACTGCCTGCATCCAATTGTGACTACATCCAAGTGTAGATTACAAAAGCATCATCCCCCAGAGCTTGGAAACTTTTTTCCCCTAAGTTCCTTCACCGCAGATAGTTTGAGAAGCACAGACTTAATCTATTCTGTGCCTCAGTTTCCTCATCAGTAAAATGGGAATAAGGATGACCTATAACCTCATCAGGTGTCTGGGAAGAGTAAATAAAGTTAATTTACGGGAGGCACTTGGAATGGTGGCTGGGCACTGAAAGCTCTCTTGATTTTTTTTAAAAAAATTATTTTTTAGTTTGAATTAAAATTTATTTACTTATTTATTTTAGTTCTGGCTGTGCTAGATCTTTGTTGCTTTGCACGGACTTTCTCTAGTTGCAGCAAGCCAAGGCTACCTTTCACTGCTGTGCTCAGGCTTCTCACTGTGGTGGCTTCTCTCGCTGAGGAGCGCAGACTCTGAGCATGCAGGCTTCAGTAGCTGCAGGGCGCAGACTCAGTTGCTCTGCAGCATGTGCGATCTTCCCGACCCAGGGACCGAACCCACATCTCCTGCATTGGCAGGCAGATTCTTTACCACTGAGCCACCTGGGAAAGCCCCATCAAGACCTAGGTGGTATTTTTTTTTCCCTCTCTCCCTGAATCTGGGACGGTCCCAGGACTGGCTTTGAAAAGCAGAATGCAGTCAGTGTGATGCTGTGGGACATCTGAGATCTGAGGCCTCTACATCCACCCTCCCCAGAGTGCTCCTACTTGGAAGCCAGCTGCCACGTGAAAAGCCGCCACAGCGTGAGGAAGCCCAAGAGAGGGGGAGAACAACAGAGAGAGGCCAGCGGAGGAGCACTGAGGTGCCCGACCTACGAAGCAAGACTTCTCCGGCCTTCCAGCCCAGCTGCCAGCTAAATGCAACTGAGTCAGCACCCCCACCCACACCCTCACGCTTCTCTTGATACAGAACTCTGTATACAGGGTAATGTTTTCTGGTCTCACGCAGATTTGTCAACTGAATTGTGTCTCCCCAAAACTTGTATGTTGAAGTCCCACCGTGGTTGTTGTTCAGCTGCCAAATCGTGTCCGACTCTTTGTGACCCCAGGGACCGCAGCATGCCAGGCCTCTCTGTCCTTCACCATCTCCCGGAATTTGCCCAAGTTCATGTCCATCGAATCGGTGATGCCATCCAACCATTTCATCCTCTGTCTCCCTCTTCTCCTTCTGCCTTCAGTTTTTCCCAGCATCAGGGTCTTTTCCAAGTCCTACCTCTCAGTCTCTCAGAATGTGACTGTATTTAGAGGTGGCTTATAAGAGGCAATTAACTTTTTGTTGATCTGTTTATTCTCTTGTTTTAATTTTTGGCCGAGTCACACAACTGGCCACATCTTCTCGGCCAGGGATTGAACCTGGGTTCTGAGCAGTGAAAGCACAGAGTCCTAACCACTAGACTGCCAGGGAAACCCTAAGAGGTAACTAAGTTACAACGAGGTCGTTGAGGTGGGTCCTAACCCACTGGTGTGCTTATAAGCAGAGGGATGCACACACAGACACCAGCCTTGTGTGTGTGCACACAGATGAGACTGCGTGAGGACACAATGAGAAGACTCTACAAGCCAAGCAGAGAGGCCTCAGAAGAAACCAAGCCTGCTGACACCTTGATCTTAGACTTCTAGCCTCCAGAACTGGGAAAAAGTAAATTTCTGCTGTTTGCGGGGTTGGGGATGTGCCTTTTTCCACTGGGGAGGAGGTGTTTGTGCCCAAGCTTAGCATGCCACGTGGACCCCCTTCTCCTGGTGGCATCTCAGTGTCCTCCCTTGGGCTCCAGGCCTCTGGGCACTAGGCTCCTGGAACTCTTGCTTCCTTTCTGGTTCATTCAATAGAGATGAGAAATAGTTGCATTTTTTCAACCCTGCATATCCATCATTTCTGGATTTTCCCTTTCTTTCCTGCTTGCAAGCAGACTAATTCCTTTTGGAGGGCGTCTCTTTTCTACAGTGTGTGTGCAAGGCAGTGTATGAGCTTGCTCGAGCTGTTGTAACAAAGTACAGCAGCAGTTTACTTTCCCACAGTTCTGGAGGCTGGCTCTCACAGTCAAGGTGTCAGCAGGCTGGTTCCTTCTGAAGGCTGGAAAGGGAGGGTCTGTTCCAGGCCCCTCTGCTTGGCATGTAGAGGGCCAGATTCTCCCTGTCTTCACGTCGTCTCTCCTCTGTACGCGTTTGTGTGCAAGTTTCTTCTTTTTAGAAAAACACCAGTCATGTTAGATGAGGACCCACCGTGAGGACTTCACTTTCTCTTAATCACCTCTTTAAGGACCCTGTATGGGTTGGGAAGATCTCCTGGAGAAGGGAATGGCTACCCACACCAGTGCTCTTGCTTGGAGAATCCCATGGACAGAGGAGCCTGGTGGGTACAGTCCATGGGGTCTCAAGAGCCAAACATGACTGAGTGCTAACACACTCATATTTTGAGGTCCTGGGCACTGGGGCTTCAACATGTGAACTGGGAGTCTTGATTCAACCCATGATATGTAGTGAAAAGCAACCAGGATATTCTAGACACTTCTCTCTCCCAAGGTCTTCAACTAAAACCACAAGTGCTATATAGTATCAGCTTTGTAAAGCTATTATAGGCAAGAAGCCTCCTAAATGTTTCCCACTGAATGACATGTGCTAAATCACTTCGGCGGTGTCCGACTCTTTGTGACCCTATAGACTGTAGGCTGCCAGGCTCCTCTGTCCATGGGATTCTCCAGGCAAGGATACTAGAGTGGGTTGCTGTGCTCTCCTCCAGGGGATCTTCCCAACTCAGCGGTCGAATCCGTGTCTCTTAGGTCTCCTGCATTGGCAAGTGAGTTCTTTACCACTAGCGCCACATGGGAAGCCCCACTGTATAACATGGGTAGCCATGTTTCCTACTTCCAATAACTGACTCCTTGTCACCTGTTACCTACTCCCAGGGGGAGGGCTACAACTTTTTGTTGTCGCCAGTACTTCTAGGGACCAATTTCTGTATTGGTCAGATATTGCTAGATTATGCTACCTAACAAATGCCTCTTAAATATCAGTAGATTACTGTGGGAAAGGTTTATTTTCATTCAGGTTTAATGTTGGCCACAGTTTGCTTGCCCCTCTGCTTCACATGCCATCTTTTAAAAAGATATTTATTTATTTTATTTGGCTGCCCTGGAGCCATTTGTTTAGTTGTGGCATGGAGGAGGTTTAGTTGCAGTATGTGGGATCTATTTCCCTGACCAGGGATCAAACCCGGGCCCCCTGCACTGGGAATGCAGAGGCTTAGCCACTGGGCCACCCGGGCAGTCCCACACATGCTTGGTGTGGGTTGTGTGTTATATGTTATATGTGTGGTGTGTGTGGCTTCAGAGCAATTCACATGACCAAGTCTGCTGTCAGTGAGTGTGCAAGTGTGTGAAAGTGTGCCCTGCCCATAGGCAGGCGCTGTGGGTCACTGACTGGGGCGGGGAGGTGTCACCTTCTCAGGGCCCAGAAGCACTGGGAACAGTGGCACCACCTGCCACAAGACTTACCCCTGGTTACGATTTACCAGACGTGGGGCCTGTGCCAGCAACCGCACATCCTTAGCTCACTGATTCATCATTTGTTGTTATTCAGTCACTGAGTCGTGTCTGACTCTTTGCATGAACTGCAGCACACCAGGCTTTGATGGTCCTTCACCATCTCCCTGAGCTTGCTCTAACTCATATCCATTGAGTTGGTGATGCCATCCAACCATCTTATCCTCTGTCACCCCCTTCTCCTCCTGCCCTCAATCTTTCCCAGCATCAAGGTCTTTTCCAACAAGTCAGCTCTTCGCATCAGGTGGCCAAAGTATTGGAGCTTCAGCTTCAGCATCATGGCCCTATTTTATAGGTAAGAAAACTGAGGACTTGAAAAGGGAAGAGACTCGATCACTATCTAGTATGATAAACATGATCTATGAACATACCTTGAAGAACGCCCAGGGGTCTACACACATATGGGGTCTTATTCTGGTCACATCTCTTCTTGGCAGCCACAGTGAGAAATTGCTTGGTGAGAGGGGGCTGGTTCAGGATGAGGCATGAACACGAGTGTTAGTCGTGACAGTGTTCTGTTGGCATAGGGTGCTGTGAGCCAGCTGTGCCCCCTGCCAGGGTGTCAGAAGAGCCCTTTGCTTGGGGAGCCTACACCTCACCTTTCAGCTCCTCTCCCTCTGGCTCAACCTGCCCTGCAAATCTAGGAATTCCACCAGAGCCATGCAGGGTTGGGGAGATAGGGGCAAAGGGCTTGTGTCAATAAACACAATGGGGAAGGGGGGCCCCCACTTGTGAAGAGTGAAGTGAAGACTCTCACCTCAAGCAGGAGCCGGTGTGGTATCTGGGTCTGTGCTGATGGTCCACTTGCGCACAAGCTCCTTCTGCTCTCAGTGCTTCTGGGGGGTTGAGCATCTCCTGGTCCATCCACTTCGTTTTGGTTTTTTTTTTTTTTTTTGGCTCATTTATTTGCTTGCTTATTTGGTGGGAGCAAAGGAGGGGCTTAAACCATCTTAGGACTTCATTGTTATTATCCTTTTTTTTCCAGATAGGGAAACTGAGGCCCAGAGACGTGAAGGCAACTTCCCACGGCCTTGCTAACCCAAACCCCACTGAACGTGAGGCCCATGCAGATCTGTGTTCCAGGAGGTTGTTGGGGATGCACCAGGAGGGGAAGTGGTTAGGGAATGGGGTGTCTTCTGCTTCCCGGGGTTGTCCTTGGACCTTCCCAGGCTGTCCGGTCAACAGGCTTGTCCGTCACCCACGAGGCGGATGTAGGTGTAGCAGTGATTCTGGGGGACAGGGACAGAGTCCAGGCTCCTGAGATAATGGAGAGAGCTCCTGGTGGGGGCAGAAGGCACAGAAGATGCTCTGAGGACCTGACATACATGAGACACACATGTACACACACCACGCACCATATTCATACATGCAGCACACACCACACATGCCGCATTCACACCCCTTCACCCGCACACTGTATATAACACACACAACCCACACACCCCATACTGAACACACATACCACAAACAACACACACACACCTCCCATACATAATACCCAAGACCCTTTGCGTGGACCCCCCTCATCCAGTCCCCACAATCACCCTGTGAAGTAGGTGCTGTCAATGCCCCCATTTTAATGATTGGGAAACTGAGGCTCAAGGATTTGGAGCTTGGATTAGAAGGAAGTGTCATGGAACACAGGTCAGCCTGTCTCCAGAAGCCACACTGAACGTTCCCTCTGGTGCACAAACAACAAAATCAAGAACCAAGACTCTACCTACCTGCAGACAGAGCCCCTCCCGGCTGACTTAGGAGCCATCTGGGGCCACGAGGTCTGGGACATGGAGGCATTTTGGAGGGGAGAGGGAGGCTGGGATGGAAGGCCAGAGGGAAGAGGAGAGAGAGCTGGGCCCCCTCCACCTGAGGGACACGGACCACTCCACCTCCTCGTGGGAGGACACAGGGGGGAACCTGACCCAGACCGCCCAGGTGCGTCCTGCCACCGTGGCTTCCACATCCCAGGGCCCCCAGGCAGCGGGGTGAGGGGCTTTCTTCCCCTGCCTCCATGAGGACTGGGGCCCTGGACCTTGTTTTCCCCGAGGCCATTTCCCCCACCCAGCCCTGGTCCTAGCACGGGCCCACCAGCCAGTCCCTATGGAAGGGGAGGGAGATCCTGCCTGTGTACCCTGGTCCCCCCTGTGTACCCTCAGGACAGCACCCCTCCGATGCCAGCAGTACTGCCTGCTGGGGAAGGCCAGCCTGTTCTCTGCAGCCCTGAGAGGGCAAGACTGGACACAACCTCTGTGCCCATCCTTCGGGGAGTGGACCTCAGCCTGCAGGAGCATGCGCACAGGAGAACACTCTACAGCCACGAGACAGAGCGGGGTCGCCACACATATAAACCTGGAAGTGACAGTCGCTCAGGTGTCCAACAATTTGGGACCCCATAGACTGTAGGTCCATGAGATTCTCCAGGCAAGAATACCAGAGTGAGTTGCCATTTCCCTTAGCCAAGGGATCTTCCCAACCCAGGCATCGAACTCGAGTCTCCTGCTTGGCAGGCAGATTCTTTACCATCTGAGCCACCAGGGAAGCCATAGACCTGGAAGGGAGACCGTCATGTGTAAAGGAAAATAAAGCGCTAAACAGGATCTATAGCCCTGCTCGGCTTTTATCAAAAGTATTGATATGTGCTTCCATTGACAGAAAAACCTGGAAGTCTTCGTGGTCAACTCTGGACGCTGGGTATCTGGGAAGCTGAACTGTGAGGGGGAGAGAGGGAGACACATTACTATTTTCTTTACACCTTCTGCTCTGTAACAATGAAGACAGCTCATTTAGCTAATTTAAAAAATAAGCAAATGGTGGTAGGTGCAGAGTGGAGCTTCCTGAGTGTCTTCCAAAGATCCAAGAATTTACTTCCCACCCTCGGTTCAGACAAAAGTGGGGGCTCCATCCACAGGGCCGGGGTTCTTTTCTCCTCTCAGGATGCCTCAGTGGCGGTGGTGGGGGACTACTGGGCAGTTTTCAGCATCACTCACTCTCCTAAGTTGGGACCAAGAGGCATTCTGAGAAAAAGAGCAGAGCTTTGACCTGGAGAAGCCTCACATCTTCATAGTGAGACAGGTGGGTACATCCTCATAAAAACAAAAGTCATTATCCTATGGGCAAGGGGTGGTGGTGGGATGGGGTGTGGTGGGGGCATCTCCCCGTGCTCGGTGCTCCACCCAGATCTTCACACACATTAAATCAATGACCACAGTATTGTGGGTGTTCTCATTTTATTGGTGAGGAAACTGTCTCAGAGAGGGGCCCTGGGGGGGAAGCAGACCCAGTGGGTCTGTGCTCCAGCCTCTTCAAGGACAGAGTCGTCCCGCCATCAAGTCGTCCCCATCTAGAGGCCATCGAGAGGCAATAGAGACAGTGGGTAAGAAGAGTGGGTGCCGTGGGCACATAAGGGGCCTGCTGATAGAGTCACCCCCACAGTGCAGGCATTTCTCTGGTCCTCTTGGGAGGGCCTTCCCCAGCAGGCAGTACTGCTGGTTCCTCTTTGGAACCCCATGGACTCCAGCTGAAGGTCAGAGAGAAGACCTTGGCTATGGTCACTGTACTGGGGAGCGACACGGCCTTCATGGGAGCACTGGTCCTCCTGATGGCAAAGATCTCCTTGCCTAGCCACCCGCCCGGCGCCCAGCGCTGTGTCAGCATCCAGCATCCAGCATCCAGCATCCCCATCTGGCGCCACACAGCGCTTGGCATCCAGCATGTCCTTGATATCCCGTTAGCCTCCACCCTTGTCCTGGTCCTGCCAGGGTGTGGCCTTGACCGTGCCATTCTCGGTTTGCAGTCCTCAGCCCTCTATCTGGGCAGGGAGGGTGTTCCCCCGGGGGGTCCTAGCTTCCCCTGCAGGCACGAGGAGGAGCCGGCAGAGTTCGTGGGGCTGGGGCAAATTTGGGGGCCTGGGCTCCTTTCTGGAGTGACCCAGGAGAACCCCACAGATGGTAGCCAGCACACCCCAAAACAGCAGCCCTGGCTGGCCCTGGCTCCCCACCTGCACCCCTTGCCTTACTGGCCCTCATGGCCCTCCATCACACCCTTGCCTCTGACCGGGCCGTCCCCTACTCTAGAGGATGCCTGGAGCGCCCTGAAACATCTCTGTCTGGTACCTCTTCCCCAACACGCAGCCCCACCGGGCGGCGAGGTGAGCAGAGAGCGAGGGGGAGAGAAGGAGAGAGCAGAGTGAGCGGGTAAGCAGAGAGGGAGCGAAATGCAAATGTTTTTTATCCTCCTTTCTTTTAAATGCTGAAACCAGCCTTGACAGCCTCTGAAAATAAATGGCACCGACTCGCTGGGATTTCAAATTCCGTGATTAAGGGCTGAAGCAAATACTTTTTCCCTCCCTCCCTCCCGCCTCCCCCGCCCTCCTCCGTGGGCTGATAGAGCGGCTCGCGGGGCCGGGGACAGCTTTTTGCGAGCCTGCCAGGAGCTCTGATACGCAGCCTGCCAGCCGCCGGCAGCGCTCGGCTCCGGGCTGTTTATCAGGAGCGCTCACGCCGGCAGGCAGTCGGGAAAGCGGCTTTAAATCCCCTCCCGAGCCTGGCGGGCCCCCTCCTCGAGCCTGCACGCAGCTCACACAGGCACACACACACACACACACACACACGTGCACGTATGCACACATGCACGGTGTACACACATACGAGCACCCATGCACACACACGAGCACCCATGCACACACACGTGCACAACGCACAATACACACCCATGCACGCGTGCACACATGCACATCACACACAAGACCTGTGCACACACATGCACAAAGGCACATACGCACGCGTGTGTGCACACATACACATCCACACATACACATGCACCCATGCACATACCCATGCACACAGCACAATCAGTGCACACACACAGCTAGCCTGGTGGGCCTCTACTTGTTCTTTAAGCAATTCGGAGGAAACCTGCAAAGCTGGGAGGATGAGAAGAAGAGGGGAAGTAGCCCAGTGCGGGGGAGGGGGGGGCAGAGGTTGAGGGCTGAAGGCGAGTGGGAGGTGAGATGGGGGACAGGAGGAGAGCGGTGTCCTCTGGGTTCACAGGCTGCAGTCAATGCCTCCAGGTGGCTTTGCGGGGGGGGGGGGGGGGCGGGAGAGCTGTGACGCAGCGACGAGTGTCCCCTCTCCCTAACTGCTTATCTACCCCACCCCCGCCCCGGCCATGACTCTCAGCTGCCTGTCTCCTTGCTTGCTGCTCAGGTTCCTCCATGCTGATGCCAGACCCCCGAGGTCCTACCCGCCCCCCCCAGGGTGTGGGGGGTGGTGGCCAGCTCTGAGCTGTACCATCTCAGGTTTGGATTCTGGAAAGAGTGGAGCTTGCACAAGACAGGCCTTGTGGAGCCTGGGGCAGAGCAGGCTGGGACCGCCAACGCCTGGGACCTCAGTTGGCAAGCAGGCTGCGAACCCCTCCCCTCTGCGGATCTGAAGGTTGCAGCTGGGGGCGGGGGGTGCCAGCGAGTCACCCAGCTGGAAAGAGGGAAGATCCAGTGGACAATCAGGCGGGTCTGGGGAGAGGCAGGAAGAACCCTTCCCTGATTTTTCTCAGAGAGCGGGGAGGGCCTCTCCAGCCCCGATGACTGCTGGGTTCACCCTGCGGCCAGGACACTGTGGATGGACCAGCGAAGGCAGGTGCCCCCAAGTGCCAGCGACATGGGCGGTCTCCACTTCCCAGGGGGTCATTCATGGGGTCCTAACAGCTGGCTAGAAAGCAAGATCTCCCAGGAAGCCCCCATACCCTCTGCCACCAGACTACGCTCTGAGCTCCCAGCAAAGGGGAAGGTGGGCACAGCCCTTCAGGGGCACCAACAGAGACCCCAGCACCACGATGTGGAGGTGGAGTACCCCCACCCCACACCCCTCCCTCCACACACCCTGAAGCTGGTGTCTCCCAGGAGAAGCTCCAACCAGGAGATGGAGTGTGGGGGTAAAGGGGTGGGGAAACGCTGCTCCTGCTTGAGGGGCACGTTCTGCCCTTCGAATACAAAACTCATGGAATCCTCACTGCACACATACCCATTTTATAGATGGACACAAGCTGAGGCTTCAGAAGCAGAAGTGACTTGCCCGAGGTCTCCTCACTAGAAAGAGACGAAAGTCAGGATTCAGGCAGAGATGTCTCAGAATTTTTTTTTTGGCAGCAAGGCACTGCACATGGGGATCCTGACCAAGGGTGGAATCTGTGCTCCCGGGAGTGGGAACACAGAGTCTTAACCACTGGCCCACCAGGGAATTTGGGCCCATTTGTTCTCTCTGTGCAGATTCTCAGGCTGTACAAACAGCCTAATTCTGCCTTCACCTCATTGGCCAGAACTGGGTCATATGTGCCAATATCCAATCATTTTGACCTCCATTTTGTACAGCAGAACTCCAGAGTAATACATCAGTTTGGTGGTGGTAGTTCAATTGCTAAGTCGTGTCTGACTCTCGCGACCCCATGGACCGTAGGCCGCCATGTTCTTAGTTCCTGGTCAATACAGCTGCAAAGCAAAGCAGTGCCAAGCACGAGTGGGACGGAGCTGTCCCTCCTTCGGCATTAGAAGCTGCACAGGCTTCTCCAGCCCTATGGGGGGAAATTTCAGGTGAGCTCCTTCCAGAGACAGGGACTCTGAAACAGAGAGGGGAGGTGACATCCCCAGAGTCACACAGCAGGGTGGTTTTAGAGCTGCCCTGAAGCTTCCCTCTCCTAGCCATAGATGCTGAGACTCTGGGTGTTAGGATGCCAGATTTCACAAATAAAATTGCAAGACACTCAGTTAAATGTGATTTTGAATAAACAATAAGGTTTTAAGTATGTCCCATGCAGATATTTATAGTTAAAAATTATTTGCTATTTATCCGAGATTCACATTTAACTATTTTATCTGGCAGCTCTCTCTGAGGTCCTTCCTCTGAAAACAAGCTTTGAATTTGGGTGCTCTTCAAGCCAGAAACTGCAAAACAGACAGAAGCAGCACTGATGTCCCTGACACAGGGACCAGTCTGGATTGCTGGTATCTGGGGTTGCAGGCTGAACTGTGCTCTCCTGACTGCCTTCGAGGAACTGGGTGCTGGTGACCAGTTAGTCATGGGAGCTGAGGTTCCACACAAAGACCTAGGGTGAGATGACGTGAAATGAAAGCCGAGACTTTGCAGAAAACTATCTGTGCAGCCTCTCAAACACCCATTCCAATCCCCTTCCTTCTGGCCTTCCTCTGTACAGAACCCAGAAAATGAAAATGCTCCATTTCTCAGCTTCCCTTGCAGCTAAAGGTGGACATGTGACCCAGTTCTGGCCAATGAGGTGAAGGCAGAAGATTCTGGGGGCGATTTCCGTTCCTGAGTTATATGGCAAAGATTTCAAGGAATTCACCCTGCCCCCTTCTTCCTGCTTGGAATGTGGATGTGATGACCAGAGGTGCAGCAGCCATCTTATGACCAAGAGGTGCTCCTGAGTACCCTGTTGGGGACCAGTGCCCGGTGCTCTGCTGTGTACTCAGTGCTCCAAGTCTTGCTGTGTCAGAAACAGTGTGAGGTTTCCAAACGTTCTTTTTGGGGAAGAGTATCCCTTCATTTTAAGATTATGTCCCTCACACCTTTTGGGTTTTATGTTTTTGTTGTTTGTTTTTTTAATTTATCTAATTGAAGAATAATCATAATACTATGTTGATTTCTGTCATACATCAACATGGATCAGCCATAGGTATACATATGTCCCTTCCCTCTTGAGCCTCCCTCCCACCTCTCATCCCTTCCCACCTCTCTAGTTGTCACAGGGACCTTTTGGGTTTTAAAATGTAATTTATTTCAAGAACTGAAGTGAGAGTTGATGACGCAGCTTTTAATGTGTGTGCTTCTTTGTTTTGTTTGTTCCCATTAACATTCTTCCCTAGAAGAATTTAAAACTGTCATTACCCCATCAGTCCCTCAAGATTTCTTTAGAAATTGTATTGGGCTCGGAAACCCAAAGGCTTTGAGAATCTCTCAGCTCGAGCATCTCTCGGCTCACTCATAGACCCAGGACCAGCGGGAGAGATAATGTAGGAGGAGTGGGCGGCTTCCCTTGAGAGGGGCCAGCAGCATAGTGGGAGTGGGGGGCAGACACCCAGGGGCCACTGTTCTAGATGCCTGCACTTTGGACCTCAAGGCCTGGCACTGGGGGAATGTTCCCAGCCTTGCCCTGTGCCTCCCGCGGCCCTCTCACTGCCCCCGCCCCACCATGAAGGCATCCCCTGAGGAGTGGGAACACCCTGTTACAGCTCCCCAGGAAGTGGGGCGCCCGGCACACCGTGTCCCAGGAGCCAGAGAGGGCATATTCCTGGCTCAGGGCAGTGGACCGTGTGTGTACACCTGCCCCAAGGCCCAGTGGCTTGGCAGGTCCCTATCAGGGTCAGCCACAGTCAGCCGGACGTCCAGCTTAGCAAACCTTGAGATGGCCGAAGATAATAGGAACTCATGGGAGAGTCCAGTCTGTCCACCTCCCCAGAAGCCCTGCAAATGGTCCAGGAGACCCTGACAGCCCACCTCTCTCTCTCTCTCTCTCTCTCTGACCTGGGAAAGAGCAATGGCAGAAGCAGTGGGCTGGGAAACTGCTCAACCAGGGAGATAAAAGGCTGCGCTACCCTCCGAGCATTTGAAACCTCACATCTCCCGCACCTCGGCCCTAATGAGGAACAGGAAGAACTGCAGCTGGCAGGGAAGGGAACCGCTCCAAGAGGATGGCAGGGCAGAGCGTTCAGCCAGATAGATCTCTGCGGCCTGCCACCCTGGGGACCATCCTGCCCCACAGAGGACCCCCAAAGAGCGTTTCCAAGTAACAGAGCAAGCAGAAGTCCTGGGCTGCGCTTGGGGCTCACTCTTAATGGTGCAGATGGGAGGGCATGTGAGAATCAGACCACGCATGGGAAATGGCACATGTGCAATGGTGCTTGTGCCCATGGGCCCAGGAGGTCTGGCTGTGACAGCCACAAAGACCCAGCACACCCTATTCCAACCTCCAGATGTGCAAACGCACAGCTGGGGGACAGCAGAGGGGTGCGAGGTCCTCTTCCTAGGGATGCAGCCAGCCTTCATCAACTACAAGGACATCCAGCCTCACACTCCTCACACCCCGAGCTCCAGGCCCAGCCTGTGTTTAACAAGGCAGTGAAGAGGGTCTGATAAGGGTCTGGCTGGCATAGGTGGCTCAGTGGTAAAGAAAGCACCTGCCAATGCAGGAGATGCAGAGATGTGGGTTCAATCCCAGGGTTGAGAAGATCTCCTGGAGGAGGGCATGGCAACCCACTCCAGTATTCTTGCCTGGAGAATCCCCACGGACAGAGGAGCCTGGTGGGCTACAGTCCATGGGGTCGCAAAGAGTTGGACACGACTGGAGCGACAGAGCATGCATGCATGCCCGGCATCAGACATTTTTGAGTTCAAATCCTGACTGAGCTGAAAACTGCCTGACCGGGTGACCCTGAGCTCATAGCTTGCCCTCTCTGAGCCTCAGTTTCCTTTCTGTGAAGGGGAAGGTGATGTCCACTTCCAGGAACTACCGTGAGAGTTCATGTCTGTGTTGATAACAGGCTCTAGATCACCGGTTAGGAAAATGGCCTGATTCCTTCCAGAAATTTCCACCGTTGCCATGCTCACAGAGCTCCTGGGAGACGCCTCCAGATCTCTTACCATTCAGAGAAGCATGGGCGCCACTTGCATGAAGGAGGATTTATCTTATTTTTAACGAAGTTGAGGCCACTTTGCAATCAGAGCCGTCGTGGTTGGAGGGCAGAAGATCCTAGGAAGGGGTATTAATCAAGGCGCCTTAAGGACATGCAAATCAGGAGGAAACTCAAGTGATTAAGGGGGTGATGGGCCTGAGGTCCAGCCTTTATCCCCATCTGAGATGAGAGAACCAGAGGCCCAGCTGGGAGCAGCGGCCAAGGGGCCTCAGGGGACCAGGGACAGAGGACTGTCAGCCAGTGGAGGCAGAGTGAGAGACAGGCACACAGAGGCAGCTGGACAACCCTGACGGTGGAGCTGGTGGCGGCGTCCCTGCTGGCTACCCGCCTCCCCTGCAGCTGCAGAGCAAGGGGCTGCCTGGCAGGGCCCTTTGCCCACACTGGATGGGGTGCTCTTCAATGATCAGAGAACGGCCCTGTGGGAGTGATGGGCCCAGGGCAGGGCACGTGGCTTTTGGGAATCTGGCAGCCTCTTCCATGTGATGGATGTACCCATTCTGTGTAGACCTGAGAGTTCCGCATCTCCATGGGATTCTCCATGGAGAATGGATTCATTTCCATGGCAAAAAGGCACCACAATCGTTCCATACATGGAGTAGCTAACATCATGTGTGATTCCAAATTCTTTCTCCTAAACCAGTGTACTAGAGGTGTGCAGGGACTGAGTTGTCCCTTTAGAAGAGCAATGTGGTGCATACAGTATACCTTAGCTGACACCTCAGCAGGGCCCGGGCAGTCCCCACAGTTAAGCTCACGAATATCTCTGCAATGAAATGTATAAATGTTCACATCGAGGGGAATAAATAAAGCTATAAATAGTTTCCTGTTGGTTGAGGTCAGATTTTTGCCTCCAAATGAATTTGCCACCATCTTACAAAAGAACTTGGGGCTTTCAGACCTTTGGTTAATTTCAGAATTCCAGATAAGGAGTGGGGGCCAGGGCAGAATCGGCCTGGGCGCTCTGGTTTGGCTGTCTCCCTGCAGGGCTCCCTCCCCAGCAGCAGGGCCAGCGGCCTGCACAGTCCCTCAGGACTCCCACCTGGTTTAATGCTCAGGGGTCATCATCTCCCAACTCTCGGTACCTTTCGAACAAGGGTCCCCTATTCTCCTTTTGCACAAAACCCCACAAATCACATGGCCAGCCCTTTCTGTGTCAAGGCAGTCGCTCAGTAACTACTAGCTGAGTGAATGAATGAGATGCCATCCCTGTCCTGCCCACTTTGCCCCACCCTGATTTTCCATCAGCGTGGAGAACAGAGAACTTACGTTCATTAAGTCCCAAGTAGCCCAGTCACCAGAGCCAGAGGGCGCCCAGACATTCATTTAGAATCTCGGGGGGAGGCATTTGAGTTTCTAACTTGTGCCCTGAGCTTTTCAGACCCACATGACACTGCGAACCAACCATGTGTGGTCTTCTAGAGGGCAACCTTGCCCTCTCTCCCTTCTTGGCTGGCTGTGTGACCTTGGGCAGGTTTCCAGACCTCTCTGAACTTCCAAAATGGGCAAAGGGTTAACTCCTACACTTGAGCCCTACCAGCCAACTGTCTGGGAACAAGCCCCTTCCTGCCAGTTACAGAGAGCTCCCGGGGAGTGGGGTGGGCAGGAAGTCTAGTCTGCAAGTCTGCCCCGTTTGCCGGTGGACCCCAGCACCCAGCCTTCTTGGGGGTGGGGAGGTGGAAGGCTCAGGAAGCGTGCCCTGTGTGTGTGCATGGCAAAGCAGGCTGCCCCCCCTTGCAGGGCTGCGTGAGGGTGGGGGAGGGTGTGCAGAAGGCATATGGTAGGTGCCGCATAAGTGGAACTGTCTTTCTTGGTCTCACAGCCTCTTCCTGGGGCTGTGGCAGCAGGTGAGCTCTGCTAGGGGTGGAGGCCTGCAGGCTGGAGGAGAGAAAGGCAGGGCCAGGAGGATCGAGTCCAGGCACGTCCTGATACCAATTAAGGCTGGCCTGGCACAGGGGGGCCGCAGTTGGCATTTATCAGCCTGCCAGGGAGGGGCTGGCAAGCTGTCCTCCGGCTGACGGATTAGACAGCGGACAATTAGGTTTCAGGCGGGCTGTCTCTCTCTCTCTCTCTCTCTCTCTCTCACACACACACACACACACACACACACACACACACACACACTCCTTCCTCCATCAGTCTGTAAGGCCCAGTGACAGAGCCCAGCTGGGTCCCAGCCCAGCCTCCAGTGATGGGGACAAAACAGACAGAGTGCCCACCCCGAGGAGGCGAGGAACGCCCCGGAGAATACCGGGGCAGCAGTGACGACCCAACAGCCACGAGGACCACAGCTCAAGACCCCATGGTCTCCACCCCCACTCCCAGCCACCCGTTCCCACCGGACCAGGAGTGGGGTACCCTCCAGAGCTCGGCACACAGAACCCCACGGCCATGATGGGTGCTTTTTAGAGCCGAGTGGGGAGGGGTGAGCCTGAGCCTCCCAGGGACCCCTTCTTTCCCCAGAAATAGCCTTCCCCCTTCCCCCGCTTTGATCACTAGGTCCCAGTGGAAGGAACATGTGGGCCAGGTAGGGGACTTTGAAGGACTCTGGGAACGGGAGGAAAAGCCTTCAAGATTCTAGATCGTTTCTTACTGCAGACTCTTGGGATGAGTCAGGAACACTAGAGGGGAAGGAGGATGGCCTGAATTTTCCTTTGGTCAAGGCAGGATCTGGTGGGACTGTCGGGCAGCTCTGACCCATGGCTGCAGGCCCCGACCTCTCCCCAGGGTCTTGGACACGGGGAGACCCCCGCCTCCCTGCCCCCACACCAACCCCTGCAGGACCTTCCCTCGACAAGGTCTAAGCTGAGCTCATCTCCGTGTCAGCGAATGGGCATCGTAGTCACTCCAAGGCCAGGTCCAGAAATCTGGATTCAGCCTCATCGCCCCACATCCCTCCCCCTCCACAGCTGGAACATCAAGCCCCATTCCTTTACCTCCTGGAAAGCTTTCCCCTCTGCCTTCCCCTCTCAGTCCCCAGGGCACCACCTTGCCTGGAGACCGCCCTGGTCTCTGGCTTCTGTTCTTTCCTCTTAACTCCATTCTGACCTCAGTCATCCAGGAGTCAGCTTAAATGCCCTCTGACCCTGTCCCCCGCCCCCTGCTTCAGGCCTCCAGGGTCCCAGCACTTTTGGGAGAGAGGCCAGCTCCCGGCTGCAGCCTCTGGCCAGGTCTCCCCACCTCTCTGCTCTGTTGGCCTCATTTACTCTTCACCCTCTGTCGTGACCTTGTTTATTTATTTAGTTACTTGGTTGATATTTGCTCCCCTGCACCTCGCACTGGAATGTAACCAGCTCTCTTGTTCACCTTGCTCAACACCTGTTACCTGGCAGGGATGCTGGGGGGCCCACCCAGGGGGCCCACACCCAATGACCGGCTGTTTCCCCAAGACCACACTTCCCTCTGCCAGGAATGGCCCCTGCCTCCTGCACTTCCCTCAGCTGCCAGCTCCCACCCCACCTCCCTGACTTACTGGCTGCATTCCCAGGTCCCCTCCCCTGGGCTGAGCTCAGATCGGGCCACCACCGAGGCAGGGTGCCCAGTTCAGTTGTCTGCCTCTCCCACTGCATGGTGGGCTTCCCGGAGGCTGTCTCATGCACAGTGCCCAGCACACAGTAGGTGCTCGATAAATGTTGGTGAATGAGGCCAGAATGCCGACTCTATCCCCAGGACAGCCCTGCCCTCCTCTGGCCTGATCTCCCCGCTGCCTGAGTTTCTGAGGGTCCCAGGGCGGGAGGGGACATGATCAGGCCAAGTGACACGACAGGATGTGCCCTGGGGACCCTGGCACTAGGGATTCTACTCTATAAAGAGGGGGCAAGGGCTTCCAGAATAACTAGGCTTTGAAGGACAGGAGGACAGGCTGGGGCAGAAAAAGAGAGAATAATTCATTTTTATTAATGAAAACTTGCAAGCCAGACACCGGTTCCTTAGATACTCCCCTTGCTGATTCCTTGCAGTGACCCTTTGGATAGACAGTTTTGCCCCCAGTCGTCAGATAACAGGTGTCCAGAGACCTGAAGCTGCTCGCCCAGGATCACACAGCTCCATGCGACAGATTCAAAGTCAAACCCGGCTGTGGCGGCTTCCAGGCGTCGTATCTTTGCTCCATGCATCGTGCCAGGGTCTCAGCACAGGTAACCCATGTGATCCAAGGCCTGGTGACTGGATGGAATCGTGGAGACTGAAATTACCTAAGGAGACTGTGAGGACTAACTCCCTACCCCAAAGGTCTGCAGTGAAAGCCAGGGAGGGAGAAGTGGGTCACTCGTCTTCTCTGTGCCTCAGTTTCTATGTCTGCAAAATGGGAACATAGCAGCACCTGCTTCACACCGAGGAATAAATATCTCTAAAGTGCCCAGAATGGTGCCTGGTGGAGAGAAAGCATCGCATAAACGGTTTCAGAAAAATAAAGAGGGGACGTGGTTGGTCTGAGTCCAGGCAGAGGCGCAGCAGAGCCCCTGGGGCGTCTCTGGATGGGAGGGTCCGAGGGCCCTGGGGCAGCACAGGCAGGATGATGGGCTAGGGGCTGACAGGAGAGGTCGTGGCTTCACTTGTCCCAGCCAGTGGTCGAGGCAGATCCTCGGAGACCCCTGGAAGGGCACAGTGAGACCACGAGACCAGAGGGCAGCCCTCTCCCCGGGTCCTTGGAAGCTGAACCACAGGAAGAGAGAATAAGCATTCTTCTTTCACCCAAATAGGCGCATGCGCACAACAGGCTCCTGAATCACATCCCAAGGCAGTGAGAGGAGGTGAAGGGTCCCCGGAGGACGAGTTAGATGGTCAGGGAGAGGGGCGTATTACCCCTCAGCACCATCACAATTAAAATATAAAATCGTAAAGATACCCAAGGCAGGGGGTGGGGACAATCCTGAACTAGGGGGCCACGAGGCTGGTTGTTTTTCAGTTCTCCTCCATAATTCACTCACCAATCTACTCATTCAACAAAGATACACTGTGCACCTCTATATGCCTGATGCTGGGGTATAAACTGAGCCCACAGACACAGTACTTGCTCTCAGGGGACACACAGTCCAGGCGACACGCTGAATGGACCCATTACCACTGTCCCAGGACACGGAAGGGGAGCGGGGAGATGGACGGGACCCCCGAGGTCACCCGGACGTCAGGGCAGCGTTCCCTTAGGGGCGGCCATGGTTAAGCCAGTCCCACAGGATATGGGTATATCCTGCAGATATAAGCCATCTGTGAGGCTTCAGAAAAACACTGCGTTTCTCCAAATCCCAACATTTTGAAAAGGGGATATCTCATCATAGCTGGGCATTATACATGTAGGGGAACCTCGGTGATTTTATCAGATCAAAGAAAAAGAATTTATCCTTTAAGAAATCCCTGCTGATCTACACAGGCTTTCCTGGCAGCTCAGTGGTAAAGGATCCGCCTCCCAGTGCCGGAGACGTGAGTTCTACCCCTGGGCTGGGAAAATCTCTGGGAGAAGGAAACAGCAACCCACTCCAGTATTTCTTGCCTGGAAAATGCCATAGACAGAGGAGCCTCGCAGGCTCCAGTCCATGGAGTTGCAAAGAGACATGATTTAGCAACAGAACAACTGCTGATTTACTCTGTTAATTCCTCAAATGGAGAGAGGACGTTGCTGAAGCCAGGAGGATAGGTGACCCAGACCCAAGACCGCAGCAGGCCAAGGTCAGAGGCAGAGTCTGAGGCTGTCAGATCCCCGGGAGG
Organism: Antilocapra americana; assembly: GCA_007570785.1. NCBI lineage: Eukaryota > Metazoa > Chordata > Mammalia > Artiodactyla > Antilocapridae > Antilocapra > Antilocapra americana. Next base: position 5,846,589 of record ML660779.1, on the reverse strand, counting down.
CCTGGGGCAGCCCCCTGGCCCTTTGTGTGTCCCCAGGCCCAGCGCCCTCCTCTCCCTCTGCCTCCAGAGTTTGCTCCCAAATGGGCAGGCCCATCCTCTCTGTCCTTGTCACCTCCCTGGCCTTCAAGACAGGCCCTCTCGCTCTATAAAGGGACGAACTGCAGCGAGGAAGGCCAAGTTCCACGGTACCCAAGAGTCCCCTCTTGGAATGAGAGTGTCATTCTTGCTTGATCACCAATTCCCCTCTCATTCACACACGTACCACCAAGCCCAGATATGGAGCCTCCATAAAGCCCCTTATTAAGAAATTGGTCAATTTCCTGCTAATTAAAATAAATACTATGCCACATTAAAGGCCAATTAGTTTGCAGAGCTGCCAGGGAAACGTCGCCTGGAAAATGTACACCCCACCCCATCCCCCACCTCCTCAGAAAAGTGTAGCCATGGCAGTGGGGGGGGGGGTGGCCTGGCAACACGGGCTTCCAGTGAGGGTGGGAAGGAAGGGATGGCCAGCTGGGGACCAGGCAGCCGCGGGGGCTGCCAGGTGGGGCTTCCCTTTCCTGGAGGGACCCAGCTCTCTCAGCCCAGGAGCCCCAGACCCCACCCCTCCCCAGGAAACGCAATCCTGAGACCAAGTCTCCCTGGCCAAGTCCACATCCAAAGGCAAGCACTTTCTCCATAAGGAGTATCTTGGACTTGTGAAAAAGATGGGGTCTGGGGACTTCCCTGGTGGTGCAGGGATTAAGGCTCCATGCTTCCAATGCAGGGGGGGGCAGATTCAATCCCTGGTCAGGGAACCAAGATTCCACTTGACTCATGGCCAAAACAGAAAATAAGTGGTCCATTCTTTTTTTTTTTTTTTTATAAAAAAAGAAGATAGGACCTCTAAGGCTGTGATCACAGGCCCTCGCTGTACACCCCTAAGTTATCTCACTCGGCAGGCCTTGGAGGGAGGTGCCACTATCCCCATTTTGCAGATGAGCAAGCTGAGGTCCAAAGCCATCAAGTCCCTCTCCTGAGGTCTCAGCTTCTAGGGGCAGAGCAGGAGGTATGCCAGGTACCCTCCAAAGTATACCCAGATAAACCTGCAATGGTTCCTTTTACAACATTGAAGATTTTTCCATAACATAAAAAAGGGCAGGGGAATGGCCATGTCTGCATAAAAACAAATTTCATCGGTTGCATTTGTTCACGGTGAGGCCAACCTAATCATAAGAAAGCACCTGTTTGGTCCACGCTAGGCCCTGTAGAGTTGTCATCTCACTGCATCCTCACTCGCACCTGAGGCTCAGAGAGATTAAGTAATGTGCCCAAGGTCACCAGCCTGCCCTCAGCCGCCTCTGAGGTCCAAGTTTCTCCATTTCCTCAAGGTCAAAGCCGAAGTCTGTAGGTCTTCTGCTCTCCTGGAAAGGCAACGAACTACAGAAAACAACACGGGGTTCACTGTATGACAGACACACTCCTTTCTCGCCCTGGGCCTTGAGCATCCTGCAGAGACCCTTGGTCTAGGGCCAGTGGCTGAGTGTAGAGCATCCAGCCAGACAGGAGAAACAGCATCCCTCTGCCAGGACAGGGAGGCCTGGCTGTCCTGCAGTGAGTGGCAGGAAGAAGCCCAGTGACCAGATAGGGACAGAGGAAAAAGGATGGGGACAAGAGCTCCCACGGCGCTGGCCACAGAGCCACACCCCTGGCTGCCGCCGCACCACAGACAGCTCCCACGGCAGGGACGGGACATCCCCTCTGCCCCCAGCAGCTCCCGTAGGACCTGGGAATCTGGTGCCCATCTACCCCACACACCCACCCCAGGCCCCATTTCCCACTTGGTCCCATAGATTAGTGGCTCTTCCCAGGCCAAGAGCAGAAGGCAGTGAAGGTAAGCAGGGGAGGGCTGGGAAACGTGCAGGGGGCGGGCCTCTGAACCTCCCCTCCATGCTGAGCGCTAACTTGGAGGTCCCAGCATGTCACAGAAACTGCTCCCACGGGACTCATCGGAGGGGCGCTCAGGCGTCCTGCTTCTGTCTGATAAGGAAGAAGCAGTGCAGGAGTGGAGAGTGGTCTACGTCTGTCCGCTGTGAGGGCTTACAGCCCGGGGATGGGCTGAAGCAGGAGAGTCGGAGGAGAGGTAAACACAGACGCCATGTGGGCGACGGCCACGGGCCACATGTGCACAGAACTCTAGATGCAGAGAGGATGCTGAGCAACTGGCCAGGAGGGTGGTTCCCAGAGCAGCTGCCGGCGGACTGGGGTCCAAAAGCAGCAGGGAGAAGAAAGGGCGCTCCTGGCAGAGTGCACCGTGTGAGCAAAGGCCCAGAGGCCTGACCTGAAAGAACATGGCACGCTGGGAGGACAGACCAGCTCTGTGGAGTCGAGTGACTGGAGCTCACGAGATGGGTGAGGAAGACTGGGGTTCACACGGTCAAGGCCTTCGGCATCATCATCAAGCTAAGTTTTTAGACTCAATAATAAAAACAATGCTTCAAGAACCCACCTGCCAATGCTGGAGAGGTGGGCTCCATCCTGGGCTGAGAAGGCAATGGCATCCCGCTCCCATATTCTTGCTTGAGAAATCCCATGGAGCAGGCTCTGCAAACTACAGTCCATGGGGTCACAAAGGAGTCAGACATGACTTATCGACTAAACAACAACAGTGATAACAATGCCATCTGTTATTGAACGGTTATAATGCATCCAGCACCATGCTAAGCCCAAGGCAAGCACTGAAGCTCACTGACTCCTCTCGTTGTTGTTCAGTCACTCAGTCCTGTCCGACGCTCTTCAACCCCATGGATTACAGCATACCAGGTTTCTCCGTCCTCCATTATCTCCCAGTGGATGCCCAAACTCACATCCATTGAGTCAGTGATGTCATCCAACCACCTCATCCTGTCACCCCCTTCTCCTCTTGCCCTCAATACTTCCCAACATCAGGGTCTTTTCCAAGGAGTCAGCTCTTTGCATCAGGTGGCCAAAGTATTGGAGTTTTAGCTTCAGCATCAGTCCTTCCAGTGAATATTCAGGGTTGATTTCCTTTAGGATTGACTGGTTTGAACTCCTTGCTGTCCAAGGGACTCTCAAGAGTCTTCTCCAACACCACGGTTCAAAAGCATCAATTTTCAATTGACGCTTCGGTCCTCTTGAGTGAGTACTATTGTCATTCTCATTGTCAGATGTGATAACTGAGATCCAGAGAGGTTATGTAAGTTGCTGGTTGTCACACAGTGGGTAGTGGCTGGACTGAGACTTGGATCCAGGTCCCCAGATCTCACCCAGCAGCATGTGCTACCTCTAAGGAGTTCAGACTTCACCTTGGGGCAACAAGGAACCACGAGGGATTTTAAAGGCAGGTGGATCATACAGCCTTGATGCCCCAACCCCCACAGTCAGGCTTGTGGAGACCTTGTGGGTCTGTTTTTGAGGACCACTGGTAGCTCCATGCCTCCTAGGCTTCTGCCCTTGTCTCGCTTCTGCTGTTTCCACTCTCCCTGGGGCTGGGGGCATCACCACCTGGGATTCAGACTCCCACCAGTCAGGAATCTCAGCTCCTCCAACCCTTCACCACCTTGCTCACTCTTCCCTTTCCCCTTCCTTGCTCAAGGATGGCGTCTATGGGGTGCATCTGGGAAAGAGACTCCCAGCGGAGCCGAACAACCCTCAGAATGAGCCCAGAAGATGCAGCCTCCCTTTGGGGGCTGCAGCAGTCCCACACCCCTTCCCCACGTCCTTCCCAGCCTCTTGCCACCCTTGGAGGGGGTCTCAGGCATTGCCAAGAGTACTGGAGAGATCCCTCCCACCACCTCGACTCCAGAGGCTTCTCTTTCATCCTGCCGTCCTCATCTCCCAAGGGCCTCAGCATGACAGGCATCACACTCAGCAGATTTGGGGAACACTTCAGCACTTCCCCCACCCTCCTCCTCATTGTGCACATAGAGAAGCTGAGGTCCCGACTAGGACAGTCAGCAGAGAGGCTGGGTACCGGCTTTCCTGGACTCCCACCCCATCACGCAGATACTGACAGCCCCGTGTTTTCACGTAGGGAGGGAGTCTCACATTTGATCCTCATATTCACCCAGAGTAAGGTGAGTTCTAAGAGGAAGACTGGGCTGTCCTGCTCTAGCTGCTTCGATCGCTACAAATGCAGACTCTCATGTCAGTACACCTGTGCCTCCAAAGGAGTGAAAGGAGGCAGGCAGGAGGTCCATGTCTTGCCCAGGGTCATGTAGCAGAGCAGGCACAGTCAGAAGGGTCTCCTGTCTGAGGTTCCTCCTGTTCTTTTGCGTTAAGTCCGGCAAAGGCATTGACCTTGATTCCTTTCCTGTGCTCATAGCAGACATGACTAATTGATCACAGCACTCTTCTCAAAGCCAGGATGCAGCTTCAGAATCCTCAACATAGGCTTTTCAACACAGCCTTTACCAAGTGTAGAGTTGGCAACCAAGGGTGACACCTGTCCACCACTTTTCCCCGATTTGTAGGTGTAGTCTGATCTTGTATCTGCCCCAGCATCTGGCCTGGTGCCCAGCACATGGCACAGGTCACAGTGATAAACATTTGTTGAGTGAGTGAACAAATGATGACTGTTGAATGAATGTGTTGCTGTTGTTGTTCAGTTGCTAAGCCTTGTCTGACTCTCTGTGACCCCATGGACTGCAGCACGCCAGGCTTCCCTGTCCTTCACTATCTCCCGGAGTTTGTTCAAACTCATGTCCATTGAGTTAGTGATGCCATCCAACATCTCATTCTCTGTCACTCCTTTCTCCTCTTGCATTCAATCTTTCCCAGCATCAGAGTCTTTTCCAGTGAGTTTACTCTTCCCATCAGGTAGCCAAGGTTATTGGAGCTTCAGCTCCAGCATCAGTCCTTCCAAAGAATATTCAGGGTTGATTTCTTTTAGGATTGACCGGTTTGATCTCCTTGCTGTCCAAGGGATTCCCAAGAGTCTTCTTCAGCACCACAGTTTGAAAGCATCAATTCTTCAGCGCTCAACCTTCTTTATGGTCCAACTCTCACATCCATACTTAACACCTCCCAAAGCCAGTTGCTCTAGAGCAACTCCCTTCACTGTAACAACATGACCCCAAAATGTGAGGTCTCCTGAGTCTTCTAAGCACTTCAACTGGGGTGAGGGACCACTTGGGAGGTCATTTCCCTGGGGTCACATATGACCTGGTCTCCCGCTTCTTGGTCCCGCACTCTGCCCCTGATGAAAGGAAGAAAGGATGAGTGGAGTGAGCGATGGGTGACTGTCCCCTAGAAGGGGAGGCATTCAGTGACTCAAGGCAAAAAGACTGACTTTGACACAGGAGCCAGCAGTTGGCCCACAGCCCCTCCCCCTCCCCAGTATTTTCATTAGGACGCTTCTGCTGCACCTGGCTCCTTGGCCCCTGCTCCAGGAAGATGCAGACGCCTCTGCTGGCTTTATTAAGGACCTATTAACCCAGTGTCTCTCAGGCCTGGGTTATAGAAGCAGCTCTGGGCAGAGCTAATGATGCTGTCATTGCAGACCTCGGTGGAAAGCCCCAGAGGAGTTCCAGTGGGGAGGGGAGGGAACCTGGGGTTACTGTGAGGGTTGCAGAGTCACACAGGCCTGCCCGGTTTCATCCCAGTTCCTCTGCTAATTGGCTCTGGGGCCTTGGGGCACCTCACTTCCCTTGTCTTGAGTTGCAGCTTCCTCATCTATAAAATGGGGTAATAATGTACTTGTTTGAAAAGTCATTGAGCTAACTCCTGACACCACCCAGCACGCAGCAAAGCACTCTCTAGAACCAGTAACATCCTGAAGACCCTCTGGGAACCGGGCAGGGAGGAGAGCTCATAACACACTGACCACCTGGTGAGACAGTCAGGGGCTCTACGCATCCCAAATTTATGGAAGAAAAACTGAGGATACGAGGGCGGTTAAGTGCCTGGCCAAAGCTTCACTGCCAGGAAGGGACAGGGCCAGGATTCAAATGTAGGCAGTGGACACCACGACCTGGGCCATTTCCTGGTTGGAGAGGGAACAAAGCCTAGGGCATGTGGGCGGGGCTGGGGGGCTGCCTCTCCCACCAGTGCCTTAAAATGACAGCAGAGCAGAGGGGAGGGGGCCCTGGGACAATAAAGGAGATTTATGGCTTCCAATTCGATTAACTGCAGCATCTGGATGCCACACGTGACACCTGGAAGTATAGGGGACCCTAACCCTCTGCGATAAATAGCAGGGAGGAATGGACACGGTGGGAGAACTGGGGTGAGCTGCCAGGTTGACGGCAGGGCCTGGTGGGGCCCACCTGGCTCTCCTCAAGCAGATGTATCCCTGAGAGTGTCTCCCACCGAGAGGGCTGAGTCTCTGCCAGTCTCAGGAGGGCCCAGAATGGCTGAAACCCAGAGTGTCGAATCGAAGGGAGGGCTGTGGTCCGAGCCACAAAAAAGGTCAGAGGATGAGCAGGAAGGTGGGGAGAACAGTAGTAATGGAAACAACCCGATGCTTGCTTTCAGTGTTCATGACCATCCACCATGTGACCAACTCTGTAATACAGGCCACCTTCTACCTGTGTAATCCCCAGCCAGGGACTTCATCCGAGGCTGTCCTTTCATCTGTGACACTGGGATCATCCTGGTACTTACCTCTCAGGGTTATCTGAAGGCTAAATTAGATAAGGAAATGCACAGACTGTGTGGTAGTGCCTGACAAAGGGTTAAGTTCCCCATCAGTGGTTGTAAGTATTATCTCCATATGCCAGATGGGAAGACTGAGGCCTCAAGAAGGTAAGCGACTTGCCTCAGATTGTACAGTGGGTTGGTGGCAGAGCCTGTGCCAAAGATGGACCTCAGGGCCCACGGTGGCCATCCTGAGTCACACCACGGGGGTGGTAAACCTCCTCCAGCTCCAGTAGGAGCTGCCATGTTCTGGGTACCTACTCTGTGCCTGGCACCGTGCTAAGAGCTTTTGTGCATAACTTAATAGAACCATCACAACTTTCGAGAAAGGCATCACATTGATCTTATTGTCCAGAGGTACACGCTCTGGGGAAGCCAAGGGGGTTTACCACCAGGACCGATTCTGAAGTCCTGGTTCTCAGCACAGGCTTCAGCCCTCTGGACAGACGTTGTCTTTATTTTTATTTTACCAACTGCTCCCAGCTCCCTTCTGTGTCTTTCTTTCCTCCTCCAAGAAGAGGAAGGATAAATATGATGCTAAGTTGGCGACAGTGGACCCGAAGTCTTCTGATCAATTCCCTTCAGGGCTGCGGCCCCTCTCTCGCTCCTCAAAAAAGGGAGAGAAAAGGAGAGAAGAAAACTCACCCAAGCCCCTCCCACTCTCCTTTGCTCTCCCCAGGCTGAGTGGCCAGAAACCCGCCTACACAAGGTCACACTGGGGAACCAGGCTGGATGGAGGGGGCAGGGGGAGGGGATCTGAAGCAGCAGTGCCCCTTCTGCACACACTGCTCCCGACATCCCCATCTGGTCAGCCTAGATGCTGAAAATCTAAGTCTGCCCCATAGAAAAACAAAAGCGTGTCGTTTCCATTATAGAAAACCCTAGAGGCCTGCGCTGCTCTGCTTGCTTTCTCTCTTGGCCAGCGTGGCTAGGGCAGGGGCTGGGTGGAACGACAGTTGTCCTGGCCAGGGAAGAGACATCCCAGCCCTTGGCCTGGGTCCCCACTGGGGCCATACCCTGGGGAGCGGCCCAAAGAGCCTGGAGCCCACCAACACCACTTTCCTGCCAGATGCAGTGCCAGATGAGGAGGCCCCAGGCTCCTGCGGCAACACGTGGGCCCCCTGACCTGTCCTCCTGAGATCTCCTGGCCTGTCCATCCGAGGTGACCCTTTCTCCTTCCCCACAGAAGCCCAGACCTCTGACCCTTATTAAAAACAAAATCCGAAGAGAAAAAAAAAAAAAATCCTGCACAAACAGCCTCAGAGATGTGTCCCCTCCCTCCTTCCAAAACACACACACACACACACACACACACACACACACACACACACACACAGCCTCAGACGTGCAAGCAGCCAGGCTTACACACACACACACACACACACACACACAGCCTCAGACGTGCAAGCAGCCAGGCTTCCACATAAACAAGTTGTTGCAGAGTGGCTTTTGTTTATGAAACATTTAGGTTTCCCTCAACTTTTTTTTGGCCGGGGGGGGGGGGTGTATTGGGGGGGTGGACTGTTTCACAGTTTTCTGGTGAACAGGGAGTGGAGAGGGAACCTGGGGTTTGCCTAGATTTCACTTCTCCCTCTGTGTTCTCTGCCGGTTAGAATAATCTGGGGAAGGTGATATGAGGGGAAAGGGACCAGGCAACTCAGAAGGTGTGTGTGGGGAGGGGGGATTCCCTGGGCATCACCTGAAAGAAGTCCTCCCCCAGCCCCGATGGGAGAGAGGGCTTCAGGCTGCCAGGTCAGCCCCAGGGCCTCGTTAGACCGTCCCAGGCCGGGCCTCTGGGAAGGCAGAGCGGGTGTCCCGCGTCCCCTCGGCGTCCTGGACGCGACCCAGCGCCTGGCGCTCAGAAAACACTCGGGCCCGCGCGGGTGACGTGTCCCTCCCCCCCAGGCACCCCGCCTTCGACGCCTGGACACCAGCGAATCCGCTAGAAACAAAGGCGGGGCTGCTTTCACAAACAGTTTTGCTTGTTTCTCGTTTTTTTCTTCCTTCGCATCCAAGGGGGCAGCTAGGCAGGTCTGGGGGTCCGGGCGGGGCCGGAGCGGCAGCGTGTCACCCCCTCCTCGGGGCCCCCGCCCCCCGGCCCGCGTCCGGCGCGCAGGGCTGGCCGCGGGGCGCACGCGCGGGCCGGGGCGCCGGAGGCCGCGGCCGCCCGCGCAGCCTCGCGCGAGCCGGTCTCCGTGGCAACGGGCTCGCGGGGGGGAGGGGCCGGGCGCGAGGGCCGCGGCGGCAGCTATTTCTGCTGCTTCCTGTTCCTCCCGGCCACGTCGCCATGGCAACGGAGTTACTCACCGCGGCCGCTTCCCGGCTCCGCCGGCGCGCGTGACCCCGGCCGCCCGCGCCCCCTCGTCTCTCGCTTGCTGTGCCCGGGCTCTCGCTCCCCCCACCCCGGCGTCGTCCTCCTCCGGCACCGCGCCCCCCCGGTGCCCCCTCCTCCCCGCCCCGCCGGTGCCCGCGGCCGCCCCGGAGCGAGCGAGGGAGGGAGAGATTGATGGGGGACGCTTATTAAAAAACATTGTAACCGTTTCCGTTTTTATTACGTTGACAAGGAAGCGTTATTTACTGTTATTGTTTGCCGAGCGGGCCGCGCCGGCGCGCGGGCGGCCCTCCCTGGAGCTCACCTTTCGGGCGTTCCCGGGGTGAGTCGAGGGTGGAAGCGGGGGGCTGAGCAAGGACCAGGAAGGAGAAGGGGGCGCACGCCCCACCCCCGGGCAGCCCCTCCCCGGCCCGTGGGGCTCGCTCCTCGCCCCATCCCCACGCCGGCCCGGCCGACCCGGGCCTGTTGTTTGCGCGGGGGAGAGAGTGCAGAGGCCGGGTGACCCGTGTTGAAGCAGAAGGCAGCAACCAAAAAGGAACAGATGACTTCATTCTCCTCGGGAAGGCTCTGTCCTACGTGGACAACTTCCTGGGGACTGGGGTGGAACAGCCCCGCTGCCGCTGGAAGCACACGAAAACTAGACCGGATAGAGACCAGAAAATTCTCGGTCTTGCCTGAAACCCAGCCGGGGAGGCTGGTGGCACGTGAACCGCGAGGAGGGTCGAATTTCTCCACTCGCGCTGGGGCTTGGCTTCCAACAAACCTCCCCACTAAAGACTAATGTACCCTGAGAGAGTGATCAAGTGGCCCAAGGTCACACAGCCAGGTTTCATTCTGCCCAGACCCCTGCAGGGACAAACCCAGCAGAGACCGGGAAGCAGAGCCAGTGTTTGGACCCGGGGCCTCGGAAGAAGGGTGAGGCTCAGCTTGAGGCCGGACGAGGGGAGATTAACTCGGCAGGTATAAACCCTGGTTCCTCCAACTCCCGGCTTACCCCGACCGGGAGCCCTCAACTGGGGATTTGTCGGGGTGTGTGTCCGTCGGGGATCGGATGGACCTGAAGGACGCCCCACCCACCAGGCCCCTGCTGAGATGTTAATCTCACCTGCTAATGAAAGTTTACAATTCTGTCCCTAATTTAACTTCCCACTCAGCTGAAATGCAAACAGTCGTGCCCTGTACAGAAAAGCAGAGGAAAAAGCCAGAGGAAAAGTACCAGAATTCACAACGTAAAAAGGAAAATATGTTTATACTTAAATGACTTCTAATGAGCAGGCCAGGTTTTGGAAGCGATGTTCAGAGACACCCCTCAGCCTGTTTTGTGTCCTGGCCCCCGCCCCTTGCCAAGAGCAGGAGGCTTGGGATTGGGTTGCTCTGACCTTTCCCAGTCTCTTGGCCTTAGATGATTAACAAGGACTTTTCCAGCCCCCGGCTGGTTTCTGGAGTTTCCTGTGAGGGCCAGCTCAGGGCTGAGGCCTGTGGGTCTGAGGCCCTGTTCCCAACAGCCTTGTCGAGCCCTCAGCTTTGGAATCCCTCCCTGAATGTATGGACCAAAAGTCTTGGGCTCCCAGAGAAGAGAGTACCCCCACCCCCTGGTCCTTCCACAGCAGGGTGCTGCTAGCCAGGTGGTATGGGAAGAGAGAGGGAAAGTAAGGAAGCCAGCACCACCCTTTGTGTTCCTGTCACCAGCACTTTCTACCCCTTCTGCCAGCATTCCAAGCAAACCCATCTCTGGCAGTAGGTAGCAGATTTAGAGTTGAGCTGTGGGTAGCGTTTGAATAGAAGCAAGTTCACAGATGACACCCAGCATCACAGAACTTCAGAGCTGGGAGGATCTTGGAGATTATCCAAACCAATCACTTTCCAATTTTACCAATGGGCACACTGAGGCCCAGAGTGGGGAAGAGACCTGGCTGGCATCTGCCGCTATCTAGTGGCAGAACTTAGATCAGAACCCAAGCACCTTGCTGTCCATTAGGGTGCTCATTGCCTCACTGATTCTTCCATGAAATTATCTGTATGATCATAAACAGGATGGCGGTGGAGCAAGATAACTCTGGCAAAGCAGGAGCCACTGAAGTCAGACTGCCTGGGTTTTAAGGGAGACCCTGGACAAACAACTTCTCCCTGAGCCTCAATTTCTTTATTAAATGGGGATAATAACAGTACCTGCCCTAAGTTTGTCTTAAGGAGTAAAGAAAAGCACCTGGACTAAGCCTGGTACATATTAGTACTTAACTGATGTTGGTAAGGATGCTGATAGCAGTGATAATGCTGGTGGCTGCAGTGGGTTGAATGGTGGCCCCCAAAAGATACGTCCACATCCTCATCCCTGGAACTTGTGGATGTGACCTTATTTGGAGAAAGGGTCCCTTGTAGATGTCAAGGATACTGAGATCCGATCATCCTAGATTACCCAAGTGGGGTCTCAGTGTCATCAAAAGTGTCCTTAGAGGAGACAAGGCAGGGACGCAGGAGAGGAGAAAGCCACGTGCAGGCTGAGATAGTGATGGTGATGGTAACAGGCCTCAGCCCTGAACCCCCACGCTCTGCAGGAGCTCCTTAGGGAGCTGTGTCAGTTCCCAAGTCTTTTCAGAGCTCAGGAGTCTGTTGTCTGCAGTGAGGAGCTGGGATGTAGTGTCCAGCTGAAAGAGCAGAAAAATGATAAAGATGATTCCGGGACATCACTGCCTGGTGAAGGCCACGAGAAGAGCCAGGCACCCTTCTGGAAACTCTGTCATACCAGCTGTGAGGCCCCGAGCAAACACTTTAATCTGTTGGCCTCCTGTGGGGCCTGATGTTAGAGAAGATGCCACTTCATTCCTGGGTGCCAAGAACCTGGGACTCCAGCACTGCAGAAGTGCGGGCCCTTCCACCTTAGGCCAGGGCTTCATCAGGGTGAGGGGGCAGCAGGAAGGAGGGCACAGGAGCGCTCTCTTGCTGGCTCCCTAGGTCCCTGCCTCCTCCCTCTCAGGCAGAGTGCAAGGGCTATTTTTATACACAGCTAAGCCTGCCCTGGTCTCCTGGCCCCTCCCAGCTGCCAGAAACCTCTCTGCAGACAGGGACCACGGACTGACCTGTGAGTCCCCTCCAGAGCCTGGCCTGGTCCGCAGCACGTGCAGATTGAGCGTGGACCATTTTCCGGAACGGCCAGCCCCTCTGTCCTCTCTCCATCCAGCACGATGGAGCCAAGACAAGATGGGGGTGGCCACCTCTTTAAATGTGATCTTTCTCCCCCAGACCCTGGGCCACTCGAGGAAGATGTGTGACAAGCCGAGTAGACTATCAGGGTCAGCCTGGCCTTGCCTTTCTTCCGGCGCCCATGGCTCCCGGTGACCACAGCAGCAGGCAGACTGAGCCCCAACCACAGAAAGCCCACTGGTCTCTGGCAGAAGACGGGCAGGGTCGGGCTGCTGGATTTTCTTTCTCTTATTAGGCACAATCGTACAAACTCCCTCCTCAGCTTCTCTCTCTCTGGCTTTTTGCAGAGCAAGAATGATCCTGATAGCACTCATTCATTCATTTGGCCCATCAGGAGTGTCAGCAAGCACAGGCTCTTGCCAGGGACTATCCTAGAAACCCGGAAGCAGTGGCCAGCCAGACACAGTTCCCGAGTTTGGGAGGCACACGTTCTAGGAAGAAAGAGATAAAGAAACAGGCCAACACCGAGAACCAGGGAGCAAGCGACACCAGAAAACAGGGTGAGGGGTTAGGCTGGAGAACCAAAGGGCTGGAGTTTGGAGAAGAAGGTCAGGGCGATGAGGGTGGTGACAGTGGACTGAGACCTGGGTGGAGGGAGGAAGTGAGGCCCGCAGAGGGGGAATGAGAAGTCCTGGGCAGGGGAAAAGCAAGCGCAATGGCCCTGAGGTGGTGTCTCCTGGAGCCCGGAGGGCGGGTGCAGGTCTTATGGGGGCGGGGCTCAGATTTTCTCTTTGAACGCCTGAAGCCAGTGGGGTGGTAGAGAGCAAGCCAGGAGCAGATTTGTGTTTTTAAAGACTCTGGTTTCTGAGTGGATGGCAGCCTGAAGAAGCCTGAGGAAAGTGGGGAGAAGTCAGAAGCTGATGGAGTCCAGGCGAGAGACGGTGCTGGCCTGGTTGGGGACGTGGCTGAATTCAAGGTTTCTTTCAGGTAGAGTCATCAGGATTTGCCAAACGATCAGATGGGGGTGTGGAAGAAAGAAAAGTCAGGGATGACTGCCATGTCACCAACAGTGGGAGGTACCATTTCCCGGGATGAAAAAGACCACAGGAGAAGTGGGGGTGGGGCGGGGGAATCATGGGTTGGCGTTTGCACACAGGATGTCTGCACAGCCTATCTGATGCTCACATATTGTGTGCTTAGAGCCATCAGAGCTGCCATTTAACCCACACCACAGAAAGAGACCGAGACGTAGAAGACAAACCTGTGGTTACCAAAGGGGAAAGGTTGGGAGGGGTACGTTAGGAGGTTGGGATTAACGTATGCATTACTGTCCATAAAGTGGAAAAGGGGATCTATGTGTACTTAGAGATGATTGCCATTGCTGTACAGCAGAAAGAAACACGACATTGTAAAGCAACTCTGTGCGACTGTGCTTAGCCACTAAGTCAAGCCTTTGCAACCCCATGGACTGTAGCCCGCCAAGCTCCTCTGTCAATAGGATTTCAGGCAAGAATACTGGAGTGGGTTGCCATCTCCTCCTGCAAAGGATCTTCCCAACCTAGGGATCAAACCCATGTCTCCTGCATTGGGAGTCAGATTCTTTACCACTGAGCCTATGTGTCAATCAAAAATAAATAGATAACCAACCAAGATGTACGTATAGTACAAAGAACTATACTCGATACTTTGTAATAACCTATAAGGGAAATGAATCATTGTGCTGTACACCTAAAACTAACAAGGTAAATCAACTGTACGCCAATACATAATAATAATAATAATAAATCCACACAACCACCCTACAAGGTAATCGCCCCTGTTATCCCCATTTTACAGATGAGGAAACTGAAATCTAGAGAGACAAATCTGCCCAAGGATGGCAGATGGTCAGGCTACAAACCCAGGCAGTCTGATTTCAAAGGCCATCTTCTTATGTGTCTAATCACTGGCTCATGGGTCCATTCATTCACTGTCATCTGCACCACACGCTAAGCCTTGCTCTGAGGTCCGGCAATGCAGGGATCCTTTCATGCTACACACCATGCAAGCACTGGGGAAGCAAGGCAGACCCTGGCTCAGCCAGCACGGAGCTGACTTTCTAAGGAGACAGGCAGGTGATGAGCAAAGAGAAGCACCATGACGAGAGGCTCAGATTTGTGCTAAATGCAATGGAGCAGAGCAGCAGTGTGCTTATTCAAGAGAGTAATCGGGCCACCCACTGCAGAGCAGTCGGGGCTGCCTCGGCGGATGGGAGACATCTCAGAAGCAGTCAAGCTAAGAGCAAGAGGAATGGCATTCCCAGTAGAGGGAACAGTAGATGCAAAGGCTCTTGTGGTGGGGGAGCGGGCAGGGGAGGGGGCTAGACTGGCAGCGTGTCCAGGGGGCTGAGTACCCACAGAAACCAGCTGCAAAGAGGAGGCAAGCTGGGCCAGGGGCAAGTGAAACAGGGAAACAAACCAAAACCTCATAGGCAAGTGGCCCTGGAGGGGCCACGAAGGACATCAACATCGAGGTAACAACGACCAACAAACCTGAAACGTGCCTGGGGGCGGTGACCCCGGTGGACACCAGGACAGGCTGGCCCAGGCCCACGAAGGGTGAAGAACACCACCCCCACCCCCAGGTCTTCCCACTTCTGACTTGAACCCAGGGCTGACTCCACAGCTGTGCCCTAAAGCACCAGGCTGTTCCACCCCTCTCGGGATGAACTGTGGCCTTCACAGGGACCCAGGGCCCAGCAGCATCCCCCTCTGGCATCACTGAGTCTGGTCATCCAGAAAGAGCCCGGCTGACCCCTGGCCACCTGCTGAGGCAGTCACTCACTCACTCGTTCCACATCTGTTAGTCACTGCTCCATCACTGGTACTGGGAGTAAGACCAAGACCTTTCCATCCCAGAGATGAAGGTTTAGAAACAAATGGAAAGTTAGGGAGATGTACAGGTATGAGGCGGAGGAAGGAGGGTTTCACTGTCTGAGCTGGAACAGTGGCTCCACCTTTGGGACCCAAGGCTTGATGAATGCTCCCTGAGTCCAGGGGTCCTCTGGCCCACCCCGTCCCCTGCTCACAGTGATGCAAGGAAGAGCAAGCAAGCAGGGCTCCTGGGCTCCCGGAACCATTGTTCCCTTTCCCTCTCCTCCACTCTTGGCCCTCCCTCAAACCTGGGTCCCTCCTTTCCCTGGTCAGCTGCCAATCTAGGGACAAAGCCAGTCATACAAGCACAGCAACCTCCCAGTGCCCAGAGGCCTGGATCTGAGCTGGGGAAAGCTGGCCTCAAAGCCAAAGCAGACTCAGCTCTCCCTCCCCGGCACACAAAGGGTTGTGGGGGACACAGCCCCTGAGCCCCAGGCCCAAGCCTGAACGCCCCTGAAAGCTGGAAGGCAGGCGGCAAGGCTGACTAGTCAGAACAACACGCAGCAACACAGAAACAGCTCTCCGCAGCTACTGCTATTCTTCCCTTGTACACTCCCTGAGCAAGTATCCCCATGAAGGCTGGACTATCAATAGCCCCATTTTATGGAGGAGGAAACTGAGGCTCCATGGATCCTATGACTTTCTCAGGTGATACAACCAAGGCTCCAACTAGGGCTGACACTCAGCCGGTGCTGGCAGAAAGGCAGAGAAATCGGGCCACGGGGGAAGCGCGGCAGCTGCCTTGGCCCCACGTTACGGGTGAAGTCAGTCACCTCATGGCTCAGATGGTAAAAGCATCTGCTCGCAATGCAGGAGACCGGGGTTCGATCCCTGGGTGGGGAAGATCCTCTGGAGAAGGAAATGGCAACCTACTCCAGTGCTCTTGCCTAGAAGATTCCATGGATGGAGGAGCCTTGTAGGCTACAGTCCATGGGGTTGCAAACAGTTGGACACGACTGAGCGACTCCACTTTCATTTTCAAGAAGGGACAAGGCTTGAACCCAAGACTTGGTCTCCAGGGCCCAGGCTCCCAGGTACCTAGAAGAACAGGGGAGAAGAAGAGGGGATTGGAGGCCTGAGAACTCTGATGGCCCTTGGCGCAGGCCTTCCGAGTCCACATGCACTGGGCAGAGAGGAGCCTGGAGGACCTGGCACCTCCGAGGCAGGCTTGCTGGTCACCCAGCTACCCTCTCCTTCCCTATTACCATTTCTGGGGTCCCAGCCCAGACCTGACCCCTCTGCCCTCAGGGCTCCTCTCAACTCCTGGGTCCCTGCAATGTGGGGGCCATTGGGAGGCATGCTGAGGATCCCGTCTTCCAGAAACTTTGGACCCATCAGGGATAAGCCCTGCCCCAGAGCCTCAGAAAAATACAGCCGCCAAACCACTGGAATGCCAGCCCACCCTAGCCTTAGGCTTGGGCTGAGCCAGGAGGTGCCTCCAGGGATGGGGACGTGGGGTTGGCTCTCACGGCCTCCTCCTGGGGTCAATCCTCACCCATTGCTGCTGCAGGGATGCAGAGCAGGTGTGTGTGTGGGGGGCAGAAACAGTGGATGGAAGAGGGAGGGAGAGAGAAAGAGAAAGAGATCCAGACTGAGCAGAGAGCTGGGTGACAGAGACAGCAACGCAAACACGCAGAGAGAAGGAGGAAGCTTGAAAGCTGCGGAAAGGAGCTCAGAGAGAGGGCAAGACGACAGCAAGGAGAGAGGGACACCAGCGTACCAGCGAGGGGCCAGCCTGGCAGCAGAATCAGAGCATCCTGAAAGCAGAGCCCTGAAGTGCTGGATGGGGAGAGAGACGAAGAGAAGGAAGGGGTGGGGAGACCAGGAGGGAGTGTGGGAGCTGTGCCCAGAGTACAGCTGGGGGCCCTGAGCAGGGATGGGAGCCAAGGCTTCGAGGCTTCGGGTCTTAGAAGGCCAGTGCTCTCTCCATATGACAACCTTCATCAGCCCCAGGATGGGAGGAGGCAGGGGGCCAAAGCCTGGCCCCCTCAAGCCCCACCCCCCAGCTGCCCTGGGAGAGGGTTCCAGCTGCTGTTGGGATCCCTCAGGGCCTCGGGCTCCCTGCCCTTGACCCCCAAACGCCTCTTCTCTCTGCATCAGCCTGGGCTGTGTGACCTTGGGCAGGGACCTTGCCTCTCTGGGCCTCCAAGCCCCCCGAAAGGTGCTGAGCTTAGGGTGGCGGGCAGGGTCCAGCAGATGCCAGGCCTGGGCTACAGGGGTCCAATCCAGATGGGCCGAGGGTCTGTACCTAAGATGCTTGGCCTTGGTGAGCCCCATACTGCCCCTCTCTGCGGGGCAGGGGGTGATAAAATAGGGTGACAGCCGCTGTGATAAGGAACAAAGAAATGGGTAAACTGTAAAGTGCCATGCGCAGAGGGTTGCTTCTCTTACAAGATCATTCACAAAGGTTGAGGGTTTTGAGACCAGTTTCCCCGCCCCTACATCCACAAAGGAGGACTCTGCCCCAGTGGACCAGAGGCAATGTCAGTCCCCGGGGGATCAGGGCTGACCTGGGGCATTTGTCCGTCAGCAGCAGGTCCCACTGGGGTCAGGCTCAACCCGAGGGAGTCCTTGAAAGACATCCAGATGGGCCTCACTGACGACTAGCCCTGGAGAAGGTGGGGGGCCGGCTCCAGGAACCCTCAAGCTCCAGGGTCCCTTCACAACCTCCCGAATCCTGTGGTCCAGGAGGAACGCGCCAGGGGCAGAGGGAACAGAGAACCGGGCAGAAGGCTGGCGTCGGAGCGCTCACCGGGGATCTGCTGTTTTCCCCAGAAGGCAGAAGGGAGAGGGGTGGGGAGCGGGGAGAAGAAGGGGAGGTGGGAAGGGAGACCGGGAAGAGCGAGGGAGGGGAGACAGGGGTCCGGAGAGGGAGGCGGGCAGGAGAGGCGCACGCAGAGAGGGACTGAACCTTGAGAGGAGCAGCCCAAGGAAAGGAGTAAATGAAGAGAGAAGGGAGGGAACAGCCGCGGGGCCGCGGGAGCCCCGCGTGCAGCGGGCAGGCTCCGCCGCAGAGCCTTCCAGAAACAAAGGCCCGGAGGCCCACTGAGGTGGTGGGGGAGGAGGGGGAGCTGGGGAGGGGAGGGGAGGGGAGCTGGGGCAGGGGGGAGGGGCGAGGAGGGGGAGGGGAGGGCATCGCTTGGCCCCGACGCCGCGCCAGGGAGTTCCGAACCGGCCGAGACCCTGCGCACGCCCCCCCACCCCCCACCTCCATCCAGCTGAGGCTCTGACCCGCGGGAGAGGGAGCGGGCTCCAAACTTAAGAGGGAGAAAAGTCTGCCAGCTGCCCTTGGGGCTGTCACAACAGATAAAACCTCATCCAGGCTTCACCAGGAGCGCCCCTGCACACTAATGCACAGCAGCGAGCTAAAAATACTGGCTGGAGCGGGGAAGGGGTGGGGGAAGCAGGATGGAGGATAGAGGAAGAGGAAGGAGGGTGGGAGGCTGGAGGAGGATGGAGAGGAGGCTGGGGGGAGGAGGGTGGGGAAGGGGGGAGGAGGAGGGAGGGGAGGAGCAGGGGCTCAGGCAGCCCGGGTTTTCCGGAGCGTCCTAATGACCCAGATGTGCAGCTGCTGAGATGGCTGCTCTGGGAAACTGCAAATCCCCCGGCCCCTAGCGGCCCCTCCCCTTGGACGGGTCGAGGTGGGGGGAGGAACTGGAGGCAGAAAAGGAGAGAGGCAGGGAGGGAGAGAAGCCTGAGTAAGAGGAGAACCTGGGAGATTGGGGGGGGGGACTGAAGGGCGAGGATAGGGTGGAAGGGGAAGGATGAGGACCGAGGGGAGGATGGAGAGGGAGTGGATGGTTAGGGGTAAGAGGATGGAGGACCGTCCCTGGGGCTCTGAGGAAGAGACCTCTAGCTCTCTGCCCTGCCCCCTGGCCCTGGATATTGGGGAGTCTGGTTCGGGGTGTCTGGGTTGAGCAGCTGGCCTGTGTCTGGTAGCACCCCAGTCTTTGGCCGGATCACTGGAAGCTGGGTCCAAGACTGGGGTCTGGCTCCTTGGAGAAGACCTGCTAGTTATGGAACCAGGGCCTGAGCCCAGCCCCAGCTAAGCTTTGACATCCCACTTGGTTGAACACTGAGAGGGAGGGATCCATGCTATCCCTGTCGGTCCGATTCACTCATTCATCCACCACCATGTACCGAGCACCTTTTCTGGGCCCGCCAGTGCTGGGAGCTGGGGAGAACAAGACAGGAAAGTGCCTGCCCCACCTGACAAGGATGTCCTTGGCCCCACGATCTTGCGAGGAAGGGAGAGAGAAAGCAGCAAGGTCATCGTGGTCGGGGAAGGATGGTCATGAGGGCCTCTCCCAGGAGACGACACGAACCTAAAACCTGAGTGATGAGAAGCCACCAAAAATCCAAGAGCCCCGCCTCTTTGGTTCTTTACCATCCTGGGGGCCCGCAGTCCCCGCTCACTGTGTGACCTGGCACCTGCGGGTCATCCGTGTGACGGTGGGTGTGCCAGCATCTGGGACAGACCCCACCAGCCCATGCAGGGCCCGGCAACTTTGCGAAAACCACCTCACCTCTCTGCAAAGCAAGGCCTTTTTAATTTCTTTTGCCCATCTTGCTCATTCTGAGTCAGGATGCGGCCATGGCCTTATGGGGCGGGGTGGCCAGGTGGGCTGGGGGTGGCGTGGGGTAGGGCAGATTGAGGTCTCGAAAGCCCCAAGTTACTCTCCCTGGCCTTGAACACCAGGTGTGTCCCTTAACCTCTGTGCCTCAGTCTCCTAATCTCTAAAATGGGGCTCCGGTGAGGTCTTGATGGACTGCCTGGTGCTGGGCCCAAAACTAACAGTCAGCATGCCCCAGCTAGAAGCCCCCTCTCCCAGGGAGGCGCCCGCCCCCGTAGACCACCCTTCCCTGCAGCCTTGTTTCTCCAGTTATAATCCAGTCAGAGGCAGCAGCTTGCAGTCCTGCTGCAGTGGTTACCAGTGGGGGCCCTGGGCCGTGACTTAACTGTCTTTGCCTCAGTTTCCCCAGGCTCTACAGGGATGAGACGGCTGCCTCCTGGGGCTGAGGTAACTGCCAGCTGTCGGCGCTGTACCTGGCCCAGGGACTCTCCAGCAGGCCTTGGCCCATGGCCTCCTTGCTCTTTGCAGCTATCTTGTTTCCTCTGCGTCTTCCGCCCTGGACGGTGAGCTCCCTGGAGCAGGGCCTGTCTGACCCGTGCCCGGAACATCAGGCGCCTGCTGTGAGTCAGCTCCTGCCAAGTGCTGTGGCCATCTGGGGCCGAGTAAATACGGACTTCTGGAGCTCCTCCCGCTGCTGGGGAATGCCTGTCTTATTTTTTTCTTCAGATTCTCATCGCTGACAGAGTATAGGGTTCAAAACCCCACACCAGGATCAAACAGAAGGATGCCCAGCTCCTCCCTGCCCACTGTTCCTAACTGTCGCCCCCTCCTCTGCCACTGCAGCGCTACCTGGGCCCCAGGATGCCCTCCTCTAGGACCACCCTGGTCCAGCTGCCCGCAGCCAGGCCCCCTCATGTGCAGAACACAGAGGAGGGGGTGTCACCGAAAGAGGGGCAGGAAGAAGGAGGAGGAGAGTCAGAGAGACCTGGAAGTGAATCCCAGAGGGTCAAAGGTTGTACTTAGGTTATATGGATCTGGCTTTTCCTTGTATTTCCTTATGTTTCTATCCTATTGTCTTGCTACCCATTTAACGCAGCCCTAGCTTCTGGTTTTTCCCAGCCTCCCTGTCCCCTTGGCTACCTGGCCCCTCTTGTAGCTGCCAGTGTGTGTGCGTGGGTGTGGGTGTGGGTGTGTGTCTGGGTCTGGGTCTGGGGCTTCGGAGTCCAGGGAGCGGCCTCTGGGGCTTTAGAGGGAAAACGTTTGCCCCAGAGCTGAGCCTGGCAGGACAAATGCCCCCAGCACCTGGGGCACGGCCAGATTTTGCTAAGGTGGCACCGGGCCGTGTGGCTGTTTGATTTCCCTCTACTTTCCAAACTAGTTGAAATTACACACCAAGCATCGATTTAATTAAGTTTTCCGGTGTGTGGCATAATTAGTAAGACACACGACTGGAACAGGGTGGGCGGGCCCATCCGTGCTCTTGCCTGTTAGAATTCTCAGCCCTCGGGCCACAAAATATGGCGAGTTGTAAGACTGGGGATGGAAGAGACGTGGGGGGGCCGGGGAGCCAGCCCGAGCTGCCGCGCTGGTCCGCGGGCTTCTGTTCCAAGTGATGTGAGATGGACAGGTGGCCCTGCCCCAAAGGGAATCAACCTCGCACCTGGTGCCAGACACTGAGCTCAGTGAAGTTCAAGGAGCCTGTCACCCTCACCGGGACATCAGAACGGGCAGTATGGAGCTAAAGAGGGGCCTCGCTATCCCCAGAGAGTCAGTGCTTTGTCTGTAAGGACGTGTTTCCAGGACAGGGTCACCCAGGCCACAGGCCACGGGGCCCGCCCAGCTTCTCGGCCGTGTCCTGACACAGATGGACAGACCCGTAGACATGGAGCCCTGTGGAAGGCGGCGGGGTGCTCTCCTCCCACCGGCCCCTCCCTGACACTTTCATGTCGCTTTCACACGCGGGCTGGACTAGCTGGACCACGGAAGGGCAGGCCTGTGGCCTCGCAGCTGCTTCTCCATCCCTGTTAGGAAGGGCGGGCCACCATGGCAGGCTCCCTCCGCAACAGGAGAGAGCTCCGTGCTCCCATCCACCTGGATGAGGCTCAGACTGTCCTCAAATCTAGAAACACCTCTAGGATTCTTCCAGCCCATGGAACACCTGGGGGAACTGAGGTCCAGTGGCCTCAGTTCTAGGGGCCAGGTCCTAGATACTGAGTGAGTGAGGGAGACTCTGCTGGCGTAGACCCTCTGTTGAAAGGCACCCCGCTGGACCCCACCTTGTCCACCCTGTCTCTCCCCTGTGTGAACCAGTTACTCTCCTCACTGCTGCTCGCAGCCGCCCTCCTGCCCAGCAGTGGCACTTCCATTCACTCTCACCTGACGCTCAACGGCTGCCCATGCCCTGACCCTGTCCTGAGCCCCCCAGGACACAGATTGCACATCCCCTCCCCCGCTCCCCTTTCCCCTCCTTCCTTCTCCACGCCAGGTGGCCCTGGCATCAGAACTGATCACCTCCCGCAGTGGACTCGAGCCCGCAGGGGTGGCCCCCACATTTCTTTACTCACCACCGTGTCCCCCAAAACTGAGTTTAATGAAATGATAGCGCGAACACTGACTGAGCACTTCAGTTCAGTTGCTCAGTCATGTCTGACTCTTCGCGACCCCATGAACCGCAGCACGCCAGGCCTCCCTGAGTCCACCCAAACCCATGTCCATTGAGTCAGTGAGGCCATCCAACCATCTCATCCTCTGTTGTCCCCTTCTCCTCCCGCCCTCAATCTTTCCCAGCATCAGAGTCTTTTCAAATGAGTCAGCTCTTCACATCAGGTGGCCAAAGTATTGGAGTTTCAGCTTCAACATCAGTCCTTCCAATGAACACCCAGGACTGATCTCCTTTACTGGTTGGATCTTGCAGTCCAAGACTCCAAGAGTCTTCTCCAAAATCACTGCAGATGGTGATTGCAGCCATGAAATTAAAAGACACTTACTCCTTGGAAGGAAAGTTATGACCAATCTAGATAGCATATTAAAAAGCAAAGACATCACTTTGCTAACAAAGGTCTGTCTAGTCAAGGCTATGGTTTTTCCAGTAGTCATGTATGCATGTGAGAGTTGGACTATAAAGAAAGCTGAGCGCCGAAGAATTGATGCTTTTGAACTATGATGTTGAAGAAGACTCTTAAAAGTCCCTGAGCACTTACTGTGTGCTTTACATGGATGAGCCCCCAGTTTACTGCTCCTTCCACTGGTCCTACACATCCACCCTCCAGCCCAGAACACTGAGGCTCAGAGAGATTACAGAAACTTGTCCGAGGTGACATGGCTGCTAAATGACTAGCTGGGGGTTTGAATCCCAGAGCCTGTGGCCGTAGCCCATGAGTCTAACCACTGTGTGAAACAGCCTCCTGCCTGCCCTCCATCCATTCTCCGTCCATCCTTTATCCACCTTATCCATCTTCCCATCCCTGTCCCAGCCAGCCTCCTATTCAGCCTCCCATTGGCCTCCCATCCATCTTCCATCCATCCCCATCGAGTCCCCTGTCCAGCCTCCCATCCGTTTCCCATCCATCCTGCCAGTGGCCAGTGTCCTAAGCCTTCACTATGCTTTGTCACGTCTCCAACTGCTTTATTCAGCTTTCCGTCCTTCATTGGCCCAGCCACTCACACCTGCCTGGAGCTTTCCCTATCTGCTCCCTGCTCCCTCCATGTGTACCCAGTCCTGTCTCTGCAGTGTCAACTCCTCTGCCCCCAGGAGGGCACCTCAGTGCCCACCACCGAGCCAGCCCCAGTCAGAAGCCCAGGGGCCATTGCTGGTCCACCATCTCATTGGGTCCTGCCCTCCGGAGCTTGCTCTCGGCGGTGGAAGGAGCAATGCCACTTTAGGGGCACACACAGTGGGCTGTCCCTTGGGGGACACAACTAATTTTAGCAATGGCTCTAGGAAAAAGATACTTTTGTCCCTTTTTTCCCTCCTTTGGGGAAGAATGTGTGTGCATGCTTGCCGCTGTATCTGCACGTGTGATTCAGAGCATCAGAAATCAGAATGCCTCAACTTAGGCATCACCCGGCCACCTCTGCAGCAGCCTCGCGTGCTGATCCTTGGAACCCAGGGCCCCAAGTTTGCTCAGACACCCAAACTCTTGGCAACGCCCTCACCTGCCTGCCTCGGTGCCCAGTAGCATCTCAGTGACCTCTGACCCACCTTGGGAGGCAGCTGAGCGGAGAGGGGAGAGCAGGAGCCTGGCTGAGGCAAGCTAGGCACCCTTGGACCAGCTAGTGACCTCTGCGGCTCTCAGCCACCTTCCCTGACCAGTGGAGAGGTGGACAGGCTGTTAAGAGGAGGCCAGACCAGGCCCAGAGAGCACTGGGCACACTGCTGGTGCTTCAGGCCTCTGTGTGCCCTTGTCTCCACGGACAGGCTGATTCCCCCAGCCCAGACCAGCTGACAGGCCAGACAGATGAGGGCATGGGACCCCATTCACCCTCCATGGACCTACCTCGGAGTTTGGGGGCCTCTTGGGAGTAGGAAGCCTTTGGAAACTCTCCCCCATCCCCCGCCCCTCACCATCCTTTTCCCTTCCAAGTCAGGAACCGGCCTCTTGAAATTCTGCACACTAATAAAATTGTAACTAATTTACATCCGAGATGGGGAGTGAGTGGCAGCGGTTGTCATGGAGACCATCTCCAGGGCCCCAGCTCCCTCCGCCTCTTGGTGCAGCCAAGAGATCAAGAGATTCTCGCTCCAGCTCTGCAGCTGGGGCCAGTCTTCATGCCTCCCGGGCACCCTGTCCTCCCCCTGACACTGGGCAGGACCCTAGGGGATGGGATGAGGGCAGGCACCTAGATTACACAGCTGTTCTAAGCTGGGGCTCAGTGTCCACCCTGATCCCTGCTTTTCTCTCACCCCCTGGGTGCTGCAGGCTTCTTTCATTTCTAATGGATGCCCCCAGAGGAACACAAGGCCCTTTCCCTAAGCACTCAGGATGGGTAAAGTTTCCAGGGATGGGAAAGAGCAGCAGAGCCCTGTGCTACCCTGCAACCTGTCCTGCCGCGGTCCATTCTGGGAGAAGTCCCAAGGGTCTAAAGATGAGGAAATGTACTCGCGGATGTCACGGAACTTTCCCAGCATCAGGAAAGACGTCAAAACAATGACTCTGTGCCATGTACTGTGCCAAGTCCCACAGATGGGTCATCTCATTCAAACATCAAAGGAGCCCAATGCAGACAAAATATTTTAATTTCTATTTTATCGATAATGAAAATGTCTCAGATGAGTAGACAGCTCCCAAGTTCAGACCCCTGGTAAGCATCAGGTTCAGAGGCAACACCAAGTCTCCTGATTCTAAAATGAGTACAGCAAAGATGATAAACTGCCTCCAGGGAAGCAATAAGACAAAATCATTATAACAAAGCAGGGTACATACAATCAGAAAAGGAGGTGAGGGCACAATGGGGCCCTCAGGGATCATGGGCTCTAAATGGGGTTTTGAGGGATGAATAGGAGTTCTCCAAGCAGACAAGTGGGAGATGAGTGTTTCAGGCAGAGGGAACAGGTACAAAGGCACAGAGGTGATAAGCTGCCTGGTGCCTTCAAACACCATGAGCTGGATACTGGAGGGGAATGGAGGAGGGAAGGGGTCAGATCTAAGCCAAGCCCAGCCCCTTGATGCTTATCCTGCAGATGAGGCAATAAAGAGCTGAGATCCAAGCAGGACCACACCTGGCATTTGTGGACCCCAAGGCCAAAGTGGAGGTCCATGTCTAGACATTTAAAGCTAGTAATCGGGTGAGAAAACCGTTCTCTGAAAACCTGTTCTAGCCACCTTCCTTGACAACACAACTTCTCTGTGCTCCAGAAGGCCAGGTTCACATTTATATCCTTGTGACCTCAGGGTTTTAGCCAGAATGTGACAGTATAAGTGGGTCCCTGTCTTCAGCTCTGAAGGGGAACTTATTTGTGAAATGCAGACTCCTGGGCCTTGCTCCAAACCCCAAAAATCATGCTCTTGGGAGATGGGTCCCAATGCCTCTCCATTTCAATAGGATCCCCAGGTGATGAATGTGAATCAGAAAATGGAGAGGCCTCTGATGAAGGGAGTCAGAGTCTGGGGAGTGGAGGGGAATACCATTCTGATCTGTGTTCTAGAAAGATATCCCCAGCATTGATCAAGAGTGGATAAAACAGGCAAGGCGGCAGAATTAGCGTTCAGGTGGAGGGGTCGGAGGCCAGGGCCAGTGGCAGGTTGCCAGCTGTGTTTGAGATGCAGGGCCTGGACTGGATGAGGCTGGGTGCTGATGAGGTTTGGAGGGGAGCAAGGATCCAGGGTGGCTCCTTAGGGATCGTAAAATCTAATTAGGCTGCAGGAGGTCTAGGCTCTGGGCAGACCTCATTAGGCAAGAGGCTGCTCTCCTCTGCCTCACCCCAGCCCCTCTGGGGCCCCTTCAGTGTCACACTGAGGGTCAACTCCAGGCTATGAGAGGGGAAAAGAATTAAAAAAGCTGGTCCTTCTTCCCGCCCCGACCTTGCCCCTAGGAGCTCGAAGCCCTGCAGTGGAGGCTGGAGCGGGCTGCTTGGACAAAGCAGGCATGTTGAGCTTGTTCCAGTTCTAGGCTGGTGGAGGTGGGGAGGAAGGGAGGTTTACTGCTGCAGTAAGACTTGGCCTCCCTCTGGAGAACAGCAGACCCTCTCAGCAGCCATACCTGGCTACACAAGCGTCCTGGGAATAAAACTAAGAGCCCCCAAAACAACAGCAGCACCTCTTCCCGTTGATGGGACACTTATGGCAGGCCAGACACTTTCATTGGAGGGACTGATGCTGAAGCCGAAGCTCCAATACTTTGGCCATCTGATGCAAAGTGTCAATTCATTGGAAAAGACCCTCATGCTAGGAAAGATTGAGGGCAGGAGGAGAAGGGGATGGCAGAGGATGAGATGGTTGGATGGCATCACCGACTCAGGGGACATGAGTTTGAGCAAACTCAGGGAGTTGGTGAAGGACTGGGAAGCCTGGGGTGCTGCAGTCCATGGGGTCACAGAGTCAGACACAGCTGAGCCATTGAATGACAAGACACTGAGTCACACAGCAAGGGAGGTGGTGGCAGAGGTGGGCTGATGGACTGGGAGCCAGTCTCCTCTGGGCCCAGCAGAGAGGATTAAGACTCAGCCCCCAGGGAGTTCCCTGGTAGCCTGGTAGTTAGGATTCCAAGCTTTCGCTGCTGTGCAGCCTGGGTTCGATCCCCGATCAGAGAACTGTGATTCCACAAGCTGTGCAGTGTGGCCAAAACAAAAACAAAAAGACAAACGAAAAAAAAAGACTCAGCCCCTGTCCTCACAGTCTATTTGGGGTTGATACTGCTCCCAGATTCATTTGAGGTGCATCTAGAAGGCTCTGGAGAGACCCATGCATCCCTAGAAGGTTAAACTGCCAAACGCTAGCTTTTCAGACCATATGGGACTAGACTGTATTTATCAGCAGCAGGAAGACAGAGAGCCCAGAGGAGCTGCTGGGGAAGGCATCACTAGAGCTGAATGCTGAAACAGCAGTCATGTTTAAACAAGTGAGAAGAAGTGAAGAGGGCGACCTAGGCCGGGGAGGGGGTGGTTACAGGCTGGGCAAGGGTGGGGGTGGGGATGCTCTAGGAACAAAGGAAAGGCCAAGGGGCTAGAAGGACCAGTCAGGGAGGCAGGAATGAAGATCCTAGCAGCCCAGGCCTGGCCTCATGCGCATGCGCTTTCCGGAGGCTATCCACACCATCAGGCCCTTGTTGGTTCTGTGAGTTCCCCCAAACAAGAGCCATCCAGGAGGCATCATCATGAAGGGGATTAAATTGAGCCTCTCCAGAGAATGAGGGGCCTCTGATCTCCCCAGAATCCTGGAAGGAAAGCTCACACGTGCCCCCTCCACACCTACCTCCACCAGGGCCTGGTAAACATGTGATCCATCAACAGTCTGCTGCTGCTGCTAAGTCACTTCAGTCGTGTCTGACTCTGTGCGACCCCGTAGACAGCAGCCCACCAGG
This sequence comes from Antilocapra americana, assembly GCA_007570785.1. Taxonomy (NCBI): domain Eukaryota; kingdom Metazoa; phylum Chordata; class Mammalia; order Artiodactyla; family Antilocapridae; genus Antilocapra; species Antilocapra americana. The sequence goes on along the minus strand of ML660779.1, from coordinate 5,818,975 downwards.
CTCCCCCATCCCTGGGATTCTCCAGGCAAGAACACTGGAGTGGGTTGCCATTTCCTTCTCCAATGCGTGAAAGTGAGAAGTGAGAGTGAAGTCGCTCAGTCGTGTCTGACTCTTGGCAACCCCATGGACTGCAGCCTACCAGGCTCCTCCATCTATGGGATTCTCCAGCTATTACCTTGGCCCGACTGTGCGCTGCCTACCACTAGCAGAGGTGAACGCTCTGGTTTCAAACCTTGCTCCCCCACTTACTATGTGACTTTAGGCGAGTTTCTCAACTTCTCTAAGCTCAGTTTCCTTATGCACACAGTGAGGACAAAAACACCAAACCACCAACTTCTGAAAGTATGTTGATTTGTTTTAGAGTTAAATGAGAAGATGCAAAGAGAGCCTTCAGGGGAACACTTGGTGCAGGGTTCCCACGTGATACATGTTGGTGTGGCCACAGAAGTTACCCTTTGACTTACCCTTTGAAAGTGAAAGTGAAGTCTCCCAGTTGTGTCCAACTCTTTGTGACCCCATGGACTGTGGCTGTCCATTGGATTTCCCAGGCAAGAATACTGGAGTGGGTTGCCATTTCCTTCTCCAGGGGGTCTTCCCAACCCAAGGATCAAACTCAGGTCTCCCGCACTGCAGGCAGACTCTTTACTGTCTGAGCCACCAGGGAATCCCTTACCCTTTATGCTTGTGTAATTCTCACCAGTCCTGTGCCATCTGACACAGGAGCACAGCTGGGAATCGCCTATGACATAGATGGGGTTGCTGGTGGCCTTTACTTTTTATGTTTCTATGATCCATTGAGAGTCATTTTTTTGTTTTGTATAAGATAGGTTGAGTTTCAGTGTTTTTTGTTTTTTTAAATGAATGTCCAATGGTTCTAACACCATTTGCTGAAAAAAAAAGTCCTTTACCCATTGACTAGTTTCACACCGTCTTGATCTCCCCTATTTGGCCACCTTTGCTACCTGATCCTTTGTGCCTTTCATTCGTTAATTTCATAAATACTGTGGGACGCATAAAAAGAAAGGAATCTTAACCTTTACTCTACCCCATATTAAAAAAGACAATCAACCCACAATGGTTGACAGACTTAAATCTCTAACATAAAACTTAGAAAACACAGGAGAAAAATCTTTGAGACTTGGGATTAGACAGAGTTCTTAGACATAGCAATAAAGTACAATTAGCAAAAGAAAAAAAATTTGATACGTTTTACTTCATCAAAATTTAACACTTTGGTTCTATAAAAGAAACTGTTAAGGGAATGCAAAGACAAGCCTCAGATTGCAAGAAAATATTTGCAAATCACATATCTGGACAAAGGACTTGTATCCAGACTATATAAAGAAACATCAAAACTCATTAGCTTCAAACAGTCCAATTTAAAAACAAAAGACTTGTATAGACACTTTATCAGAGATTTACCAGATGAAAAATAAATGCATGAAAAAAATACTCAATATTGTTAACCATCAGCGACATGAGAGTCAAAATGTAAGGCGCCACTTCACACCCACTGGGATGGCTAAAATAAAAACTGACAATATCAAGTGCTGACAAGAACAGAGCAACTGGAACTCTCGTACATTACAGATCAGGACACCTGATGGGACATTCAGTCTGGAGAACAGTCTGCCAGGTTCCTAAAAAGTTAATCATGCTCTTGCCCTGTAACGCAGCTATCCTACTCCTGGGCATTTATTCCAGAGAAAGGAAAACTTAGGTCCATGCAAAGACGTGCGTGTTCATAGTCACAGAGGCATGGATGTTCATAATAGCTTTATTTGTAAAAGCCCTGAAGTAGAAACAACCCAGATGTCCTTCGGTGGATAAATGGATAAAATGGTACATCCTGACCATGGACTATTATTCGGAAATAAAAAGGAACAAACCATTGATACCCACATTACCTTGGATGACTCTCAAGGCCATGATGTTGAATGAAAAAGGCCAATCTGAAAATATCATATACTGCATGATTCCATTTTCTAAGAGACAAATGATGCAGAACAGATATGTGGTTGCCAAGGGTTAGGAGCAAGAGGAGAATGTGACTATAGAAGAATTGTACAACGGAGACTTTGAGCTGATAGAAGACCGTTTTGCATCCTGCTTGTGGTGGTTACACAAAGTTATACACATGATACAAGTCACAGAACTACTCCAAAAAGATGCCAGTAAAAATGCAATTTTTAAGAAAAGACGATGCAGGGCCTTGAGTTCTCGGATGGGTTCTTTCTGCAGTCTACACAGGCCATAGCTCTCCCCTAAGGCTCCTATGAATGGATTAGAAAAGGGCACCATCTCCTATGTGGAATGCAGCCTGTGTCAGGGCCCGCCACCTGGGATGCCGAGGACTGGCTGAATTGTGGTTCTGCTTGCCCACTGAGCAGTACTTTCGTGGAGTGAACAACCTATACACATGTCCATGTGGGTGCTAGAAGCCCCATTTCTCTTCTCAGCTGTTGTTTTCTCCTCCAAGGATGGAGCTTTAATAAGCATCCCCCAGGGAGCTGGGGCCAGGGGTGGGCTGTGCACTCGCCCTGCCTGGCGAAGTGGGGGCCTCTTGCTAATGGCTGCGAATACCCTTAATGCTGAGGCTGCAGGCCAGTGCTTTTGGGGCCTGGCGCTTAATGGCTAGCCTGCCAGGGAGAAAGAAGGATGGTCAGCCAGCCAGACACATAGCCAAGCTCTGATGGATGGAGGGAGTGGGGTAACCCCTCCCAGCCTGGAAACCCCCCTCAGACTGATGTGGCGGGCTGTGAGCAGGGGCAGGAAGGACCCTGCTGGAGAGACCAGGCTAGGCCTGTCCCGCAGCTCACCCTTTCGGCTCATCAACCCTGAAGGTCTGGTCTGGTGCCGCCTTCACTTCACCATGCGTAAGTGGAGGTTCAGGGAGGTGAGGCTGGCTTGTCACACATCCTGAGGCTCTGGCCCAGACCTGTCTGCAGAATGGGAACTTGACCTGTTGACTTGCTTCACGCAGTCCCTGCAGACCACTTCAGCCTCTTCAATCCCATGACTTAACTTTTCTGAGCCTCAAGTTTCCACAGAGATGAAAGGGCACTTTGCTTTCTCATACATAAAAGACTCTTGACTCTCCCAACACAGGTTCTTCAAGGTCAGTTTAGGCCCCACCTCATCCAGGAAGTCTTCTTTGACCCCCTCCAGGCTGGATCAGAACACCTCCGAGAAACAGGACTCCGCAATCCTCTTTGGGAAGCAAGAATGAGCCCCTGCTGCCCTCCTAACCGGCTCAGCTGACACCATGAGGAGGGCAGAGGGGAAAATACTGCGGAGAAGTCAAGCCAGAGCCTCAAGAGCATCATGAACCTCTGGATCAAACCATACCCAAATCAAAACCATGCTGCATTTTTCTATTACATAAGCCCATAGTTTCTATTTTGATTGTGTTTTCTGTCTGCTGTAACTGAGAGTCTAAACAGATACAGGAGTTCACTAAATGTGGGCAGTAGCTATTTCTGGGGGGGGGGGGTTGCAAATATGAAGGAACTTCCGTTCTTTAATATAAGTGTTTTATTTTATTTATTATTTGTATTTACTCTGATTAGGTGAAACTGAAATGTACTGTCAGATGACCTCACAGCAAGAAGCAAGCTGCCTGATTTCATGGGACATGAAACTGCCTAGTCGTGTGTGAGTCTTTGCCATCCCATGGACTGTAGCTTCTAGGCAAGAGTGCTGGAGTGGGTTGCCATTTCCTTCTCCAGCGGATCTTCCCGACCCAGGGATCGAACCCAGGTCTCCCACATTGCAGGGTTTACCCTCTGAGCCACCAAGGAAGCCCCGATGTATGTGTTTTATACTTTTTGCAGTTTTACAGTGAATATGCAGCAAATCAACATTGGTGTTTCTATCTGGAGCAAACAAGTTGACCACGGGCTTGTGGCTTGAAGAATCAGTGGCGATTCCCAGTAACAAAGGAGGAGTGAACTGGGGAGAAAGATGGCGGTTTAATCTGGAGCATGCGAGGCTTCTGTGGAGCCCACACTTAGGAGAAAGAAACTGAGGCAAAAGAGAGTCAAGGTGGGGACCACGTGGCAGGGCTGAGGAAGGGGACACACCACAACCCACAGTCCAGGGCTTACTCATCAGCCAAGGACATGAGGCTTCCCTCCCCAGTGGATGCTCCCTTTGGGGGCTGTTACAGTGCCTCAAGCACCCCTGTGGTTGGAACTGATGACTAAGGCTGGCTGTGAGTGGCAGAAGCCGTCAAGCTGCACATTTCTTGGAAGTGGCCCTCCAGCCACCTTCTATTAGCACAGGTGGCAGAGACCCCTCAGATCCAGCTGACAAGCTGATTCCTCAAGGCTGAGCCAATGCTCTGTGGATGGCTGTAAATTACTGCAGCAACGTGCTTCCGTCTGAGGCTTTTCACTGCCTGGAATGACATCCCACCCAGTCTGCTTTGTCCGCCCAGGGACCTGAGATGCGAGCCAGGCAGCATTCTGCTTCAGTTTCACACAGCAAGAAATAAGGCACAGAGAGGCCAAGCTACTGACTCACAATCACACGGTGAGGCGGAATTTGCTGGAAACTGAAGCCAGTTCTCCTGTTTCCTGACCTGGTCCCCTTTCTCTAGACTCCTGCTGGTCCTCACAGCAGGAATTGGGGGCAGAAAATTGTTTTGGGTGAAGTTCCTCCAAAGAGGCCTTGAGAGACCTTGGCAGGGACTGGGGAGATGAGCAGTGAAGAGGCTCCCTGAAGGAGTGAGGGTGGGGTGGGGTGGGGGGTCCCTCTGCCCCAGGCCCACCAGTGTCCCTCCTCTGCTCTAAGTACCTGGTCCTGTGCTCTGCATTGGCCATCCCTTTGAAGCCCCAAACACCCTATCATGACCCCATTTTACAGGCAAGGAGATGAAGGTTCAGAACGGTTAGGTAACTTGCCTAAAGTCACACAGCTAGTGAGGAAAGGAGGTCTTTGGCCCCTAGGGAGCCCAGAGCCTGTGCAAAGGCCCTGAGGCGGGCCCCCGGGGCACAGGATGCACTAAAAGAATTGTAAGGAGGCCAGCAGACTGGGGCCATAAAGGAAGCCGCAGAGGCCCTTCTCAGCTTCGTCCAAATCCTACCTTCTCATGCAAAGGGCTCTGGCTTCCACCGGATGTGGCTTTCTGCTTAGTGGAGCAAGGCTCCATCCATCGTGGCCTCGGTTTCCTGTTTAGAGGGGAAAAAGCTACAGAGAGGCCTCTGGAGTATGGAGAAGTAAGCAGTAGCTACTGGGCGAGTCGTGTTATTTTTTTCTTTTTTTAAAGACCCAGCATGTGAAAGAAGTCGGTGAGGGAGGAGAGGGGAGGCCTGTTCACAGACCCAGGATGAAGACAGCTCTTTTCCCTGATCTGCTCCACCTGGGACCCCAGTCTGCCGGGGCAGCGCAGGGTGGGGTGCAGCTGGGGCCAAAGAAACGAGCAGGGTTGGGAGGGGGCCCTCAGAGCCGGTTTTCAGCGCCGCAGGACGCTGGGCGGCGGACCCCGCGATGCGAGAGCGCGCCCGCCGCGTGGGCCGGGGGCGCATCCGCCGGGAGCGCGCGGGCACAGGCGCCCCTCCCCCTCGCCCCACGCGCACACGCGCTCACGGAGCCGGCGGAGGAGCCGAAAGGAAGCAAGAAGTGAAAGTGAGCAACCTCTAGTGAAAGAAAAAGACATGCACAGACAGCTCGGGAATTTATGCCGGTGGCGACGGGCTGGGCGCGCGCGTGCGCGCGCGGCGCATTCCCGGCAGCTTGGGCGCGTGCTTGGTGCCCTGCAGGGGAATCGCCACCCCCGCCAGGCAGTCATTCGGCTCGATGGCGTCCCCAGGCCCTACGGCGACCAGGTTCCTTCCCTTTCTCCTGGTTCCGGCCGCTGCCTCTTCTAGCCGGCGGCGAGCCCAGGGTTGGGCACCCAGCGGCGCTCAAAAACCCCCTGGGCGGTGGCCAAGTCCTGCTGCTAGGCGCGAGCTTATCCCAGAGCCCATAGGACCCTTAGCCTTGAGACCTTTCGTTCTCTTTCCTTCCCTAGCCCTTTCCCCGAGGCTCCCTGGAGCGATGAGACCCTGCGGCTGGTCCTGGCTCAGGTGGCCTCGGCCAGAGCCCGAATCCCAGAGACAGAACCTCCAAATGACCGCCTTGGGAGGCCGAGGGCCACATGGTTGGTGAGAAGGCTCCCACACCACGGCCCTGGGGCCTCGGGAGCCCTCTTCCCTCTTCCTTCCCTTCCAGAACCAGCTTTTCCAGCCCCGCCACTACAGAGCCAGGTCTCTGGCTGAGTGGATTGTTTTCCACCCCTGGGGCTTGGGTGGCAAGAGGGAAGACAGGGAAGCTGGTTGCCCACGTGGTGTTCTGCCTTTCCCTCACCGCCTCCTCCAGAGGCGCCCCAGGGACCCTCACAGCTGAAACAAACACAGAAACCAGGCCCAGTCTTAACAGAAAAGGCACCGATGCTGGGGCGCTCATCAAGTCGGGCTTTTTGGACACACATCAGGTAGGAGCTGTGAATAGTCCTGGCAGGGCTGCCCCGTCTGGAGCTCTGGGTGGGTAGGGAGTCCAGGGGCAGGTTCCTCCAGACACAGAGAAGGGCGTGGCCTCTTTTCCAGTGGAAAGCAAATTGGTGGGAGAGGGGAAGACCCACCCTAAACCTTGCCTGGGGTCCTGCAGGGTGTCCCCACTGAGCCCGGATGGTGCAAGAAAGCAAGTGTCCCAGGTCTCTCGGAGCTCAGAGCGCAGAAGTAAACAAACAAAATATCGTGAGCTGAGAGTTCCCCAAAACCCCCAGCCAGGGAAGCAATCCAGGAGGTACCGCCAGACTGCCAAGGTGCTCCCTGCAAAGGCAGGGTGGTGGTAAAGCAGGGCAGGCTAAGGAGGCCGCAGACCCCCGCTCCCCATGTTCCCCAGTTCTGTAGACTGACCACATCGCAGAGAGCCGGAGACACCATCAGAATGCAGGTGAGTTTCTCTCAAGGGGCCTGGGGCTGGCTTTCACTCTACAGATGGAGAAACCGAGGGCCTGAGAGGTTAGGGCAGGTGGCCCAGGGTCATCCAGCTGGCTAGACTTCCGGCTGTACCCTGGCACTTGCTGCCTGCAAAGTCCCTTTAGTTGTGTCCGACTCTGCGACCCCGTGGGCTATAGCCCGCCAGGCTCCCCTGTTCATGGGGATCCTCTAGGCAAGAATCCTGGAGTGGGTTGCCGTTTCCTTCTCCAGGGGATCTTCCTGACCCAGGGATTGAACCCAAGTGCCTTACGGCTCCTGTGTTGACAGGCAGGTAGGTTCTTTGCTGCTAGCTCCACCCCTGGCACATAGTAAGTGCTAAATAAATACAACTGTGGGGATCCGAGCCAGGCCCCTCCCTCTCCATTCCTACAAATCTCTGCTGACTAGTTTTCACAAGATGATTAAGACACAAACAATAGCCTGATAAAAGTGTCAAGTGCCATAGTGTTAAGATAATTTTAGCTGTTAATAAGTGGTGTGATGGTGAGTGAATGGGGATGCTGAGGAGGGGGCCTCCACACTGAACAGGCAGCAGGGGCCACTAGCCGTGAGACCTTTTGGGGATCCAGTGCACCAGGCAGAGAGAATGGCAAATGCAAAGGCCCCGGGGCAAAAACCTGCCTGAAGCATGGGAAGAGCAGAAGACAGGCGCGTGGCCTGAGCAAAGGGAGGGAGGAGATGCAGGCCACAGAGAAGAGCTGGGGCTGGCCAAGTGCTGCTGTGGGAGAGCCCAGCCCTGACAGCGGGAGGGGCAGTCCGCTCGGGCTGAGCCTGGGGCTGCACATCTGCTCCTCACTCCCCAATTCCCGCCCCCGCGGCGTTTTCTGGGAGCCCCTGGCCAGGAGGGAGGGGTGTCGTCACCCACCCAGGGCAGGGCACTGCTTTGGCTTACCTTCCCCACGTCCTCTGGATCACCCTGGTTTGCAGCCGCCAGAGGAACAAAAGACCCTGATGCTGGGAAGGATGGAAGTCAGGAGGAGACGGGGGCGACAGAGGACAAGATGGTTGGATGGCATCATCAACTCAGTGGACGTGAGTGGGAGCGAGCTCCGGGAGATGGTGAAGGACAGGCGTGCTGCAGTCCATGGGGTGGCAAAGAGTCGGACGCGACAGAGGGATGGAATGACAACAACAAGAGGAACATCATCACCATTATCACTACTGGGGACATCGCGGTGGGTAGCATTTGTCCAGTGCTCCCTATGTACCAGGTCCCGTGCCAAGCCTTCCATGCGTGTCTGTGAGCTTTGTGTCCACTTTACAGATGAGACGATGGAGCAGGGTGAAAGCACACAGCCAAGATGGTACGCTTGTGGTGTTCCAGGAACATCTGGGCCTTGAGTGCTCCCATGAGCTGCAATATCAGAGCTGAAGCCGAGCCGGAGCTAGAGTCCTTGCTTGGGCTGAGAGAGGTGGGGGCTGGGATTGGAGGCTGGAGAAAGCAGAAAGGTAGGCCGCAGGTCACGGAGAGAGAGCAAACCTGAGAGAAGGATGTTGACACGCCTCCAGCCTGTCACAAGAAGCAGCGTGAACTCACACGAGTGTAAACACACCTGCACACGCAGGAATATAGGTATGCATGGACCCACATACATGCACACACATGTGTGACACACGCGCGCAAGCACTGGGGGCCTTGTGCACACGTGCACACCACGATGCCCCCCCCAAGACATGTGCGCGTGTCCATGAAGGCACTGTGCCCACACGTGAGCCCACCTCAGTGTTCGGGCACGTGGACACAAGCCCAATCCGTGCTCACAGAACTTCATAATAGACCATCTGCACACTTCTTTTCTTAGCAATTATCATGGTTCATTCATTCATGCAACAAACATATGTTGAGCCATTTTCGGTGCCTGGCCAGGGGGTGGGCACGGCACACCCAGCCAAGAGGCCCCACGGTTTCAGCCTGCCTTTCTTGGAGCTCACAGTTAGGCTGTGAGAAGACAGACAGGCAACAGTGGACTAAAATCCTTCAAGGAGGCTTGTGGTGGGGGCCCTGGAGGAGAAGCACAGGGAGCTGTGGGGCTGGAAGGACTGCAGAGCTGATCCCCGGGGACTTCCCAGAGGAGGTGTGTTTCCACGAGTGAGGGACCTGCTTTGGTCAAAAGACAAGTCTTCAGGGGGTTTGCCCAAATTGAAGAGGCTCGTGTGATGGGTGGGTGAAGCTCGGATAGGCCTCAAGCATGGGGTGGAGGTCCGCTGACCCAGACTGGCCAGCTCTGGCCCAAGAGTGCCCACACATGGACTCCTTTTCCCATTGGGAGCCCCCGAGGGCAGGGCAAAAGTGGGTGACTCTTGTCTGTGCCCCCAGCCCAGGAGAGCGCTGGTGTCTTAGATGGGGTTCTGGTCTGCCATCCGAGAGTGGCCACAAGGTGGTCTCTCTCCCCTTCCCCTCCCTACTCTGTCCCCGCTTCCCCCTTCTGCTTCTCTCCTCCCCCTTCCCCTTTCACTGTCTCTCCTCCCATCCCTGACACTCCTTTTCTCTCTCTCTCTCTCTCTCTCTCTCTCACTCACACACACACACACACACACACACAGCCCTCAGTTTTCCCATCTGTGTGGTGGGTGGGTACCAGCCAAGTACTTACTGAGCTGTGAGGGTGAGTTGAGGGGAGCCTACTTCACGGAGGGGACTTGGGAGGCTCCCTGATTCTCTAGGGAAAGCTCAGCCGTGGCAGTTGGCAGTGGGCAAAGTCACCCCTCACCCCACCCTGTACCCTGTTTTCCTGTTCTGCCCCCATGTCATCCACACACACATACACAACTCACCCACATACAGCCCCCAAACCCCGCTACACATCTCACATATACTCCCCCCACCACACCTATCTTGCATCAGCCCCCACACCACAGATGACCTGCTACACGTGCACATGCTCGCACACACACAGAGCACATTCACGGGACCACTGGGGACAGCCTGGCCAGGCTTCCCCACCCCCCCCAGCCAGTCTCCCCCTCCAGTCCTGGGCAGGGCAGTGACAGACAGCCTGCGGAGCCCCCCTGACCCTGGCTGCAGGGCTCTGCTCATTGATCCAGAGATGCTCTTTCCTTTTCCTCAGGCGCTTCTCTGAAGGATGGAAAAATCGATGCCCGCGGATGAGCGGGTGCAAAGAAGGTGCAGACAGCAGCACTGGGGAGAAAGCCAAGGGCAGGGGGAGTCAGGCACCTGGGGTCCCACGGCTGTTCCCCATCTCCTAGGACACACTCCGAGGGGGGTATGGTCCGCCCAGCCCAGCGGCGTGGTTTTGATTTTTATCATTTTGTTTTGATTACGAAAGCTGTAAGATGTGCATGTAGAACATCAAAATCACCAGAGCCCTCCCCGGAGGTCACCTCCCCGTTAACGTGCATAGTAAATCCTTCCAGCCTTTGTCCTCTGCACATGGAAGGCACTTTTTATTTCTGCAAAAATAGGACGTGCTCCGCTGCTTTTTTTTCACCCGACACTCTGCCTCCCAGCATCCGCCTGTTCTGTTACCTGGTGATCTGATGTTGCTCCGGGAGTCATCCTGTCACTTAGTGGAGACGTGCACAGCGCAGGGCTTGAGGTCAGAATCTCGGCCCCTTGGCTGTGTCAAGTTGGACAGTTGGCCTCCACCCTCTGTGTGGTTGGGGCCCCTGATGCCAGCCTTACAGCCTTACTGTGAGAGTTAAATGAGGTCAGAGGCAGAAAGTACTCATTCCTTGCGAACATATCAAAAGTATTCCATCCATTGTGGGTATTATTATTTTTGGTTTCTTTGGTTATAGGGCCAAAGCATCATTTACTTAGCCAACCCTCTCTCATTGACCATTGAGGTTGTTTATTCAAATATCCTTAAAGAAGGCTTTTGGGAATATCCTTGCCGAGAAATCCTTAGCAAATCCTCAATTATTAATGTTGAGTAATTTCTAGGAGGAAAGTTCGACATGCTCGGAGAGGCAGGCATGCTTTAGGACCAGTCTGTCTGCATAGTGCCTTGTGGCCCTCCTGAAAATGTTCTGATGACAGTGTCGTGGGACTACCATGGCAAATTATCACAAATCTGGTGGCTTAAAATAACAGAAATGCATTCCCTCACGTATCTAGAGGCTGGAAGCCCAAAATCAAGGTGTGAGCAGGACCGCCCTCACCCGGAAGGCTCTGGGGAGTGTCTTTCCTTGTTTGCTTCAGCTTCTGCTAGTTGCCCACGTTGACCTGCCCTGTCATGCCAGCCTCTGCCTCGCGGTCACATGGCCGCCTGTTTTTTTCCCCACGTGCCTCTTACAAGGACCCTGTCCTGTAATCCAGGTTGGTCTCTTCATCTCAGGACCCTTAATTTCATTATATCAGCAAAGACCATTTTTTTCCAAATAAGGTAACATTTATGGCTTCTGGGGGGTTAGGTCATCATCATACCTTTGGGGGCTGCCATTCAACCCACTTGCACACTCCTACCAAGGAAAGAGAGTCACGTTAAATTCCTTTGCCCCCTCACCACACAGGATAGTCAAACCTTTTTGAACAGTTTGGCCAATTTGATAAGGTAAAAAGGATCTCTCTCTCTCTTTTTTTTAAATACATCACTGTGTGTGTGTTTTAATATTTATTTATGTATTTGGCCGTGCCAGGCCTTAGTTGCGGCAGTTGGGATCTTCGGTCTTCGTTGCAGCATACGCCGGATACTTTAGTTGCAGCACATGGGATCTAGTTCCCAGACCAGGGCGCAAACCCGGGCCCCTTGCATTAAGAGCACAGAGTCTTAGCCACTGGACTACCAGGGAAGTCCCACATCTCTTGTTTTACAGTGCTGCTTCTTTTTTTTTTTTTAGTGAAGAAAAGCCTGTTTTCATAAACTTGCTGGTCATCTGTTTGTCTTATTTTGCAATTCTTATTTCACGTGCTTGTTGGTCATTTGTTTTTCTCATTTCTTTCTTTCTTTTTTTTACTGATTCATGTCCTTTGCTCAATTCCCTATTCGCTATTGTCTTTTTCTGGGTGTGTGAGAGCTCTTTGTAGGTGAACAATAGTAAACCTTCATTATATCTTGTAAATATCTCCCTAATCAGTCACTTGCTTTGGGGTTTTTTCATAGTTCTTCAACACACATAACTTTTAAATTTTTTTGTAGTCAAAGTTTCAAGAGCATTTTACCATCAACTGAATAATTAAACAGACTTTCCCACTCACATTATTTTCATCTAGCACTTTTACAGTTTGACTTTCATATTTTTGTTATCTCTGCAATTTATTTGACTTTAGATGCATGTTAAGATGAATTACCTTCCCTGCTAATTATTGAACAGTTGTCTTAATCCCATTTAATAAATAGTCCATACTTTCCCTATTGATTTTAAATAATACTTTTTTATTCAATTTGGCTTCTGGTTCCAGTGACGTAGCAGACTGAGGTAATGGTGATACTCCCCTTACTCCTCCTGCTGAGGAACACCAACAAAATATAGCAGCAACAACAGAAATAATTAATCTAGAAAGAAAGAATGGGAAATTCCCAGGTCTTGGAAGTTGGGAGGGGGAAACCAGAGCCAGAAACTATTTCATAACTGAAGACCCCCTGCAAAAGGGCAGGATCCTCAGTGGAGAGGTCTTAGCTGACAGCTAAAAATAGAAACCTGTTTTAGACAGCTAAAAACAGGACAAAATGATCTACCACAAGGGAAAGTAGGCATAGTCTGAAACTGAGATCATAGCACATCTAAAAGAGACTATAAACCAAGCGTGCTTTAAATTGTCAAAAGGAAAAAAAAAGACACCATAAGAAAATAAAAAACACCTTTTGAAAGAGGCAGATTTGAAGGAAAACAAAGATCTAAGAATGAAGAATGTGACCACTGAAATTAAAATTTCAGTGGGTGAGTTAAATAGCAGATTAGACACAGTTAAAGAAATGTTCATAAACTTAGAGACAGAACTGAGGAAATGTCATAGAATGCAGTTTGCAGAGATGAAAAGAAAAACCGAAAATAGAAGCAAATAGGATAGAGTGAGGAGGTCTGACATATGTCCTAAAAGAAGAGAGACTGTGAAGATAATGAGGACGAGATCATATTCCACGTGATACTGTCAGAATATTCCAGGAGTGATGAAAGACACTACTCCTCAGGTTTCAAAAGTGTATTAATGCCGAGAAGGGTGTATAACATTAATCTACACTTAGATATAGATACTAAATATATAATGCTAAACACAAAGAAAATTATTTAAAGCAACCAGATGGAAAAACAGTGCTCTTAGCACTTTACACATTAGCTCTTTTTTTTTTTGGCTGTGCCATGCAGCACGTGGAATCTTAGTTCCCTGACCAGGGATCAAACCATACCCCCTGCACTGGAAGCATGGGGTCTTAACCCCTGGACCACCAGGGAAGTCCCCTACCCTTAGCACTTTAACTCTTCAAAACAGCACTCATAGTGTTATCATGATCCACATTTTAAGGATGGAAAATCAAGACAAAGTAGCTAATCTTTATTATCTCACATTCCTTCAGTAATTTTTGCTACAATAATGGCTCCTGAAGAAGCGTACTTTCCCTTGATGGTAACCTTTTGTGAGATGACTTGGCTGCTCTCCCTTCAAGAAGACAAACTTGCCACAAGGGAGAATCTGAGTCTATTTTCCCAACCTTGATTGTGGTCTGGTCTTGAGACTTGCTTTGACCAATGGAATGCAGCTGAGATGATGTTGTGTGGCTTTCAAAGCCAGACATTAAGGAGCCTTGTAGCTTCTACTTTTGCTATCTTAGATTGCTTCTGCCATCTTGTCAAGAAACTCAATGTAGACTCCTGGTGGAAGAGAGTTGAGAAGACCTACCTGGCAACCCTGGTAGCTCAGTTGGTTAAGAATCCACCTGTAATGCAGGAGACCTCAGTTTGACTCCTGGGTTGGGAAGATCCCTTAGAGAAGGGATAGGCTACCCACTGCAGTATTCATGGGCTTCCTTGGTGTCTCATGAGAAAGAATCTGCCTGCAGTGCGGAAGACCTGGGTTTGATCCCTGGGTTGGGAAGATCCCCTGGTGGAGGGCATGGCAACCCACTCCAATATTCTTGCCTGGAGAAGTCCTGTGGACAAACGAGTCTGGCAAGCTACAGGCCATGGGTTCGCAAGGAGTTGGCCATGACTGAACAACTAAGCACACACACCTGGCAGCCAGACTAACTGCCAGGCTTTTAAGTGAGGCCATGCTAAACCCTTTACCCCATTCAAGCCCCAAATGAGAACAGGCACATGAACTACTCTAGGCGGGACTAGCAGAAGAACTTACCAGCTGAATCGAACTCATACAGCAAAACTGTGAGCAGTAAATACCTGGGCACAGAATTACAGTGATTAATGGCAGGGCTGGGATGTGGACCTAGTCAGCCCAGAACTCCAGGTCATATGCTTTGACCACAATCCCACACATCCCACAAAGAAATAATAAAAACCATCAACAACAATAAAGGCCAAAAGACAATGCAATAATGAATATATTCCAGATGATGAAAGAAAATATTTGTCAACTGAAGCTGTCTTTCAGCTAAACTGTCTTTCAAGACTAAAAGCAGACTATAGATACTTCAGGGATTTCCCTGGTGATCCAGTGACTAAGACTCCTCCCTCCCAATGTAGGGGGCTGGGGTTCAATCCCTGATCACAGAACTAGATCCTACATGCCTCAACTAAAGATTCCACGTGCTGCAATGAAGATTGAAAATCCTAGGTGTTGCAACTAAGACCCAGTGCAACCAAATAAATAATTTTTAAAAACAGGAAATTTCAGACAAAGACTAAGAAACTTTACCACTCACAGAGCTTTACTTAAATAATTATTAAGGGATTATCTAAGGAGGAAGGAGCTCTAGCCCTGTATCAGGTATGTGATGAGACATGAGCAAAGCTATTAAAATGTGGATAAAGTCTAAAGAGTTGACAGTAAAAATCAATAATAATAATGACAAATGTAGGCTCAAAACAAGGTGGAACCAAAATACTAGGCAATCACACTTGGGAATTGGAAGGTATGGTTGGAGTCAAATCACTGGAAGACTCTACTGTCTAGGAGGAGGGTGGAGAATATTGATTTAGATTGTTAAGTCAACTATGCATGATAAAAATTTAAAGATAAAATCTAAGAGGCATAAATGCAGTGCATAACTTTTAAACTGACAGAAGGAAAAGGGAAATAAAATGCAATCAGTCCAATAGAAAGCAAAAAAGAAGAGGGAGGGAAGAAAGTTACTGACTTTTGTGTATGTTTGTCTTATAACTGATTACTTTTGTAGAACTCTCCTATATGTCTAACAGTTTTTCATCTGCTTCTCTTGGGTTTTCAAGTAGGTGATTATCCACAAATAAGGATAATTTTGTCTTCTCTTTAATGGTTGTCCTTTAGTTTATGTTTCTTGTCTTATTGCATTGTCTAGAACTTTCAGAGCCATGTAAAACTATAGAAGCATTATTAAGCATCCTTGCCTTATTCTGGACATGGCTTAGAATGCTCCCAGTATTTTACCATTAAATAAGATATTGGCTTTTGGCTTGAGGTAGATATTCTTTGTCATGTTGTCAAATTAGTCAAGATAAGTAGATTACCCACAGCAACAAATAATCTCAAAATATGATGGCTTGAGAGAGGTTTATTTCTTGTTCATATTAAGTTGGCTATGTTTTCAGGTAGTTCTCCAGGACAGCTGTGACTGGCTCAGCATTGCACCTCCACATCACCAAATGCTCCTGCACTTACTGAAGCAAGGAATATAGAATTGGAGAGTCTTGCCCAGCAATTCATACTGTTCTTGATTCTGTTCATGGGGTTTTCGCTGCAAGAATGCTGGAGTAGTTTACCATTCCCTCTTCTAGATTTTATTTCTTGGGCTCCAAAATCACTGGAGATGGTGACTGCAACCATGAAATTAAAAGATGCTTGCTCTTTAGAAGGAAAGCTATGACAAACCTAGACATCGTACTAAAAAGCAAAGACATCACTTTGCCGACAAATGTCCATATAGTCAAAGCTGTGGTTTTTCCAGTCGTCACTTACGGAGGTGAGAGTGGGAACATAAAGAAGAATGAGTGCCGAAGAACTGAGGCTTTTGAACTGTGGTGCTGGAGAAGACTCTTGAGAGTCCCTTGGACTACAAGGAGATCAACTCAGTCAATCCTAAAGGAAATCAACCCTAATATTCTTTGGAAGGACTGATGCTGAAGCTGAACCTCCAGTACTTTGACCACATGATGCCAAGAGCCAACTCATTGGCTAAGACCCTGATGTTGGGAAAGATTGAAGGCAAAAGGAGAAGAGGGCAGCAGAGGATGAGATGGTTAGCTAGCACCAGTGACTCAATGGTCATGAATTTGAGCAAACTGAAGGAAGAAATGGCAACCCACTCCAGTATTCTTACTTGGAGAATCCCATGGACAGAATAGGTGAGCTACTGTCCAAGGGGTGGCAAAGAGTTGGAAACGACTTAGCGACTGAACAACAAGTACCAGCAATTAAGCACCAGCAATTCAACACATGGGCATCACCAGATGGTCAACACCAAAATCAGATTGATTATATTCTTTGCAGCCAGAGATGGAGAAGCTCTATACAGTCTGAAAAAACAAGATCTGGAGCTGACTGTGGCTCAGATCATAAACTCCTTATTGCCAAATTCAGACTGAAAATGAAGAAAGTGGAGAAAACCACTAGACTATTCAGGTATGACCTAAATCAAATCCCTTATGACTATACAGTAGAAGTGAGAAATAGATTTAAGGGACTAGATCTGATAGACAGAGTGCCTGATGAACTATGGATGGAGGTTCGTGACATTGTACAGGAGAAGGAATCAAGACCATCCCCAAGAAAAAGAAATGCAAAAAAGCCAAAGGGCTGTCTGAGGAGGCCTTACAAATAGTTGAGAAAAGAAGAAAAGTGAAAAGCAAAGGAGAAAAGGAAAGATACTCCCATCTGAATGCAGAGTTCCAAAGAATAAGAAAGGAGAGATAAGAAAGCCTTCCTCAGCAATCAATGCAAAGAAATAGAGGGAGACAATAGAATGGGAAAGACTAGAGATCTCTTCGAGAAAATTAAAGATACCAAGGGAACAGTTTATGCAAAGATGGGCTCAATAAAGGGACAGAAATGGTAGGGACCTAACAGAAGCAGAAGATATTAAGAAGAGGTGGCAAGAATACACAGAAGAACTGTACAAAAAAGATCTTCATGACCGAGATAATCATGATGGTGTGATCACTCACCTAGAGCCAGACATCCTGGAATGTGAAGTCAAGTGGGCCTTAGGAAGCATCACTGCGAACAAAGCTAGTGGAGGTGATGGAATTCCAGCTGAGCTATTTCAAGTCCTGAAAGATGATGCTGTGAAAGTGCTACACTCAATATACCAGCACATTTGGAAAACTCAGCAATGGCCACAGGACTGGAAAAGGTCAGTTTTCACTAACAATCCCAAAGAAAAGCAATGCCAAAGAATGCTCAAACTATTATACAATTGCACTCATCTCATCCACTGGTAAAGTAATGCTTAAAATTCTCCAAGCCAGGCTTCAGCAATATGTGAACCGTGAACTTCCATATGTTCAAGCTGGATTTACAAAAGGCAGAGGAACCAGAGATCAAATTGTCAACATCCACTGGATCATCGAAAAAGCAAGAGAGTTCCAGAAAAGCATCTATTTCTGCTTTATTGACTATGCCAAAGCCTTTGATTGTGTGGATCACAATAAACTGGGGAAAATTCTTCAAGAGATGGGAATACCAGACTACCTGACCTGCCTCTTGAGAAATCTGTATCTTAGAACTGGACATGGAACAACAGACTGGTTCCAAATAGGAAAAGGAGTACGTCAAGGCTGCATATTGTCACCCTGCTTATTTAACTCATATGCAGAGTACATCATGAGAAACGCTGGGCTGGGTGAAGCACAAGCTGGAATTAAGATTGCTTGGAGAAATATCAATAACCTCAGATATGCAGATGACACCACCATTATGGCAGAACGTGAAGAACTAAAGAGCCTCTTGATGAAAGGGAAAGAGGAGAGTGAAAAAGTTGACATAAAGCTCAACATTCAGAAAACTATGATAATGGCATCTGGTCACATCACCTCATGGGAAATAGATGGGGAAACAGTGGCTGACTTTCTTTTTCTGAGCTCCAAAATCACTGCAGATGGTGATTACAGTCATGAAATTAAGAGACGCTTACTCCTTGGAAGGAAAGTTATGACCAACCTAGACAGCATATTAAAAAGCAGAGACATTACTTTGCCAACAAAGGTCCGTCTAGTCAAGGCTATGGTTTTTCCAGTAGTCATGTATGGATGTGAGAGTTGGACTATACAGAAAGCTGAGTGCCGAAGAATTGATGCTTTTGAACTGTGGTGTTGGAGAAGACCCTTGAGAGTCCCTTGGACTGCAAGGAGATCCATCCAGTCCATCCTAAAGATCAGTCCTGGGTGTTCATTGGAAGGACTGATGTTGAAGCTGAAACTCCAGTACTTTGGCCACCTGATGCGAAGAGCTGACTCATTGGAAAAGACTGTGATGCTGGGAAGGATTGGAGGTGGGAGGAGAAGGGGTAAACAGAGGATGAGATGGTTGGATGGCATCACCAACTCGATGGACATGGGTTTGGGGGGATTCCAGGAGTTGGTGATGGACAGGGAGGCCTGGTGTGCTTCGGTTCATGGGGTTGCAAAGGGTCAGACATGACTGAGCGACTCAACTGAACTGAACTGAATTCCACCCAGAAGTGACACACATTAGCTTACATCAACTGCCAAACCCAGGTGAAAATGCAGTCCCAGCCTGGAAGGAGTACTGGAGAGACTGGCAAACATCGCAGATGTCACCATACACATATTAAGGAAACATGCTTTTATTGCTAGTTTTAGACTTGGGACCCTGAAAGACCTTAAGAGTCTACTTGAAAAGTCATTTGGCCTTGGCTATTTGATGAGTAACAGAGGAGGTTAGTATTAAAAAAAAGGGGGGGGGGATTTCTCTGTTGGTCCAGTGGCTAAGTCTCTGTGCTCCCAATGCAGGGGGCCCAGGTTCGATCCCTGGCCAGGGAACTAGATCTCACATATTGCAACTAAGACCCAGTGCAGCCAAATAAAAATAATTAAAAAAAAAAAAAGTGAAATCAGGACTTCCCTGGTGGCCCAGTGGTTAAGAGTCCACCTTGCAAGGCAGGGGGTTGGGGTTTGCTCCCTGGTTAGGGAACTAAGCATCCACATGCCGGAGAGTAACTTAGTCTACACACTGCAACTCCTGAAGCCCTTGTGCTCTGGACCTCGAGCCACAACTAGAAAGTCTGTTCTTGGCAACAGGGGATCCCACACATTGCAATGAAGATCCTGCTTGCCGCAACTAAGACCTGAAGCAGTCAAATAAATAAATTTATTTTAAAAGGTGAACTCATGCATTCATAGGCCCTGATGACATCTGTCTCCATTGGAGCTGAGCTAACATGCTTTCCTCTTTAATTCCCAAGCCCTCTGAATCTTTATAAGGCATCTTCCCCTTTTCTGCGCTCATTTAGCAGATTTCTGTTTCTCCCTGCCCCCGAGTCTCAACCAGGATATTTTGCTGGTGTTTTAATTAGGATTTTTATCATATTCTTAAGCAAGCCTGGTCTATAGTTTAATGCTGTCTGCCGACTCTTCATTTTTAGGTTGTGCTGTGTTCTTAAGATGTGCTCAGTAAGTCGAGCCTGACTCTTTGCAACCCCATGGACTGTAGCCCACCAGGTTCAGACTTTGTCCATGGGATTTCCTAGGCAAGAACACTGGAGTGGGTTGCCATTTCCTTCTCCAACATTCTTAAGATAGTTAGGGAAGTTTTCCATCTTTCCTGTATCCTGAAACAGAATGTTTGAAATGTTTGAATAATTGCCAATAAAAGTAAAGGACCTAACATTTCTCAAGGAAGTAGCTCTTTACCTACCTTTTCAATTTATTAGGTTTTTTTTGGTTTTCTCCTACTTGTTGAATTGATTTTGGTTATATGTATTTTCTTATTAAAGATATCTGCTTTTTCTCATTTTTAAATTTATTACCATAAGGTTTTACTTAGTATAACTTAATTAAAAAATTTTTGTTCCAATTGTGCATTTATTTCTCTCTGCTTATTATCATTGGATCTGCTAGAAGTTTTCCTAATTTATTAGAATTTTCAAAAAAATAAGTCATTGATTTATCTTTTACTTCTATTTTACTTCTCTAATTTATTAAATTCTGCTTTTTGCCTTTTTCACTTTCCATTCTGCACTATTTAAAACAATTCACTTCATTGAGCTATGAATTTTCCTCCTTGCTACATTTTAACCACCTTCCTATATGTTTAGATAGATATCTGGTATTTGTAGTGTTATTGTTTTAAAATAGCTGTCACATAGGTTTTACTTAAGAGTTATTTACAAAAGTGGTTTTTAATTTTCAAATGGTTGGCTTTTTCACTTAAACTTTTTGTTAATAATTTCTAGCTTAATTGCACTGTGGTCAAAGAATGAGGCTTCCACTATATCTGCTTTGGGGATTATATTGAATTTTCCTTTATGGCTTAATATATGATCAATTTTCATAAATGTTTGATGGGCTCTGGCAAAGAAATAAGTATCTTTTATTTGTCAGGTACAAAGTTCAATTATTAAATCAACCTTATTAATTATATTATTCCAATCCTATACAAACATGGGAGGGGGAGGATATTATTTAACTATGTCAAAGACAAGGATGTTAAGTCTCCTCCAGGGGGTTTTATTTTGTTTGGATGTTTTGTGTCTTTTTTTTTTTGCCACACCACATGACATGTTGGGTCTTATTTCATGGACCAGGGATCAAAGACAAGCCCCCTGCAGTGGAAGCGTGGAGTTTTAACCAGTAGACCACCAGGGAAGTCCACAGAGGTCTTTTTGGTTATCTTTCTATGTATCTAAGTTATTCTTCCCCTGGTCAGGTCTAATCTTATATAGGATGTAAACAATTCTGACAATCAGGTATTTATTGTGACTTATACTTTTGATTGGTTCAAAGGATCTGTCCCATCTCATGTTTTTTGCTTTCCTTTGGCTTGAACTAGTCTTGTATAACTGTGCTCAATCTTTTATTTTCACTGTTTCGTGTCCTTTGGTTTTAAGTGTGTTTCTTATTAGCACTATGTAGTTAAATTTCCATCTTGGTCTTTGTTTTATCTAATCCAAGAGTCTTTGGTATTTTACTAGGAAAAATCATGCATTCACATTCATTGTTAACAATGGCCTCCATTGGGATCTCATCTCCATGGGAAAGCTAGTCTTTTTCTCAGCTGCTTCCTTTTGTTTTTGAATTTTGTTTTATGGACTTCGAATTTTTGCTTTAATCTTCTGCAGACTTTGGTTAGTAGCTATTTCATTTCTTTTTAAAAAATTTTCATTGGAGTATAGTTGAGTTACAATGGTATGTTAATTTCAGGTGTACAGCAGAGTGGATCAGTTATTTTAGATTCTTATCCCATATAGACCATTACAGAGTATTGAGTGGGGTTCTCTACGCTATACAGCAGGTCCTTATGCATTATCTACTTTGTATATGGTGGTGCATATATGTCACTTTTTCATTTCTAATTGCACGCAAGGTTATCTTAATCCAAAAAGTCTTCTATTTGTAGTTGCCTAATCAATCAAGGAGAGACAGTACCTCCTGAAACCCTCTCATTAAAGATGTGTCTCAGGTACCCCCACTTTTGATCTACTTTTTCCACTCTATGACGTGCCATTTAAGAACAATTTCTGACATTTGTATTTAGTCTGGAAATGATATTGACAGTAAATCTTTAGACTCACTGCTTTTTAACTGGCTTTAGTACTAATACCCAGGCTTATTTAAGGCCTAGGGGTTGTCATTCTTAGACTCCCAGCTGTTAGGAATATACTTCTCAGTAATGAGTGTTCAGTAGTTCCCTCCAAACCTCATAAACATGGCTCCTTCATCATTTAGTGTGACACAAGCTAAACCAGCCTGGGTTTGTTCTTTTAGAAGTAACGTCTTTCCTTCCTGGAGGCATATACCAGTTGTCATTATTTGTTCGCATTGTTTTTCCAGAACATGTCTCAGCTGAAGCCTCGATTTATTTCCCCAGAACACAATGAGTCTTCTCAATCTGCATGTTCAGATCTTTTAAAACACAGGTAAGTTTTCTTCATTATATTCTAAGTCATCTCTTGTTCTAGCCTTTTCTTCAAGAATCTCAGTAATGTTTTTGCTGTCTTCTCCTCCTTCCCACTTTCTCATGTTTTATCATCTCTCAATTTCTGACACACTTTAGGGCATGTCTCAAGGTTGGCTCTCCCCATCACTGGCTACATTTTCCTGCATTACAACGCCTGCTTTTCACCGTCTCCAGCGTGGACTTCAACGCCTTGTTGTTCAGTCGCTAAGTCCTGTCTTCCCCTTTGCGACCCCATGGACTGCAGCATGCCAGGCTCCTCTGTCCTCCACTATCTCCCAGAGTTTGCTCAAATTCGTGTCCATTGAGTTGGTGATGCTATCCAACCATCTCATGCTCTGCCGCCCCCTTCTCTTCTTGCCTTCAATCTTTCACAGCTTTAGGGTCTTTTCCCATGAGGCGACTGTGCTTCATGAAGAATATGCAAAGGACTTCAACTTTGCTACCATGCTTTTCTTTTCTTGCAATCCTTAACTCCATCTGTCTTAATTTTCTAGGGCCGCTATACCAAACTACCACAACTAGATGACTTACAACAACAGAAATGTGTTCTCTCATAGCTCTGGAGGCCGGAAGTCTGAAGTCCAGGTGATGGCAGGGTTGGTTCCTTCTGGAAGCTTTGAGAGTGAATCTGTTCCTTGCCCCTCTGCTGGCTTCTGGCATTCCTTGGCTTGTAGCTGCATCACTCCAGTCTCTGGAGTGAAGGTGAAGCCTTCACCTTCACCCAGCCTCCTCCTGTTTCTTTCCTGTCTGTGTCTTCTCTTTTTAAATAATTTTTATTATTTTTTGGCTGTACCATGCAACATGAGGGGTCTCTTCTTTCCCCAACCAGGGAACTAATGGGCATCCTTGAAGTAGAAGCACGTGGTCTTAACCCTTGGACTGTCAAGAAAGTCCCCAGGCTTTCTTTTCACATCTTTCAGGGCCGCCCTGTGCTTCCTGACTCCTGATTTACAGAGCAGGTCTTTCCATGAAATGGGCCACATGGTTTCCTGACACCTTCTTCTGGTTCCTTTAGGAAACTGCTGTCGATCGCCTGATCTCCAGTGTTTCAGAATGCCAATTCCCTTCCATGTTCAGAAGTGTTTTTTCAGTCTGTTGTGGTTGATGCTTCTGCCTCTGCACTGTCCCTCAAACACAGAAACATCCGTCCACACTCCGCGATTAGAAGTAGATAGGATGTGTAGATTGCCTCTGGCCTCATCCTCTTAGTGCTTGTTTGATGGTTCCATCCCATTCTCAGTGTTTGGTCCAGGCAACAGAATCAAGTAGGCTTTGCTCAATCCACGTCCCAGTTTCCAGCAGGCTCTGCCAACTGCAGCTCTGCAGAAAGAAGGCAGCCTTCACTCCAGCTTAGTTAAATGATTCTTGGATTTTCTGAACAGATGAAATAAGCAGAAGTCCCAGCATGCACTGCTACTAGGGCGTTCTCTATTTTTCTTCCTCTACCCAGCTCCCTACAATGATCATGTTTGCTTCCCAGAATACCTTGCACCATGAAAACCACCTGCCCTGCCAATTTTTTCTGAATGATCAGGGACATCAGTAGCATGTGGGAGAAGGACAACTGTCCAGCTTTCAGACTGGTGCAGATTCAGGTCTCTGAGTGGGAGCAACTGATGGAGAAGGTTCTGAGCACCTTTCTACCTTTGTCCTCAGTCTGTGTCCTGAGCTTTCTCTCCGACACTGCCCCCTATTACCCTCAGTACGGCTCCTCCCACATTCTGGCATGAGGTTGGCAGCTATGTCCCACAGTGAGAGAGGTTTCATCTTTCTCTCCACCTTCATGGGTATTTAACGAAAAAATAAGAATGACTATCAAGGTTTCTAGCTTTTTTTTTTTAAGATAGAACTCCACAGGTTTTTAGTGCTTTTTGTTTTTTTAAAGCCTAAACTCATTCATTCACATTTATTTATTCAAAAAAAACAAAAACAAAAACAAAAGCGTACTGCATTCATGTCTTGGCTTCACAGTGGATGTCAGGATAAATCAGTTAATAATCCAGGATGATGGAGGAACAGGAAAAAGGCCCAGACCCCGCCCCTTCCTCCCTCTGCTGTGCAAAGCTGGCTTCCCCAGGACTCTCTCCATCCTGAAGGCTTTGTTGTTATGCTCCCAAATTAGCAGTCTATGAAATCAGACACATTTACTGAGAACCTACTTTTGCTCCAGGCAGTCTAGAGGAGTGGAGATAGAATCATTAGTATCCCTGCCCTCACGGTGCATGGTTTCCATCTCCCTGCTTGGTGCCTGTTTGTCTTCATGGTTTGTGATGATTATTTGATTAATCACTTGGCTAGATTCCTGCCAGACTGATAGCTCTGTGAAGGCAGGGACAGGGTCTGTATCCTTGTTTGTTAGCACAGCTGGGACTGGGTAGGCTGCCTAAAGGAGACGCCATCTGAGCCAGGCTCTGAAGGGTCAATAGGAGTTCGGTGTAGATAAGGCCGTCAATCCCTCTAGGCAAGAAAGAGGGCTGAAATCTCTGTCTCTGGGATGTCCTCAGCCCAAACCCTCTTGGCTTTGTTCTCACTATGGTTTCACTATGGTTTCCGCTGATCCATGAAGAAAGTTCCTCTCTGGATCTCTTTAGAGGCTGAAGAGCCCCAGGTCTGGGCAATGCTCACAGAAGGATGAGGTCTGCAGGAAAGGGACACCCAGGTTATCTAGGCCTAAAAACTCGGGGTGCGGCTGTAGGCAAACAGTCAGAGGCTGGCGTCTGCCTCCTCTGGGCTCCTTTTCTTTAGCTTTTTTAAAAGCAGACAGAAGTGATGCTCACCCACCATGGCAACCTCAGGTTGTCCTCACTTTCCAACAGGCACGTTCATGGCTGGGTCTCCTGGACGGGACCCAAAAGCCATTTGCTTCAGAGGCAAGATTTGAATCAGGCCCAGCTGGGTCTTCCCATCCTTGATTGGCCCGGTCCTATTAATAATTAACGGTACAGTAATGAGAACTGCTTTTAATAGAACCTGCTGCCATCAGCGCATTCTGCTCACTCTTCACTAAGGGTTTCCCTCAAAAGGATTCAGTCACATGACTGCTGTTCCTGCCATGGCACCGGATGTCCCCCTGCCATTGTCCTTCCCTCCTCTCTTCTGGGCCTGAGCCCCCTCCCCGCTGTCCCGGAAGCCCCTCTTGCTTCTCTTACCATTTCTGGTCCCCTTCCTGAAGCCCCGCCCACCATCGCTTCAAGGTTCCCACAGTGGACTAAGGCCACTCTATCCACGGAGCCAAGCTTCGTCTGTCACCGGGGCAAACTGGTCCCCCTGGGCAGAGACAGGGACATCCAGAAGCCACCGTTTGCCCAGCTTGGGGCAGTAACATAAGACCCACATCATGCAAACAGGAGCTGACACTGGACCAAAAACTCACAGCAAAGGATGGGTGTGGAAGAAAGGAAACCTGGCCACGCTGGGTTAAGCCCTGGCTTGGCCACTGTTTAGGGGACCCTGGAGAGTATCGTCTGCCCCCAGCCTCAGTTTATTCACCTGCAGAATGGGGATGAAGATGGACCCTATCCCACCCCAGAATGTTCTGGGGGAGAAGGGGAGTGGAGCAGAATTAAGGAAAGCTCCGTAGTACCTGCTCCTGGAAAATACCCACAGTGTGCCCAGGGCTTAGCTATCATGATGCTCTTCACTGTGGCCTTGTTTATGATCTCACAACTTGGAAGCCACCTCTATGTTCAATAATAGGGAGTTAGCTCAAATAAGTGTAAGCGTAGCCACACTTCGGAGCACTCAGCTGCTATTGGAAACCTTTGGGCCTCCTGGGATCCTGGGGAAATGTAGGTTCTGGGGCCCCTGGGATGAGATCCTGTATTTCTTTACTTTTTTTGTTTTTGGCCATGCTGCATGGCTTGCAGGATCGGTTCTTTCACCAGGAACTGAACCAAGGTCACAACAGTGGCAGCCCAGAATCTTAACCACTAGATCACCAGGGAACTTCCCTGAGACCCTGAACTTCTAACAGCTGCTGCTGGGGGTGAGGTGGGGGTGGGGGACTCTCTGGGTACTGGCAGGCAGAGGCCTTGGGCAGAGAAGTTTGAGTTCTGCTGGTAAGAGGAAGAACCAGGTTGCCAACTAGAATGTTCCATGAGCCCCTTGCTGAGCTCCAAGCAGAGCCGGTGCCGCACACCCAGTACAAAGAGTCTGGCAGCTGGAGGCTCAGGCACTCAAAGTTCTATGGATGGGTGATGAATTATAGATCATTTAAAATTTTCTCTTTGGTTTATCTTAATTTCAAAATTATCCACAGTTTATATGTATTCCTTTTGTAAATGGGGGAAAATGTTATTTTCTTCAAAAAGAGAACAAATGTTCTCTTCTTTCTATACAACACGATCAGGGTAATATTCAGCCTGGAAAG
The DNA here is from genome assembly GCA_007570785.1 of Antilocapra americana. Taxonomy (NCBI): domain Eukaryota; kingdom Metazoa; phylum Chordata; class Mammalia; order Artiodactyla; family Antilocapridae; genus Antilocapra; species Antilocapra americana. The sequence goes on along the minus strand of ML660779.1, from coordinate 5,792,436 downwards.
ACGGGGACTCTGAGGATCAGCGTGGATTCTGGCCTCTTTCCAGAGCCTGTGTGCAGGGCTATGGGTTGGCCGGAGCTGGCTGTGAGGCTCTGGTGCCCAGCGCATTCCCCCACACTAGGCCAGCTCTCTGCACCCAGGGTCCCTGTCCCCCACACCCCCAGGGAAGGGACCACCAAGAGTCACTGGTATCAGTGCCACTTTGCAGCTGAGGGATCCAGAAGCTCTGGGAAGTAAAAGACCCACCTAGGGTCACCCATGGAGAAGGCAAGGGTACCCCACTCCAGTACTCTTGCCTGGAAAATCCCACGGACAGAGGAGTCTGGTAGGCTGCAGTCCATGGGGTCTCGAAGAGTCGGACACGACTGAGCGACTTCACTTTCACTCATTGGAGGAGGAAATGGCAACCCATTCCAGTGTTCTTGCCTGGAGAATGCCAGGGATGGGGGAGCCTGGTGGGCTGCCGTCTATGGGGTCGCACAGTCAGACACGATTGAAGTGACTCAGCAGCAGCGGCAGCAGTAGGGTCACCTAGCTCCCTACTGGGGGTGGGGTGGGCCTGCCAGTAGTCAGGGCAGCCTCGGGGCTTCCCAGGTGGCACAGTGGTAAAGAATAGTCTACCTGTCAATTCAGGAGACACAAGAGAGGGGGGTTCAGTCCTTGGGTCGGGAAGATCCCCTGGAGTAGGAAATAGTAAGCCACTCCAGTATTCTTGCCTGAAAAGTTCCATGGACAGAAGAACCTGGAGGGCTACGGTCCATGGGGCCCCAAGGAGTTGGACATGACTGAGCATACACACACACACACACGTACGGCAGCCTCACCACAAAAGCAGGTGATAAAGAGCTTTGAAAATTAGCTGGAGTTTTTATATCCTGGGGGAGACAGTGGGGAGCCACTGGGTGTTCTAAGTGAAGATGAAATGACTCAAGTTGTGGGCAGCTTGGAGCAGAGAGCTGTAGCAGACAGGGGCCCCAGACCCAGGCCAGGAGGAGGTGATTACAACCAGCCCAGCTGGATAATACAGAACAAGGACAACAACATTAGTTAATGTTTACTGAACTCCTATGACATCCAAGATATGATTAACGCTCTTCACTTAATCCTTGCAGCTACCCTAGGAGGGTTGTGCAGGGATTCTCTCCATCCCTGCAGACAGAGAACTAAGGCTCAGCGCCACGAGGAGGCACAGATCAGGCGACTTCAATGTGGATTCCCTTAGCACAATGCTCCGCCACCCAGAGAACAGGGGGAAAGGAAGATGGCTCCCAGGGGAGGAGCAGGAGTGGAACAGGGTGGGACTGAGCCATCCTTCCACCAGCACAGGTGACCCCACCTCCCAAGCTGGAGCCCAGCTGGAGGTTTAGAGATAAACAAAATGCACAGCCCCTTCCCGGAGAGTCTAGTGTGGGTGACAGACAAGTAGACAGACCATGGCATGGGTGTCAGGAGCACCTTCCTGGAGAAGAGGAAGCCTGGGCTGCGTCCTAAGCAATGAACAATTGGCCCAATGACCCAGGAGAAAATTCCAGTCCTCTGAACAGCATGTACAAGGGCACAGAGGCTGGAAGATAGCTGGTCTGTCTGGAGCAGAGGTGGGGGTGGAGGGCCAAAAGGCTGCAGGGGTAAGCAGGAACCAGATCCCCAGAGTCTTCAAAGCCAAGGAGACGAGCCAATTTTGGGCCATCAGAGTTGCTGGGTCGTTGTGAGCTGGCGTGACACTTCACTAGACCCACAGGGCCCTTTGTAGAGAGTGTGGGTCCCTGAGGGCATCCTGGAGGGCTTCCTGAAAGAGGCTGGTGTGGCATTCCAGGCAGGAGATGAAGGAGGAGTAGAGGGGGAATGGCAGCTGGGAGGGTGAGTAGATGTCAGTTCCCTGGGGAGGCAAAGTGGCTGCAGACTGTGGGAGGCGAGAAGAAGGGAGGGAGCAGGATGGCTGGGTAAGATCTGTGGGTGGTAGTTCCTGGGGACAGGGGATGAAGTCTGGGGGCTCACTGGCTCTTGGCAGCATGAAGGGGCTGGTATAGAGGGCTGCTGCCCAGGGTGCCCTGGATGTCCCACCCCCTAACTGTGGTCCTCAGATCAGGCTGCTGGGAAATTCTGGCCTCTGTTCCTGTGACTCCAGGCACCTGATTCCACTGTAGTAGGGCTCTGGCTGGAATCTCTGATGGGGTAGAAGGTGCCAACCCAAAGGATGCTTGGAGCTGCCCTGAGCTGAGGTATGGGCAGCAGTGCACCCCATCCTCCCTCCAGCCTCTCGGCAGGAACATCTGTAGTAGTCTGCAGAGCAGGAAACTGAGGTCTGGCGCTGTGCACCCAAAGACTCACAGGGAGGGTGATGGGATCCAGTGGAGAGGCTCAGAGACTGTGCCCAGGCTCTTCACTGGTCCAGGCCAGGGAGGGGGAGTGTGTTGTGACCCCTGCTCTCTGGGAGCCAGCCCACCCCTGCCAGCCGCTGCCCAGGGACACCAGGTACGGAGGCGTGGCATCCTGGAGCCTTGGGGAGCTGGCCTTGGACCAGGAATGAGGGAGGGAGGGGGAAGCAGCCTGTGGAGTGGGGAGGGGAGGCAACTTGAGCCTCACCTTCCTTAGCAGCCCTCTGGAAAGCAGACAGCCTGCTCTGCACAGTGTCATCCGGGAAACGTAGCCACAAACGCCGCACTGCCCACTGGCCCCACTCGGCCAGCAGCCAGGACCACAAAGGTTGAGGCCTTTGGGCTGGGAGGGCTTGGGTCTCCATCTCTTCACTCCATGCCTGTGACCCGGTTAATTCTCACTGAACCTTATAGGGTAGGTACTGTTGCTGTTCAGTTGCCAAGTCAGGGCGACTCCAGGACCCCATGGATTGCAGCACGCCAGGCTTCCCTGTCCTCCACTGTCTCCCAGAGTTTGCTCAAGCCTACAGTGAGTGAAGTGAAAGTCACTCAGTCGTGTCTGACTCTTTGCGACCCCATGGAGCATACAGCCCATGGAATTCTCCAGGCCAGAATACTAGAGTGGGCAGCCTTTCCCTTCTCCAGGGATCTTCCCAACACAGGGACTGAACCCAGGCCTCCCGCATTGCGGGCGGATTCTTTACCAGCTGAGCCACAAGGGAAGCCCAAGAGTACTGGAGTGGGTAGCCTCTCCCTTCTCCAGGGGATCTTCCAGACTCAGCAATCAAACCAGGGTCTCCTGCATTGCAGATGGATTCTTTACCAACTGAGCTCTCAGGGAAGCCTACGGTAGCTGCTGTATAAATGGGGATCAGTACTGGGGCTTCCGTGGTGGTCCAGTAGCTGCGAACCCACCTGGCAGTGCGGGGGACCTGGCTTCCACCCCTGGTCTGGGAAGACTCCATGTGCCTCGGGACCACTAAGCCTGTGGGCCACAACTCCTGAGTCCATGCTCCAGGGCCCGAGCTCCTCCGCGAGAGAAGCCCCCGAAGTGAGAAGCCCTCGCACCACAACCAAGAGTAGCCCCCGCTTCCTGCAACTAGAGAAAGTCCTCGCTGTAGCAAGGAGACCTGGCACTGCCAAAAATAAATACATAAAATTATTTCTAAAAATGGTGGCCACTGCTAACCCCTCCAGTCTTCTGCTGGCACGTGGCCCAGCCCTGGGAGAGGGGCATGTGCACTTCGGTTCCCAGAGACCAGGACTCCCTCTGCAGACCACCTGGGAGGACCCTCGGAGGTTAGGGAGCACAGCTCCCTTCATTTTATTGAGGCCCAGAGAGACAGCGGGCCTGACCCGAAGTCACACAGCTGGCTCTAGAACTGGATCCCAGGCCTCGGGTCCCCATCCCGGGCCTTGTCTGACATGGGGGTCCCCAAGTCTCATCCCTCTCGTGTCCTCCCTGCCCCTGGAGCCCCCTGAGGTGCACGTTACCCCCCAGTCTGATCTGTAACTCCACGGTGAGACTGGCAGAGCCTGACCAAAGGTCATCCTTGGTCCCCCGTTCTCTATACAGAAGGGATCAGCCAGGGAATGTGGACTGGGTGCCCATAACACGCCAAGTGGAGATGCGAGCTGCCCCGCCAGCCACAGTCGGCCACGCGGAAACCCCCAAACCTGCATTCGGGAAAAGATGGCGGGATGCTGTTGACTGCCCTGGCCTGCAGGTGCGCAAGTGTTTGAGAGCCTGGGCCCCAGACATGGCTCGGATCCCAGCCCATCCTCACTGGCCGGGGGTCTTGGGTGTGTTGCTTCTCCCAGTCTCACCGGCCCCATCTCTCAGCTGAGGGAGTAAGACCCCTTCCACCAGAGATGAGCTCCAGTGTGGAGAGCCAGGGGCCACGTGGGCATGTGGGCCAATCTCTTCCTTCAAGATCTGACACCTCCGCCCACCACCTCTCCACCCTTTCTTCCTCTCAGTTCCTAGTGGGTCCAGGTTCTAAACCCACTTGGGGTATTCCAGGGCTCAAAGAGCATAGAGTCTAGAATCTCCGAGGAAGGCCATAGGGTTCTAGAGAAATCCTTCCTGCAGAGGAAAAGTGGCTGGCCTGGGGGCCCATGGGCCACAGACACCAACGCCAGTCCACGTGGCAGTCATGGGATTCTTTCTCCCTGGTTCTGTGAGGATGAGTTTGTGTGTTTGTTGCATAGAGAGGTGTGTGTGTGTACGTGTAGCGTCTGCCTGTTGTGGGGACCTGGGGACCGGGAGGGAGCGGCCCTCCAGCCTGGGAGAGCTCCACAAGCCAGACCCATCTTGCCTCTGGAGCAACCACAGGACCCCGATTTGGGAGCACTGCTGCTGCAGCCGGATTAGAGCTGAGAGCTTCAAACAGAACCCGCCTGGCAACAGGCCTGGAGCCCAAGCTTAAAGGGGCCGCTGAAATTATAAATAGCCATGTTCCCAGTGACTCCTCAGTCCTTCCTGGGGCGGGGGGCGGAGATCATTCCACCAGCCCCTTCACCATCTCCCAGTCCAGCCAGCTTCGGGGATGGAGGGCTGGGGCAAGAAGGAGCTGGTGCCTGTCAGAAGGGTGGTGCTCAACAAACAAGTTAGCCTATCAAATGACACCTGGATTTTAGGTTGTAGGGAGCAGGGCGTGTGAGCCAAGAGACCCTGCCAGCTAGGGCCCTGAGGATGCTACCTGAGGAGGCCTCCATGACTAGAGAACCTCTCCCCAGCTCTTTGGCACTGGAGTGTCAGGCTCGGAAATGGCTTAAGGGGAGGGACCAGAATCCACCTCTCCGGGTCTAGGCAACCATGCCCGCCAGCAGACTTCTCTGGAACTCAGTCTACCCTCACGAGGGGGAAAAGAGGGGGGCAGAGAGGAGACAGAAAGGGAGCAAGTAGGGCAAACCCAGGACGGGCTCTGGATCAGGCCTAGGACCAGGTGCTGTCAAGGGTAGGATCACTTCTGAGCCCAGGTCCCAGTCACAAAAAGCATGACGGAGGAAGTCAGTTTTGCTGAGTTTGTGAAATGGCTGGTAACCCTGCCCCCAGGTCCCCCGCCCCTCCGAGGACCTCCCTTTTCCATTTGTGAACTAAAGGATGGACAAAGGCAACGGAGGACCCGCCTGGAGGGTCGACCCCGCAGGTAGGGGCTGCTGTAGCCAACCCTGGAGAGATGGGAGATACCAGCCCGATGTGCGGGGATTCAGCTCTCGGGACCACACTGCCAGGACAAGGGCCGTGGGGGGTCAGAACTCAGCTCCGTCCCATTCCTCCGGGAGCTTTTAAATTCCGCCCCCCCCCCAGGTGCGTGCCGTAAACTGATTGCCCCACCATTGGTTAACTGATTGATTAATTACATGCCAAAGCTCCTCCTCCGGCCGGGCCTTCCAGGGAGTCCCCTCCCACCCCTACCTCCCTGTCCCTGTGCCTTCCCCAAGCCACCCCCGGGGGCGCCCCAACAAGCTTTTGGAAGGGGCGTGGTCGGGGCGGGGCAGGGGCGGGGCTCTAGAGGCTTCCGGGCCCCGCCCTCCAGGAGCCGACTTCTTAATCTACTGCCGGTGAGGCTCAGCCAGTCGCCCGCCGGTTGTCAGGGAAACGACCTCTCCCCCTCCGAGCCTTCCAAGGGCTCCCCGCCCGCCCCAACCCATGCAGACCCGAACTGAGGTCCCGGGATGGGAGAGACTGGGGATACAGACGGGGTAGAGACACCCAGAGATGGAGAGACAGGGAGACAGAGTCAGAGATGCACCCAGCCAGGGAGAGACTCAGGCCGCAGAGATGGAGAAAATAGAGACACGGGCGAGGAAAACACACCCCCGCCCCACCCCAGTCACGGAGGCGGAGAAGGGGAGACAGACGGTCACGGCCGCGCGCAGAGACAAGGAGAGAGGCCGTGGGAGGGACGGGGTCAGCAAAAAAGATGGGCGCGGGGGCGTGGGGGAGGAATGGAGAAGGAACGAGGGCCAGCCAGGGAAAGAAGAGTCGGAAGGGGGCGAACTTGTGAAAATAAATATTTATAAATTGAGAGTTTCTAAATTCTTCCTGCATTTCCCGTAGTAAATTATTCATCTCTGTATCTCTCTCTCTCCTAACTGCTTTAGGGAGCGGCGGGGGTGGGGGGGGGGGGGTGCCTCTCTGTGCTCCCCCTACTCTCTTCCCTGCCCCTCCCCCACCTCGTTCCCTCCCCCCCAATCCTGTCCTTCCTGTCCCTTCCTTCCCCCCTCCTCCCTCTTCCCCCCTCCCCACTTCCTATTCCCTCTAACCCCTCTCTCGTTGCCCCCTCCACCGGCCTCCCCCTCCCACTCCCGCTTCCCATCTCCCCCTCCCCTTTCCCGCTCAGGTTGGAGCTGAGCACCGGAGGCAGGCAGGGAGGGGCCGCCGCCCGGAGGTGACCGGCTGCCACACTCGCGCGTTTCCTCCCTGCCTTAAATAAGAATAATCATCTAAGTCAGCGGGGCTGGGATTAAAAAAACACTCGTCGCTGGCAGTCTGGCACCCCCAACCGGGACCACGGAAATCTTCCTCCAGAGGACTGGGGACACTGGAGATAGGGGGGAAGGCAGAAGCTGGGCCAGGAGGGGGCTGCGGCCCCAGGAGCCTCCCCCCTACCCCACTCCCCACCTGGAGCCGGAGGCCCACTGCTTCCAGAGCACCTCGCTGAGCCTCAGTTTTCTCCTCTGTGGGATGGGGCCAAAGACTTCCTGTTCTCTGGGGCAAAAAAGTGAAAGTGTTAGTTGCTCAGTTCTGTACAACTCTTTGTGACCCCATGGACTGTAGCCCACCAGGCTCCTCTGTCCATGGAATTCTCCAGGCAAGAATATTGGAACGGGTAGCCGTTCCCTTCTCCAGGGGAACCTTCCCAACCCAGGGATGGAATCCAGGTCGCCTGCACTGCAGATTCTTTACCATCTGAGCCACCAGGGAAACCCTTCCCTAGGGCCCACTGGCTCTCAAATCTGAGAGTCTAGAAGTTTTCAAAGCCCCTCTGACCAGTCCCCACAGCTGATCAGGCACAGAGGAGGAACGAGTCTTCAGGGTATGCTGTGAGTTCCTAAAATCAGACCAGGAGTGGGGAAAAGCGGCCCAGTCAAAATGGACCACACCGCTCTCCGTCTGCGGCCTTAAGAGCCTCAGTCTCCTCATCTGCAGACTGGGCCAGTGATGTTCCCTTCCCCTTGATGGAGGAAAAGGTGCTCCCCCTATGAACCGCGGCACTGCTGCACACATGTCAGCAGTTAAGTGGCAGTTGTTCCTGGCTCGGTGTCACCTGTGCCCACCCCTCCCTGATTCCCACCTCTGCCTTCATCTTCCCCCCAGCCTCCAGGTCACCTGCATGGGACAGCAGCAGGAAAGGAAGGCAGGCACCTCTTCTCTCCTAGCAAGGAGCAGTCAGAGAAGCCAGGGTAGGTGACAGAGGAGAGTTTGCGCTGTCACCAAGACCAGGTCAGAAGTCACAAGCAAACTTCTAGGGATTCTTCAGAGACCTGCATCCTTTTTCTCCCTGCGATGCTGCAGGAAGAAGGTGGCCTTCCCTTTCTGGACCAGGAGGCCTGCCTGGGTGTCAGGTCCTGAGTTTCACTCCTGACCCTGCCATTTGACCTTAGCCTATGACCTTTTCCTTCTCAGGGGTGAGAGTTCCAAGTTTCCTTCCAGTCCCCATGCTTAGGATTTATTACTGCTCTTGACAACAGTGAACGTTACTAGTCTGTGACTCCCCAGGTGCCAGAAACAGTGCTCAGAGCTTCATGGTTCCTTTCATGACCCCCTCAACCTTGCTCATCTGGGCCCGGGCACTGCTGCACCATTTTACAGATGAGGAAGCTGAGGCTCAGAGTGGGGACTTGCCCCAGGTCGAGTAGCTAGTCAGTGGCTGATGGAGATTCCAGCTTTGGCAACACAGAAGGGTGTCCTCACCCAGCTCCTCTTGCTGTCCACAGGGACATCCTAGGCCAGGTCAGTGCTGCCGGAGGGAAGGAGGCCCTTAGGGTCAGTCGCCCAGCCTGCCCCAGCCTAGTGACCTCAGGCCCGACGGGACCCTCGGAAACACGAGTCTCTGATCTGAAGCCTTCTCCTCCTTCTGTCATTTTCCATGAGCACAGTGAGAGATGCACTGGGAAAATAACCCCCTCTAGATAATTATCTGCCACCTCTACATTCTGTGACCAGTGACACCCTCGCTGGCCTAGACCGGTGGCTTTCAAGCCTTTTGTAGACCCTAAGGGGCATTGGGAGGAGGGGGCAAAGAGGGTCAGGATGGGCTCCTCCTTCCAGTGTAGATCACTTGGGTAAGATTTATTTTGCGAAGGTCTAAGGCACAACTCTAAATATTCATTGGAAAGACTGATGCTAAAGCTGAAGCTCCAATACTTTGGCCACCTCCTGCGAAGAATTGACTCATTGGAAAAGACCCTGATGCTGGGAAAGACTGAAGGCAAGAGGAGAAGGGGACGACGGAGGATGAGATGGTTGGGTGGCATCACAGACTCAATGGACATGATTTGAACAAACTCTGGGAGACAGTGAAGGACAGGGAAGCCTGGCGTGCTGCAGTCCATGGGGTCACAAAGAGTTGGACACAACTGAGCGACTGAACAGCAGGCACAGGTTGAGACCTTGTGTAAGATGCGTGTAAAACATCAGTTTGAAACCCACTGTTGTGAATAGGAGCCATTTGGGACAGAAAATGTCAGCTTCCTGAGGTTCCCCACCCCCCTCCACTTATGTAGCTTGGCTCTCCCCTGGCTGCCACCCCAAGGGTGAGCAGATAAGCAAAACCACAACTAGGGAGGCCTCTCCCAGGACTCATAGGCCTGCCCAGAATTCTTTATGAGGTCGTTGCGTTCAGTCATTCAAACAGGCCCACCACATGGGTGGGCACACTGAGGCTCAGAGACCTTCAGTCACACAGCCAGCCCAGCCCAGCTGGCACACCTGGCCACCCCTGAGGAGGCAGCACAGCCACCCAGCCCATGTCATTCATTGGCTCTTGGACCCATCCCACTCACAGTCAATGTCAAGCCATCGCCAAGGGTTTCTTTGGGCACCAGAAGGGCTCACAGATCCTCAGGAACAGATATGAGGAGCTGTTGACAGAAAGACCGTGGCCCTGGGCAGAGCTGCCCCTGCAGTGGGCACTGCCAGGCCCTTCACACACCCACCCCTCGGCCACGCTCCCCTACCCCCACTGCTGTGGATGACAGTCATGTTTGTCACTCCTGCATGGAGTTGTCCCCACAGTACCAGAGCCCTTGTGCCTCTGCGAGCCCCCAGAGTGGGGCTGCCAGGCTTCCAGGAGCCCCTCTCCCTTCTAGCCCCCGCTCTGCCTCACATCTCTTCTGGGCTGGGTTCTGGGGCCGCCACCACACTGCCCCCATCAAGCCAGGTCCTAGTTAGTCCTGAGCTATGGCCCCTTCCTCCCTAGAGATGGTCTGATGGAAGTAGCCTGGGGTTGGCCCACCCTGCACCTTGCTAGACAGAGACCCAAACACATGCATGGGACCAACTGGGTCCAAGCTGGGTCCTGCTGTGAACTTAGGAAGACTCATTGTTTTGGAAGGACTGATGTTGAAGCTGCAACTCCAATCCTTTGGCCACCTGACGCGAAGAACTGACTCATTGGAAAAGACCCTGATGGTGGGAAAGATTGAAGGCGAAGGAGAAGATGGAAGGAGAAGGGGACGACAGAGGATGAGATGGCTGGATGGCATCACCCACTGGATGGACATGAGTTTGTGTAAACTCTGGGAGTTGGTGATGGACGGGGAGGCCTGGTGTGCTGCAGTCCATGGGTTGCAAAGAGTGACACGACTAAGCAACTGAACTGAACTGACTGTTGCTAATGGAGGCAGGGGACAGGGGTGGGAGGCAGAAAACCAGGGCAGAGGGATCAACTGGCCTTCCCACTAGCTGAAGGTGCATCAGGGCAAACTGGGCAGGATCTTGGTCTCTGGGTGTCTGGGAGGTGAGGGAATGCACTCCCTGCTCTTGGGTGTAGAGCAGGTGGAACCCTGCACGCTCTGCTCCTCGGAGCTGCAAAAGCAGCTTCCAAAGTGGAAGCAGAGTGGGGGAGGGGAGCCCAGAGGAGGCTGTGGGTGAAGGATGGGGGGCCGGGGAGGGTAGGGGAGACTGAGAGCAACTTTCAGTCCCACTCAGGTGACTCACACACCCCACCTTTATCGAGAAAGGTAGAGATTTTCATTATCATTAGAAGGGGTGGTTGGAAATGTTTAGAATCTACAGAAGAGGAAGGTCGTGCATGCACACGTTAACCAGAGTTAGTCATCGCTGGCTGATGCTTTTTACCTCCTTGCTTGTACTTTTCTGTGTTGCTTGAATTTATTTATTTATTTTACAAGAAGAGTGTTTGAGTTTTTTTCCAGAAACAACAGGGATGGTACTACCCTTCCCCCATCGACAATTTAAAAAAAAGAAAATTTAAAAATCAACAAGACTAAACTCTACATACTGAGATGCTCTTTCAAAATGATGCATCAGATATGAAAACAGCGAAGGGGTAAAGTGAGAGGCTGATGGTTCTGCAACCCGAGCAACCTGAGAACCGACCCTGTGAGTCCTGAGGAAGCGAAGATGAGTTTTAGCAACTCCCTTGGGGAGGGGCTTCTCTGATGGTCCAGTGGCTAAGCATTTGCCTGCCAGTGCAGGGGACCGGGGTTTGATCCCTGGCCTGGGAAGGTCCCACATGCCGAGGGGCAACTAAGCCTGTGCATCACAGTTACGGAAGCCTGTGTACCTAGAGCCGGTGCTCTGCAACAAGAGAAGCCGCCGCAGTGAGAAGCCTGTGCACCGCAACTTGAGTCACTCCCACTTAACGGCAACTGGAGAAGAGCCCTCACAGCAGCAAAGACCCGGCACAGCCAAAAAAGATTTTTAAAAGAAAGCTCTTGGGGGAACATGAGTGCCTTTGAGAGGAGGCAGTATACAAAGGATCCATGAGGTCTCCAGCAGGGAGCTGGGATCTTGGAACCCAGGAGGACTCAGCCCAGTCTGGAACTGTGGCTCAAAGGATGCTCGCTGGGCACCACCGGCAAGCGACTCATCCCTCTGGATGAGTTTGCTGTCTGTAAGATGGGCATGGCAGAGCACCAGCATTAGGACCAGCATGGCGGAGTCGAGATGGGAGGGGCACCCCCTCTTCCTGCTGCCTCTCCTGTGTCCCCTTGGGAAACCCCCTGGGATGGGAAACCCACTGGGCTCCATTAGCACCTGTTCTTAAAAGCCCCTCCTGACCCTGGAGGCGGCACCTGCTGCCAGAGAGTTGTCACATGGCTCCTCGCACCTGCCTTCTGACCACGCGATTCCATTTTTAGGAATTTAAACCCCAGAAACACTTACACGGGTGACAAGGGAAAAGGCACAGGAAATTGATTGCATCACTGTTGATAACAGCAGAACTTTGGAAAATGCCTAGACACCGGTGGGCACGGGGTGGAGGTCGCTGATTGCATAATGGGAAGGCACTGCCCAATGAGAGAGCAAAAAGCTGTAACAAATCCTTGCTCCTTTAAGGAGTGGAGAAGAGCAATCAGCCCTCATCTGTATTTTAACAAGGGCACCTGGCACACATCTTGCTTGTACCTGCAGTTGCCCCGGGAAGGGAGCTAGGGGCTTGGGTAGGAGAGGAAGTGATTGTAGCCTTAAACCCTTTGCTCTTTGATTGAGTTCACTGTGCTCATGGACTGTCTGGGGAAGCCATCCACTGGCCTTCCTCCCTCTCAGATACGGAGTAGAAACTTCTGGTGCTTACCTATCTTCAGTTCTCCTTCTCAGGACCCATCAACCTTACCATGGGGTGAAGTCACATGACCAGTTCTGGCCAACGAGTTGTGGGAAGAGGTGATGTGATGCTCTTTCCTGTCTCAGCGACCTAGACATGGAGGTCCCACGAGACGAAGGCAGCCTGGCCCATTGAGTTGGTTTTTTCTTTTTAATAATTTTGTTTATTTATTTTTGGCTGTACTGGATCTTCATTGCTGGGAGGTTGCGGTGCGAGGACTTCTTGTCACAGGGGCTTCTCTCGTTGCAGCTCCTGGGTTCTAGGTACACAGGCTTAGTAGTTGTGGCGCACAGGCTTACTTGCTCTGAAGCATGAGGGGTCTCCCCAGGATCAGGGATCCAAGCCATGACTCCTACATTGGCAGGTGGATTCTTTACCACTGAGCCACCAGGGAGGCCCCCACCCTGAGCTTTCACGTGGAGGGTGGTTGCCATGGAGAATCACCTGAACTCATGGCAGGCTTTTGTTGTACAAAACAAACTTTCGCTGTGTTGAGACACTTCAGTGTGGGGCTCATTCATTACTGCAGCACAACCTCACCTGGCTAGACTGATACAGATCTGGAAACCCGCATTCCAGCCCAAGGGACATCAGAGCACTTGGGCAGGTCCCTTGACTCCCCCAGGCCTCGGTTCCCCCACATGTGTAGTGAGGCGGGTAGGCTTTTCTCCTCTGACTAGGTCCTGTGCTGCTCAGTTTCCCAAAGGCCTGAGGAATAGCTGCCAATACTAAGTGCTGCTGGTTCAGAGTGCCCACTGGACACTGGGGGGGCCCCCTTGGGGGCATCATGGAATCCTCATGGGAGCCTCGGGAGGGAGGGACTATCTTTATCCCCATTTCCTCAGGAGGAAACTGAGGCTCAAGGAGGTGAGATCAGTTGCCCAGAAACCTCAGCATCTATGATTCTTTCCTGCCGTAATGACAATTACCATCTGATATTTTAATTTATCTCTTATAAACACAACTTAAAAGAAGCCCAGTGTTGACCACTTGGGAGAGCTTAGAATAAGGTGGTTTTTTTTCTTAATTTACCATCTTAACCATTTGAAAGTATACAGTTCAGTGGCATCAAGTCCATTCACATTCTTGGGCAACCATCACTACCATCCATCTTCCTAACTTTGGTTTTTTTAGGCTATGCCACACGGCATGCAGGATCTCAGTTGCCTAACCAGAGAAGGAACCCATGCCCCCTTCAGTGGAAGTTAGGATTCTTAACCACTGGACTGCCAGGGAACTCCCAGAACTCCTTTGATCTTGCCAAACTCTGTACCTATTAAACACTAACTAACTCCCTATTTCCCTCTCTCCCCAGGCCTTGCACCCACCACTCCCTATGAATTTGCCCATTCTAGGATCCTAATATAAGTGAAATCATACAATACTTGTCCTTTGGTGTCTGGCTTATTTCACTTTGCATAATGTCCTCCAGGTTCACCTAAAGTGAAGTGAGTGTCAGAATGGCCTTCCTTTTCAAGGCTGAATGATATTCCACTATATGTATGCACCACATTTGGTTTATCTGTTCATCTGTTGACAGACACTTGGATTGTTTCCACCTTTTGGCTATTGTGAATAACACTGCAATGACCATGGAACATATAACTGTTGGAGACCTTGACCTCAATTCTTTGGGTTATCTACCCAAAGTGGAATTGCTAGATCATATGGTAATTCTGTTTTTAACTTTTTGAGGAACCATCGTACTGTTCTCCATAGTGGCTAGACCATTTTACATTCCCACCAACAGCGTACAAGCTTCCAATTTCTCCACATCCTCACCCGCGCTTGTTATTTTCTGAGTTTTGATAGTAGCCATCCTAGTAGGTGTTAGCTGGTATGGTATCTCATTGTGGTTTTGATTTGCATTTCCCTGATGGTCTGAGGGAATAGGATTTTTTAAACATTTGATTTATGTATTTGGCTCTTCTGGGTCTTAGGTACAGCACATGGGATTTTCATTGCAGCATTTGGCATCTTTAGTTGAGGCATGCAAACTCTTAGTTGAGGCATGTGGTATCTAGCCCCCGACCAGGGATCGAACCGGAGCCCCCTGCATCAGGAGCATGGAGTCTTAGCCACTGGACCAGCAGGGAAGTTCTGGGAATAGGGTTTTTTTAAATGACACAGGTGTGATCCCCTGGACCTGCTTCCAGAGGAGGAAGCAGGGGGCAGAGATGCTGCTCTGGTCCTGGGGATACTCTGTGCTGTGCTGTGCTTAGTCGCTCAGTTGTGTCCAACTCTTTGTGACCCCATGGACTATAGCCTTCCGGGCTCCTCTGTCCATGGGGATTCTCTAGGCAAAGAATACTGGAGTAGGTTGCCATGCCCCCTTCCAGGGGGAATCTTCCCAACCCAGGGATCAAACCCAATCTTCCACATTGCAGGTGGATTCTTTACCATCTGAGCCACCAGGGAAGCCGGAGAATGCTCTAGCCATATCCCAAAGTCCTTGAATCCCAAACAGATGCGTGGGGCTGTGCTCTCCTGGGATTTGTGCCCCAATGACCTGTCCACCCCCGCTGGGGTCCCAACTTCTCCAGAAGCTCAGCCTCTGATGTTGCAACCTCTACTTCCGTACTGGGCCTGAGCAGGGACTGAGCTGGGCCTTTCCAGCCCTGGCTGACCTGGTGACATAGAGTCCCCACCCACGCCTGGCACACAGCAGAGAAGAGGCAGTGCCACAGAGAGGTTGGGGGGAAGGGGCAGGCATCTGCATGTCCCTTGTCCTTCTGTGTCCAAACTAGGGCAGCTTTGTGTGGTGTACAAGGGTAAGAGACTCTAGAGCCAGCAGACTCACAGTTCCATCTTCGCTATTTGCCAGCCATGTGAGCTCAGATAAGCCACTTCCCTTCCCAACCTTCACTTTTCTCATCTGTAGAATGGCTGAAATGGTGCTTGCATGCGTGCATGCATACTTAAGTCTCACACTTGTGTCTGACTCTTTGCAACCTCATGGACTGTAGCCAGGGTCCTCTGTCCCTGGGCTTCTCCAGGCAAGAATACTGGAATGGGTAGCCAACGCTTGGCACATAGTAAGTGCTCACTAAACACTTCCCTTAATAACCAACATTGTCATCATCCTCATTATTATCCACATCCAGAAGTACGATTAGGTCCCACCTGTGCCAAACAGTCCCTGGCTCCCCATTGCCAGCAGGAGAATATCCACCACCTTCTCATGGACTGGTGGGCACTGCCTGCACTGGCCCCTGCCTACCTCTCTCACCTCCTCTTCCCCTCGCTCACCACACTGCAGTGACCTGAGCTGCCTCCTGCCCCTCAAACACCTGGCCCTCCTTTCTGCCACTGGCCCTTTGCACATACCTTTCCTCCTGCCTAAAATGTACTTCCCTCACTCCAGTCCACTCCCATCCCTCCCACAGTAAACACCCAAAAAGCTCAGTCTCATGTCAAACTTTCTTTTTTCAAAGATGTCTTCCTGGGACTTCCCTGGTGGTCCAGTGGATAAGAATCTGCCTGCCGAGGCAGGGGACACAGGTTGGATCCCTGGTCTGGGAAGATTCTACAGGCAGAGGAGCCACTGAGCCCAGTGCCCCGCAACTACTAAAGCCTGCCTGCCCTGGAGCCTGTGCTCTGCAACAAGAGAAGCTACTGCAATGAGAAGCTCCAAAACAAACAGCAGCCCCTGCTCACTGCAACTAGAAAGGCCTCAGAGACAAAGACCCAGTGCAGCCAAAAATAAATAAATAATAAAAAAGAGATGTCCTGGACATCCCCACCTGCGGTCCACATGGGAACCGTTGACCTTCATGGCCCTGTAAGCCCCCCACCCCCATACCACTTCTGTTGGTCCTAAAATGTGAAATTATTTAAGGAATGTCAGCCTCCCCACAGGAGCTCTGTGAGGCCAAGATCACCCCTGTTTTGCTCCCCATTACTACCCAAGAACCAAGGACAGGGTTGACCCAGGGCCCTCCCCCCAGATATTCATCAAATTTAAGTATTAATTTGCAGAATCTCCCTGATTTGGGAAACTCAAAGGCTTTTCCACAAGACAATGCATTACCTGCATAACTACGTAAGCTTTAGGTTTCGTACCTTTGTAAGACTTCCGCACTCCTCGAGTGAACAAATCTGAGACAACCCTCTGCTACCTCCTGTGTCCTAATTTTTCAGCTCAGAAAAATATGGTCATTGCACTCAGAGCTGCTGCTCACGGTTCCTGCTGTGCCTCCTCGAAGCCCAGCCTCCTGCCACCCCTTCCTCAGAACACACGGGCAGCTGCGGGCTGCTCCAGGGGTCACCCCTTGCTTGGGGATAAATGCCAACGATGAGGAACGGCGGGTTGCTGAGGGAGGTGCAGAGGCAAATTCGGCCCAGTCAGCAAGATCTGCGAGAGCCAAGGTGGCCCCTTGCCTGGGGTTAGGGCCTGACTCAGCTGATCCCCACACAGCAGCCGTACCCCCTAACCCCGCCCAACCGGCTGGGGAGTAAGAGTGTGGACCCCAAGGGGGCCACAGGGCAAGTCCGTACATTCATCTTCTCCCTTGTCTATTTCAACAGTCCAGAGACTACTGTGTGCTTGGCCCAGTCTGGGGAGGCCCTAGTGAGGCCCAGGGCTCACCCTCTGCCCATGCTCACAGGTTCCCTGGGCTTAGTTCCTATGTGCCTGCAAGCTCAGTTGCTCAGTCATATCCTACTTTTTGTGACCCCATGGACTGTAGCCAACCAGGCTCCTCTGTCCGTGGGATTCTCCAGGCAAGAATACTAGAGTAAGAATTTCCTACTCCAGGGGATCTTTCTGGCCTAGAAATCGAACCAGAGACTCTTGTGTCTCCTGCATTGGCAGGCAGATTCTTTATCACTAGGGCCGAGGAAGCTGGTGGGAGGCCCTAAAGAATGCCTCAGAGGGCCCCAGGGGAGGAGGTATTCAGACTGGGGCAGAGTCCATTCAAGATGGTTTTTAAAGAAAGAATTTTCTTGAGAGGCTGCAGGAAACAGTCACTTTAGTACCACTGGTACTATGACTGGGGTTGGGGCCAGTTCAGGGGAGAAATGTGGACCGTCCCCAAACACAAACCAGCTGCGGGAGGTCTTAGAACATGGGGTCACCAGGTCTGGTTGGGCTCCGTGGACACGGAGGTGAGCCTCGGGGTGAATGAGATCTGTCGAGAGCAAAGGACCTGAGCCTGGAAAAGAAGCCTGGCCTGGGCGGGGGTCCCAAGATGTTCCCGAACATCCTGGAGGGAACCCCCACTTTTTGGGTTCCCCCAGGGTTTATGTTCCTGAGGGATAGATGATGGAGACAAAATGAAACAGACAAGCAACTGGTTGGGATGTGGGAAGTGGGGAGGGCGAGGGGAAGATGTGGGTGGTCAGGGAGGACTCCTGTGGGGGGTCGGGGTTGGGAGGGAAGGGATGGGCCCTGGGGGTATCTGGGAAACTCCAGAAGAGATGGCCCAAGGGACTCCAGGGCAGGATGAACTTGAGAGACTGGGGGTGGGGTGGGGGTGTTGGGGGTGGCCCTAGGGGAGGGAAGGGAGGCAGAGGACGGATGGGGGCTGTCACAGACACAGACACACAAGGTGAGCTTCTCCAGCGAGCTGTGCACGGCCTTGGTTTCCTTCCCAGAATTCCCAGGCTCACCCAGGCAACAGGCTACGACCCATCCCCTCCCCCCATAACCACAGTCCTCATCTATGCGGGACTTTAGCAGGGGCTCAGCCTTTTTGGATCCTCACAACTGCCTGTGGGGTGTCCTGCCCTCCATTCTGCCGCTGAAAGAGCAGAGGTTTTCGCTGGAAAGGGGAGCAGATTTCCGGGTAGGGATGGAGGAGGCAGGAGGCCTACACTGCAGGGAGATGGAAACCCTCAGGGAAATTCACACTCCAGCTGCTCGCCAGCCTGAGGACAGGCACTCTCAGCTGCTGTCACATCGACACACACACATGCACGCTGACACGCACGTGTGTACATGGACATGCACAATCCCACCCTCACACTGAGACACACACACTGGCAAATAGATAAACACGCACAATGACACACACACAGAATGACACGCTGTCACACTGCACACACACACACACACACACAAAATTGCCTCTCCAACTGGTCTGAGCTATCTGCTCCAGAATGACCATCTCTTTAGGTTGGAGCCTCCTCTGGAAATCTGCATCTTCATATGATCCTCCAGGCCGCCCCCCAGCTGCCACGTCGCCTAAAATCCTGAGGACTAAGGAAAGATTCCTTTAAAACTCACACTTCATATTTTAGGCTGAAACAATATTTCGGAAATTCGAGTCTTCACATTCATTTTGATATGGGCTTGTTACCAGGCAGGTGGAGACAGGTAGGAGGCTGAGGGCCCTGCAAGGGGAGCCAGGGTTGGAGAGCAGGGGTTGTTCAGGAGGGGTTAGTCTGGGCAGATTCCACACCTGCCCAACCCTCCATGGCTGGGAGCAAACTCCACAAAGCAAGAGCTGGCCAAGGGCAGAGTGGGTCAAGGAATGGCTCTGAGAATCCCATCCACCCTGCTACTCACTCTGCAACCCTCCCCAAGGGACTGTGAGCCTCAATTTCCCCATCTGTACAATGGGTATGATCCATCTTTTAGGGCTAGTGCAAAGAGTTAAATGACACCCATTATACCTATAAAGTTAACAGCCCTGGAAGCCCAAGAAAATTAAGATGGGGTGGGGGGCGCGGGTGGGATGGTAAAAACTGGCAGCAGTGGCCTCTCGGGTGTAACAGGGCTGAAAATAACTGGCATTTTCCTTTTCTCTGCGGCTGAAGCAGCGCTTCCCATAGGACCGAGCTTGCTTATCAGTAGCAAAGCCGCTCACTCTGCCAGAAGGTGACTGTGGGGCTCGGCTCCCCCCTCCAGCCTTCAGCCCGACTCCCACAGAGGAGAACAGTGAATTCCCTCCTCCTGGTTCAGGTTTCTACACCGCCCCCCCAAACCCCCAAACAATTTTGCATATATTTAAATCTCCTCTGCTGTTTCTAGGCTTGAGCCGCCTCCCCCCCACCACCGCCGCCCCCGAAAAAAGGGAGAAAGAAATTACAAAAGCCCGTCATTTGTCTCCGTCCCCGCACCCCATCTATCAGGGCCGCCGAGCCCGTCGCCTCGAATGATGCGCGCGCCCGGACGGCGCTTTAATGGGGCGCCGCGTGTGACTGTGCAGCCGGCCGGCATTTGCATACATATTAAACGGAGCAGTAAAAAATGCAGACATGCAAACCATTTGGACGGGCTCCTCGGCGAGCCTGCCAGGAAATCAATCTTCTGGTTTCTTAAAGGAAACCTGCTCGGGAGGAGGTGGTGAAGCCTCCCAGCCCGCTGGCCCTGAGAGGGAGGTGGCCAGCATCTGTCCATCTGTCTGTGCAGGCCGGTCGGTTGTGAGGGTCCTTCCCGGCCACGGACTTGGTGGAGGCCACGGACTTGGTGGAGCCCCGACAGGGAGCCAGGGGAGCCAGGGGGCCAGAAGGCATCATCAGTCGCTTTGAGAGTGGGTCCTGGCTGGACCGGCTATGTGCCCTGGAGTAAGGGCCTTGCCCTCTCTGAGCTCTGCTCACCCAGGGGTAGTGATAATTTAGCACGGTGCCTCCCTCACCCGCAGGGGATGCTGGAGATTTTTCCCCTCAATTCATGGCTCTGGGGCTTAACCCAAGGTGGCCCTTCTCCTCTATGAAGAGCCTGGGTCCCAAACCAGGTGTGGAAGAGATCCCCTAAGAGCACAGGTTCTGGAGGCCTGAGTTCCAAGTCAGGCTCTACTCCTTACAAGCTGTGTGACCTTGAGCAAATGCATCAACCTCTCTGTTTAAAAAAAAAGTTGGGGGAACCAATATACTTCCTTCTTAGGTGTGTTGTCGGAATAAAGTAGGTTAGTCATTATCTGGCTCACAGTAGGACTTAGCTGCAGAGCAGAGTGTAGGAAGGTCCTTGGTATCACTGGTGAGGTTCTTCAGGTGAAAATTCCTCACTATGCCTGGATGACTTGGCTGCCGCTTGTCCTACGAGCCTCCTCATCTCTAAACGCGGTGTGTGATTCTCACGGGAACTCCTAGCTCACACGGATCACCCACCCTGCCCTCTGCAGAGGTGGGGTCCCAGGGGCTCCACTGCCGATTCCAGACAGATGTGGCCAAGACGGCACCTCTGAAAGCTCTGAGACCATCATCTGCTGGCAAATTGGGCAAAGCCTAGGGCCCCAGAGGGGGACATCCTGAGCCAGCCCCAAACAGACTGAATGTCTGTGGGACCAGAAAAGGCAAGTGGCCCAGAGTCTCCGCAGAACCAGAGCAATCCTGCTGCTCCACCCACCCTGTCTCTGAATTCTACTTTACAGATGAGGAAACTGAGGCTCGGAAAGAGGTGCGTGGCCACAAGCTTGAAGGTGGTGGAACCAGGGTTGGAACTGGGTCTGAATGATGGCAAGGACCACCTCCCCAGAGGTCACTTGTAAATACTGTCGAAAGAAGGAGCTCTTTCTGCATTGTCTGGAATGCTGCTGTCCCTAAAGAAGGTATGTGCTTGTGGAGAAAGATCAGTTTTGTGGGTTCAACATGCTGTTCAGAATTCACAACGCTTCTTCCTTGAAGGGAAATGGAGGATAGGCTTTTTGTTTGTTTGTTGTGCTGTACTGGGTGTTCACTGCCCTGTGGCACATAGGATCTTAGTTCAGTGTAGGATCTTAGTTCCCCTACGGGCGATCGAACCCATGTCCCCTGCATTGGCAGACGGAGTCACTACCCTGGGACCATCAGGGAAGTCCCAGGAGTGGGTGGCTTTTGAGAACCAGCTTGAGTGTGGTGGGTGTTCATCCATTTCCTCCCACTCCTGGCGGGGACCAGTGTCCCCAGGACAGGCTGAGTACCGGACAGTGATGGGCGGTGATGGGGATGGTGGTTGCACCCAGCCTGGGTGAAGAGCCAGGCCAGGGGCAGGAGAGGCCCTGGCCTTCAGGTGGGAGAGAGTCTCTGGGGATCAGAGCTTCCCATCTGAGTGGAAAAGTGACCTCCACAAGGTGCTGAGTTGTAGCCTGCTACCAGGGGAACAAAAGTCTGAATCCAGGGTGTGGCCCGGTTGGATGGTGGCGCCTTCCTGTGTGACCTTGGGCAAAAGCCTTACCCTCTCTGGGCCAGGGTGGCTGAGCTGTCTGTACTCCTTCTCTCTCTCTTTGGAAGCCCCTCCCTTTCACCCCTGACCTCCAGGCTCTGGGGGTTAGGGGGAGCCTCTGTCCCTCTACCTCTCGCTGCAGGCCCCAGAGGACAGGCCGCCCCCACTGCCCGGCTGGCGGCGGGTGGAGGAAGCCGGCAGGGAGGGAAAAGGCAGGAGGGGCAGGAGTTACAGGAACCGGCTGGGCCTGGGCGATTGCTCAACTGGGGAGCCTGGCCCGGCCCGGCCTCCACAGGCCCCTACTTCCACCAGCCACCAGCCACCCTCCCTCCTAGCTCTGCATTGCAAACATTCCTCGCCAACCTCGGTTGCTGCAGCCCCGGAAGGGGGAACTGCCGCAGACACAGCACGAGGCCGCCAGAAACACTTAACCCCTTCCTTGCTTCCAGGCTGAGCCCGCAGGCTGGTGGATGGGGCTGGGCCTGGGTTCCCAGACTCCCGCGTGACCTGGCCAGGTGCACCTGGATCAACAGGCGGGCTGGCCCCAAGTTAGCAACCTGGGTCAACAGGCCTGTGGGGTTAGAGTGACCACTAGGGACTTTTCTGGGCAGACATTTCCAGAGTGTTCACTGGGTGCCTGGCACTGCATCTGGTCTAAACAGGAAAATCCAACTGGGGGCACCCACAGAGCCCACCTTCTAGTGGGTGGAAGAGTGCGGATCAGATAAACAGGCTGTTTTTTTTTAGCTCACAACAGTGATGAGTGCGCTACAAACGAAAAGTACAGGGTGAGCCTGAGTGTGAACTGAAGTCGCTCAATTAGGCACGGAGGGCTTCCTGGAGGAAGTAACATTTAGCAAGCAACAAGAAAAAGAGAAGGAGAGTGTGTCAGGCAGAAGGGTATGAGGCTCCTGAGAGGAAAGAGAGTTTTCATGGTCCAGTCTACATGCCTGGAGGGCACAGGGTGAGGGCTTGAGAGCCCCTGGGTGGGAGAGCTAGGTTTATGCTAGACCCCAAAAGGTTCGGGGTCACTTTTGAGCCTGGATTGTCTTCTGAGGGCAGTGAGGAGCCAAAGAAAACCTTTACCTGGGGAACGACATGGTCAAGTTAAGCCTCAGGCACCAAGAATCCCATAGCCGAGAAATGAAAGCAGCACGGGTTTCAGATACAGATCAAATATAGGCAAAGACCAGAATACCTGCAACTTACCAAAGTGCCACCAACAGGAGACATTTCAAATGGCAGCCTGGCAGCTGGGCCTGGCACCTGGTCCTCCTGGGGCCCAGGGGCCACTCTGAGCCCCTGCCATCCCCAGGCCAGCTGGAGGCAGCCAGCTGAGGCAGCTCCTCCTCCCAGAACAGGATCCACCCTCCCCCATCCCACACCCCACTCTGCAGACAGCTGGAGCCCCATAAATGCAGCAGTTGCTGTTGAAGTTGGGAGGGGCTGAGGACCATCCAGGCCCACAGACTTCAGAGGCAGCAAGGGCTGGCCCTGGCTTCTACTGGGGGCCCAGATGCCGCTGGGCCTTGGGACCGAATTGGGGAGGCTTGGGCACAGGGGGGCCGAGGGGGCACGCGTCCGAGATGCTCACAGCACGTGTCCAGAGAGGAGGCCAGCACACCCAGCCTGTCCATGACCTTAACACCTCAAGATCTCTGTGGACCCCCCCCCCCCAACTAAAGCCCCTTCCTCTGCCCACCTTTCATGGGACCTCACAGAGGCTGAAAGAAGATTCAAATCACAGGGATTCAAACCCAGGAGACCAGGAACTATTTGGAAAGGGGACGTCACTAAACCTAGCTGATGGGCCACTCCACTCCTGTAAAGCTTGAAGGCATGAGTCAGGGGACAAAGTAAGTTGGTGGGAAACTTCTGTATTGTGTTTTGCTGCAGATGAGTTTCCTTTTCTTTTTCTTCTTTTTAAAACTGAAGTGCTACTTAGATCATCAACATATCAGAGATGAAAATGGAGCTCTCTTGATTGGAAAGGAAGAGGGTGGCCTGGGACTTCCCCATGCATACTTACGTAAGCTCTGTGTCCTCCTGGACAACCCCAGGTTCCTAGAGTGGGTAGGCAAGCCCAGCCCGAGACTTTAGGAATGGGGAAACTGAGGGCTTGGGAGGCGGAGACACTTGTCTGGAGTCACACAGCCCTGAGGAATGGAGTCACGGACTGTCAGGCCATCCTGAGCCAAAAACCTTCCATCAGGCCAGGCCCAGGCTGCGGGATCAGGAACTTATACCCCCATTCTGTTTTCTGAGCATCTCTAAGCCTGGCCGGTTTGTTGGGACAGCAAATTTAGCCAGAGCTCCCCAAATCCTGCCTCAGCAGGATTGAGACTTCCTAGGGGAAAACACGCCCAGAACGCTCCCTCTGTTGAAATCATGCTGGGACAGGACAGGAAAGGGCCGGGCCAGCTCCATGCCCACACACGCCCCCAGCAGAGGCAAGCCCTGAGCTCCTTCCAGCCCCCGGGTCGCCCGTACAGGGGTCCCCAGCAGCAGGGACTGTCTGCTCTGTGGCTCTGGGTCCGTTCTCGGTCACAGAGCAAAGGTCCTTCCAGGCAAGGGCACTTCTCCGAAGGTTCTTTGAACCTAGGGTGCCACCACCTTGGTGATCTGCCATCAGCTTTGCCAGGATAAAGCATACCAGAACCTTCTGAAGCCTGAGCAACCGGAGGAGTTGGCCATTATCAGCCCATTTCACAGACGGGAGACGGGGCTGTGAAGTCACTTGTCTGGTCACAGAGTTAGTAACAGACATGGTCACCCGAGCAGCCAGGTGTCTGCTCCTCACCACTAGGCCACCACCAGAGATGTGACCTTTTTTCCCAGCATGAGCCTGGGGCAAAACCAAAGAACCCTTGGCTCACCCAGACTCCTCACGTTGCTTGTTTGTATTTTAGAATTTTACCTGTTATTTTATTTATGGCTTCGCTGAAATCTTCATTGCTGCATGATCTTCACTGCAGCAAGAATGGGCTACTCTGTGGTGTGTGGGCTTCTTGCGGTGGCTTCTCGTTGCATAGCACAGGCTCTAAGGGATGTGGGCTTAGTAGTTGCGGTGCATGGGGCTCAATTACTCTGAGGCATGTGGGATCTTCCCAGACCAGGGATCAAATTCGTGTCCCCTGCATTGGCAGGTCAATTCTTAACCACTGGACCACCAGGGAAGTCCCCCTCATATTGCTAATGCACACAAAATAAATATTTCATCTCACCTATTTACTATATCTTTGGCATTTATCCATCCTGAGTTTACACCCTTCAGTCTTTCCCACATGGGTTCACACGGGTCATGGAATTTTTCTCTATGTCTCCTGGAGGCAAAGCCACTTGTGTCCGTGTAGCCACCACTGCCAAAACAAACAAACAAAAGTCTCACTTTATACATTTCATAAAAATGAGTGGCCTAACTTGGAAATATTGTGGAACCTTCTCCCTGGGGACGTGGATTGCACCCAGCCATGATGCTGTTGAGGCACCAGGCATGGGGTGAGGCTTCACAAACAGGCCCAGATGATTGTTACTGCTGTTGTTCATGGGGGCTTGGTGTAGCTGATGATTCCTAGTCTTTTCCTCCTTCACATCACAGCTTAGCAGGGTCACTTCTCAAAGTTACTAATTGGCACTAAATGGTAAGAAACCAGTTGTGAGAATGAGGCAAGTTATCTGTCCCTGTGCTGGAGGGATGGTTACCGTGGCAGTCGGCCTGCAAGATGGTCTCCAGACGATTTCCACCCCCTTCAGCCCTTCCCACAATGAATAGGGCTGCCCCTGTGAGGCCAAGAGGACCGTGTGGAAAGGACCACACGTGCATTCCAAGGCACTGTGGCTTCAGTCTTTCTCGCTGGCATCCATCTAGGGGCAGCCATATAGCGAGGAAACTCAAGCAGCTCTGTGGAGGACTCCATGGGGCAAGAAACCAGGGCCTCCTGCCAACAGCCAGCCAGTGAGCACACCATCGTGGAAGCCAGTCCTGCAGCCCCAGTCAGATGAGAGCAGCCCCAGCTGATATTTGGACTTCAGCTTCAGTGGAGACCACAAACTGGGGCCAGCTAGTTATGTTACCTTGTTGTTCAGCTGCTGAGTCATGTCTGACTCTTCGCAACCCCACGGACTGCAGCACAGCAGGCTTCCCCTGCCCTTCACTATCTTCCAGAGTTTGCTCAAACTCACATCCATTGAACTGGCAATGCCATCCAACCATTTTATCCTCTGTCGCCCCCCTTCTCCTCCTGCCCAGTTACCCACTTCTGAATTCCTGAGTCATAGACCCTTTGAGATAATAAAGACCTACTGTTTTAAAGAGCTAAGTTAGGAGTGACTTGTTACACAGCAGTAGGTAACTGATACAGAAATAGACAGACCTTTAGTTATGAGGGCTCTTCCTTGACTGGGCTCCCAAAGTGTGTTCCTTGGAATACTGACCCCAGGCTATGCTCGGGAAAACCACAGTCTGTCAAGTAAAGGCAGACTGGGCTTTCATCTCTTATTTAAGATTCCCTGCTTGGCACATTCAAGCAGAACCCTCTGGGCAAGGAGGCTGTTCCTCTGGAGCCTTGGTGGAACTCTGGCATCACATAGCTGCTTTGAGAAATACAGCGGAACTGCCATGGGAGTAGGCTCCTACTGCACATTAGACAATCGTATCCAATATAAAAACAAAAACACTTCCAGCGGATATCCAGAGTGTGGCTGATGGTGTCCTATACAAAGACAAGATGGCCAGCCTCTCTGAGCTCCGCTTCCGGCTGAGGGGGCTGGTTTGCCCTGGGTCCCCTCTGGTCCCACCAGTCATACCATCAGTGGTGTCGGTCAGGGCTCTGGGCCGGTGTTTGGCCGTGAACCTCAGCGTATCTGGGGACCACTGGGGCTTCAGATTTTGGTTCCTGCCCTCTGCAGCGCCAGCTGTCATCGCTCCGCTGCGATGGCCTTGAACTCCCCACCCCTCATGTTCGCCACATCCTCAACGACAATGCCTCAGAGTCAGATCCTTCTCGGCGGGAACACAACCATGGTCTTAAAACACGCACCACTGGAAAATAACGTTTGATATAGGAAAAAAAAATCATTTCGCAGGCAACTTTTTCAGAGCGAATCCACCCCCTTCAGCGAGGAAAAGCTGTGCTCAGAAAACCACATTCTTTCAAGCCCCTGGGGCTGCGTGGGGGTGGGAACAGAGATCTTTCTACACACTAGGAGGCAGAGGCCTTTTCTTCTGTTGTAAACGTAATTTTACCCTCATGTTGCTTCATATTTCCCTGCATGGCCTTTCGGGGGCTCCCAGGCCTCTCTGGAGCCACCGCTTCCAGACACCAAGCGGCCTGCCCTCTTCCCTCAGACCTGAGGCCTTGGTGTGCGGCCCTGGCTGCCCCCCCCCCACCCCAGCCTCACCTGGGACCCCTGCCGAGGCCTGCTCCAGCAGAATCTGCGCTGGGACAAGGTTCCCAGGTGATTCCAGGCACATGAAAGATGGGGAGCGCCCAGCTGCACCCCAGAACCACCATCTCAAGGTGCCCTCCGCCTGCCTGCTAACGGGCCGTCAAGCCCGCCTTCCTCACCCGGCTTCCAGGCTCCCATCACTTCCGGAGCCCCCTTTCCATGTGCACTCTGCCCACCGCTGCATCACTCTTTCATCATGTTTGAAATCCAGCAAGAGGGTCACACACCACAGGGTGGGAAGTCAGGACCCCTGAACAAACGGTAATGGCAACAAGAAAGACTCCCAGCCTTTACAGAGCACTTCCAACAGAGGAGGGAAGCAGCGAGACCTAGAAGTTCAGAGAGGGAAAGCCATCACCCCGAGATCACACAGTTGGTAAGTGGTAGACTCACAGCCACCAAGATCTCCCGCGACACCCTGCCGAGGCAGGAAGCCTTCCCTATGAGAAAATGGGCGGGGCTGCAGGGATTATCAAAGATTTGCAGCCCCCTCAACTGGCTTAGCCCGGCGGTTCCCAATCTGGAGTTCCTTGCGGGGACCTCTGAGGCTTCCTGCAGCAGTGGTGTTGGGGTGGGGGTCCCGTGTGCTTTTGAAATCCCCGATGGTCGCTACACCTTGACCAAGGGCCAGGCCACCACGAGGTCCACACAGCATTGCCTTTCTTTGCTTTGGATGGGATTATATCAACCCCCATGCTGGTTCAGACTCTCCGGCCCAATGGGAGTTGCAAGCCATTGGCATTGGCATGGATGCCCTTGATGACCCCAAACTGAGGAAGCTTCTAGTACTTAACAAAGGCAGCTTTCTTGTTGGGCCAACGTGGGCCTGGAGACAGATAAGAGCAGGAGGAGCTTTTCTGGTGGGAATGGAGAGAGGAATTAGCTTAGAAATTTGAGTTACCGAGGGGAGGGGATTTGTCTCCAGGATTTTCGGCAGCGGCAGGCGCTTTCTGCTATTTTCTCTAAAGCGAAGCTGGTGCTGCCCTACTCCCCACCAGCCTGGCTGGTGTTGGTGGAGGCGGAGGCAGCCCCGATGGGCAGGGCTGAGCCATCCAGACTCACTGCCCAGGTCTTCACGAGATGCCCTCCCGCCACACTCTCCACGGAAGCAGACCTTGAAGACGAGTGAGCTCCTTTCCGCAGAGACAAACCTTGAGTTTCTGGTAGAAACCTGCAGCAAGATGGGCGTGGGCTTCTGTGTGCGGTTTCCACGCCGCCCTGCACCTTTCTCCTCATCTCGGCTTGTCGGAGCACACGTGGGGCTGGGGTGGTGACTCCCTTGCTCCTCCCGAGCAGACCCTTCCCCTCCACCCCCCACCCCCACCCCACATCCATGGGAGGTGCCAGGCCCTGGAGATCTCGGTCAGGAACGCTCAGAGTTTAACGGTGGCTGGCGGCTCTTAAGTCAGAAGGATACAGGTGGCTTGTGATCAATGTGACCTCCCAGCTCCGGCCACGCGCTTCCTCTGTCTGGACTCACCCTGTTGGTGTGGGGACCCCAGATTCTTGACCCCTGGAAGCTGACCTTCCAGGAGGTACTTGAAGACAGTCACCTTTGGATGGAGTGGGGAAGGGCACGGTCACTTCTTTAAAAATGATCCCCGTGGGTCTGAGTAGCAGGAGCTGGAGCCCCCTGTCCAGAGACCCCGTGACCATGAACCAGAACAGCACAGTGAAGGCCAAGCCACTGGGCTTCAAATATGACTCAGGAGGAAAATGCACCTTCCATCAGCCACGGTGAAGGGCTAGAACTGATGTCAATGCACCAACCAGGGGACTTTTCTTTTTTTTGGCCACTCCAGACAATATCTTAGGTCCACAACCAGTGATCAAAACCATGCTCCATGCAGTGGAAGCGTGGAGTCAACCACTGGACCGCCAGGGACGTCCCCCAGGGGACTTTTTTTAAAGCAAGTTCCTTCTGGGGTCTTTTCTGGTGCTTCTTTATGAGATGGATCAGCTACACAGCCTTGGGTGGCCTGTCTTACACCACATGCTTCACTGGTCTGTCCATGTGTCCCCCTCTCCTAGGAGACGTGGCTCCTCCCAGGCAGGGGCACCCCAGGTTGGTCTCCCTGCCCTGAGAGCTCACTTCGGGCCCTGCCGTCAGAACTCCCGTTTCCGTTCATCGGTAGAACAGAGCACCCAGCGCCAAAGCCAGGAGCTTCAGTTTCCCAACGTGGAACCTTAAGCACATCAGGTCCCCTCTCTGTGCCTGCCTCTTCTCTCCCTAAATGGCGATCCTGGTCCCTGGCATTTCATGGTTGCTGTGAGGACGGCCTGAGCAAGTGAACACCCCTATCACAGGATATGCCAACTACGATGCAAGGCTGGGCACACAGCAGGGACTCAGGGACTGTTTGGTATTCAGATATTTTTTTAAACTGACATTTCTTTCCCTTCCCTAAATTTTATTAATTTATTTTTGGCTGTGCTGGGTCTTGGTTGCTGCACAAGGGCTTTCTCTAGTTGCGTGAAACTCAGGCGTCTCTCTTGCGTTGGCCCCTCTTGTTCAGAGCACGAGGCTCCAGAGTGCGCACGCTTCAGTAGTTCTGCCTCACGGCTTAGTTACCCTGAGGTATGTGGGATCTTCCTGGACCAGGGATGGAACCCTTGTCCGGTGCACTGGCAGCAGATTCTTAAATACCTGGGAAGCCCTAAATTAACATTTCTTAAAGTACAAGGATAAAAATTGTATACAACTTGCGGAGAATGTGATTTTTTTTGCAAAAGAGAAAATTTGGGACTTCCCTGGTGGTCCAGTGGCTAAGACTGAGCTTCCAATGCAGGGGTGCAGATTTGATCCCTGGTCAGGGAAGTAGGATCCCATATGCAGTGCAGTGCAGCCCCAAAATAAATAAAAGAAAATTTGACCTTTATTTTCCCCACAGCCAGCATTCAAGATAGATATTCCCTATGCGTGTCTCCCTTTTACGAAAGTCAAGGCTCAGAGAGGTCAAATGAGGTTCCCAGGATCATTCAGTGACAGAATCAAGCTCTTAACCATGAGTGTCTTGGATTTATAACCCCTGGCCTCCCTGAGGGACTTAAACCCCTCAGAACCAGGGGCCCCATCCCAGAGAGGAGCAGCTAAGATCAAGTGCACCTATGAATTAACCAGGCCGAGACTAA
Organism: Antilocapra americana; assembly: GCA_007570785.1. Lineage (NCBI taxonomy): Eukaryota > Metazoa > Chordata > Mammalia > Artiodactyla > Antilocapridae > Antilocapra > Antilocapra americana. The sequence continues at coordinate 5,762,596 of ML660779.1, read as the reverse complement.
CATAGTAAAGTCATCTCCACTTCAAAGATCTCTAGAGTGGGAACCAATGTGACAAGGAAGGAAAATCTGAATCACGTCCCACCCAAAACATTGGGCAATTCCAGCAGAATACAGCTTCCCCAAGCCTGAGCTAACTCGGGCCACCTTCCATCCAATTCCCTGGCAAGCAAGCAATAGGTGCGGAGAGGGCAGATTCAAATCAGAAGCCTCTTGGGTTTCAGTACAAGAGCATAGACCAGGGGTAGGGGGGTAAGGGTGGGGAGACTCGTGCTCTGTGGCTTTCCTGAGGCAGGGGGGTTTTCAAGAGGGTCTTTCAAGCTGCCATATGAGTTGGTGATTAGAATCTGGGCTCTCAAGCCACAGAAACCTAGGACTCCCTCCTGGCAAGCTGTGTGACCTCTCTGACCCTCAGTCTCTTCATCTGAAATGTGCCCAGCCAAGCTTTATTGTCCAGCTGCTCCTTGTGGAGCTGGTGCTGGGTACTGGGGACTCAGCAATGAATGGGAGAGACCAGACTGGGGCCTTCACCAGGCTCATGGCCTCACAGGGGAGACAGTGAGTGTGGAGACAAACAAGTTTAGGTATCAGCTATAAGGGAATAACTCAAGGATGAGAGTCAGCTCCCTCTCAAGCTGGTGGTGAGAGGGCAGAGTGTGCATCCAAGTCAAGGCTGAGCCCATGGTGAGTGCTCAGTCCGTGAAAATGGCGTTAGTCGCTGCTGTGGTGACTATTATTACAGTAACCTGAATAAAACTGGGCTGCCTTGGGGCCCAGTCTCATCACGATGTTATGTTCAAAAGCAATATCAGCCTGACATCCCCAAATCATTGCAAAGCAGTTTAAATCTTCCCGACGATCTCTCAGAGACACCAAAGGCGATTTCCTTTGCACACCACAGAAAAAAGCGTTCTCAAGACTCTCCGTGACAATGTGCCTGCCTAGAAGGTCTCAGAGCAGTTGCTCCAGAAACATCTCCGTTTCCCACACCTCTCTGTCATTCTTCTCAGAGAGGCAGGGGCTGTTGGGCTTGAGCACGAGAGAAGGGGGACGGGGTGCATCCAGGCTCTGCCCTCACTAGCCATGTGACCGCAGTTTGCTCATTTGCAAAATGTGGGTAACAACAGCACTGAATCCTACGAGGTATTGTGGGGACTCAATGAGACGGTTGGATGGCATCATCAACTCAGTGGACATGAGTTTGAGCAAACTCCGGGAGATGGTGAAGGACAGGGAAGCCTGGCGTGCTGCAGTCCACGGGGTCGCCGAGAGTCGGACACGACTGAGCAACCGAACAACAAAGACACAATGGCTTTAAAGCGTTGAGGATGGGCAGGTCCAGCTGGGCGACCCCTTCTCTTGCCTCCCCGACCTGCCCCTTGCATCTCATCACTGATAGGAGCTCCAGCAGGGTCTCCGGTAGTCGGCCTGGGCTTTCTAGGGCCTAGCGTCCAGCAGCAGCCGCTCTGCCCAGCACAGTGAGAGGGTCAGTGCCCAGCAGGTGCAGAGGCTCCCACCATCTGAGGCCACTGCTTGCTGGAAGCCTGGGCAGGGTGGCCCACGCTGGCGTCTCCTCTTCCTCCTGCATCAGGGATCTGGTATCGGTCTTCTCAAGGGGCTCTGGGCCAGGCCCTTGCCAGGCATGTGGTTCCTGCCCCCGTAGGACTTACAGACCCAGATAATCAGGGCCTGACTTCAGAGGAGACACCCAGAGCTGCAGGAGAGGACCAGCTGGAACATCAGGGAGGGCCTCCCAGAGGAGGCAGCACGGCATGGAAGGCCACACCCAGGCAAAGGCCTGGAAGGAAGAAAACGATGGGTTCTAGAAGCTACAAAAAGTTCTCACCCACCTGCCCCGAGAGGTACAGTTTGCTGAGCTCTGTCACCTACACCGTGTCACTTGGTGCTCTTCTCCCTCAGATCCCAGAGGACAGAGGGCAAGAACTCTTACTCCCAATTCACAGAGAGGAGACAGGTACAACAGAGAAAGAGACAATTCCTAGTTGGGACTAGAGCCCACATGGCCTGTCTTCTGGCTGAGAAAATCAAGATGCAAGACTGGGCGCTGAGCATCCCTAGCATCTGCCTGTGATCATCACCCCCATTTTACAGATGAAGAAACTGAGGCTCAGTGAGACCGCAACATCCCTCCAGTCTTGCTCTTTTCCTGCTCTTTCTGTGCATCTCTGGGGACGTAGGACAAGCCTGGGGTGCCCAGATGCCCTCCCCAGGCGGGGCAGGAAACAGCCAGGAACACCGGTGACAGGGGTGATGGAAGGAAGGGAGCCAGGATGGGTTTGCAAATCAACACCAGGCTGGGGAAGGCGGAGGAATGCAGGTCGGGATGAGGTGAACCTACAAGGGAGGCCAGTCTGGGAGGGGCCCAGAGCCGTAGGCTAACCACCCCCCCAGACACCGGAGGGTGAGACCCTGACTTCCCGGAAGACGCCACCCCCCTAGCTGGGCGGGGTGAAGGACCACTCTCTCCGGCCCAATCAAACGCACTCCGAGTCCGATGGGGGAGGCGGCCAGGGCCGAGGGCTCCCACGGCCTTCCTGGGGGAGCCCCCCGGGACCTGCCCAGGACTCCGGCGCCCACCGCCCACTGCCCACCCCCAGCCTCAGTAGCCCGGACGCCCGGCGTCCTCCCCTGGCTTTCGGTGGCTCCAGAATTTAAAGGTTAAATCCTAACCTCGTCTCAGCAGTTTCTCCCGGCTTTGCCTACCCAGCGCCAGTTGCTGGTAATTATATGCATCTCCGAGCAGCCAATCAGCTGTCAGACTGACAGATACTGATCTTTTCGTTTTATTTTTAGCTCTGTGCTTCCCCCTCTAGTTGCAAAAAAAAATTCTGTTTGTTCTGTGTGTGGCTGCTTGACTCCCAGCTCTGCACCCGGCTCTCATCTCCGCCAGCCAGGCTGGAGCAGGAAGTCTGACGGACTAGAGACCCTGTCCCTCCAGAGACAGCGGTGGGGGGGTGCGAGGGGGAGAAATGCACCACTGCCCCCCCCCCCCGCCCCCCTCCAGCTGCAGACCCTGGGCTGCGATGGGGAGGGGAGGAGGCTGGCGCTATCCAGAGGCGCCTTTGGAGGCCTAGGGAGCAAGAGAGGAGCTGGACTTGGCGTGGGAGGGGAGCAGGTCCTCACCTACAGGCTGGAGGCTGGGGGAGAGACAGAGACGGAGAGACATGCAGAGGCAGAGACGAAGCTAGACTGAGAACAAGGCAGAGAAGGGAGTGGAAGGGAAAAGACCAGCTCTCGCCCCGTGGAAATATTTCCCTCCCACCCCTGAACTGAACAGAAAGGGGGCAGGGATGTCAGCCCAGGGAGCCCTGGAAGGGAGTCAGGTGGGCGCTTCACAGCCAGGCCTGCAGGGCCCAGGCCTGTGAGCCTCCCCTGCTCTGGGAAGGGTAAGCGAAGTGCCCTTCAGAGCCCCTTTTGGGGGAACGTTCTGGAAGGTTCTGGGACCTCCTGGAGGCACCAGGAGGCAGGCAGGTGTGGGGCCTGGCTGGCAGGAGGCCCCTGTTCACCCATGGTCTTTGGAAGGAAAGGCCAAGCAAGCTTTTATGTCCTAGAGGGTCTCCCAGTTAAGGGCTCTGGTCCAGGAGTCATTTGTTGTTTAGTCGCTAAATCATGTCTGACTCTTTGTGACCCCATGGGCTGTACCCCGCCAGGCTCCTCTGTTCTTGGGATTCTCCAGGCAAGAGTACTGGAGGCGATTGCCATTCCCTTCTCCAGGGGAATCTTCCCGACCCAGGGATTGAACCCATATCTCCCTGGTCCCTCCTTGATCTTTCCATCATCAAGGCACTCTGCAGTTTGCAGAGCATCTCCCCTCACCCCAGGGGCCTTGGCTTCTCCCCACAGTTAGCCTCAGGATGAAGTGACATGGAGGGTCCAGGAGGACTGGCGGGGATCACTCCCATTCTGATTGGCCCTGGGGGAGGGCAGTGGTGTAGTCTAATGGTTTGCGCTTTGGGGTACAATGGACTGGGGTTCAAGCCCCAGGGCTGCTCTTCAAGCACCGTGAGGTCGAGCGAACGCCCCGAGCTCTCCAGGTCCCAGCGTCCCCATCTGGAAGATGGGCCCCAGGCCACCCTCCTCCCTCACAAAACTGTTTGGGGACCGCAGTCACCCTCCTCGGGTGCTCCTGACAGCCCCAGGGTCCCCAGCCCTCTGGTGAGCGGGTATTATCAGCGTCTCCGTTTTGCTGATGGGGAAACTGAGGTTCATGTGACTGGTATTTGGCAGAACTGGGACCAGAACACTCCACCTCCCCCCCCCCTCCCTTCTTGGCTTCCTTTTCTCTGACACCACAGATGGCGCGCTGAGAAAAAAGAGAGGAGAGCGGAGAGAAGGGAATTAGGAGATGGAGCGAGGTGGAGGGAGGCAGCAGCACCGTGATCAATTACTTGGGCTGTAAATTTCTGCTGTTTTGCAAAGTGAGCACACAACCTCAGAGAGGCATCACTCCCTGGTCTGCTTGGAAGAAACCAAACGGCCAAGCCCACGGCAGATGCTCCCTGGTGGGAGCCCAACAGGGAGAGGGGAGATCCCCTGGGTGGGGTCAGAGCTGCTCGCAGCGTGGATGGAGGGCAAGGGCCCTTGGAAAGAACCAGGGGAGGGCAAGCTTGGGAGCTGCCTAGAGCTCCCTTGGAAGGACTCCCCTTCCTCTTCTCTTTCCAGAAGATTCCTCTCCTCCTGGTGGGAGTGGGAAAGCCAGTCCTGGGCAGCCCTGTCTGCCACGACACCCCTGCCTGGCCAGACCCTGACCACTGCCTCCACAGCTGCTCCTGGGAGCTGCTGGGGACGTGGGGTAGCAGGGAAGAGGACTCAACTTTCTCACCTGTGAAATGGGAGTAATGACAGCATTCATCCCCAGGAGTTGATCCAAAGGATCAGAAAAGTCTAGGATATAAATAGTCTAGGGGCCTGCCACACACACAGCAAGAAGAGTTAATGTTGTTATTATTACTGTTATTATTATAAAGATAAGCAAGGGCTAAAGTGTTCCCCAGTGGCTCAAATGGTAAAGAATCTGCCTGCAATGCAGGTGACTTGGGTCCAATCCCTGGGTTGGGAGGATCCTCTGGAGAAGGAAATGGCAACCCCCTCCAGTATTCTTGCTTGGAAAATTCCATGGACAGAGGAGCCTGGCGGGCTACAGTCCGTGGAATCGCAGAGTCCGACACGACTGAGCGACCAACATTTTCACTTTCATTTTCAAAGGTAGTTTGGAAACTGATTGAATTATTTAAAAAGTGGGGACCGGTCCTCCTTCAGAGGTTCGGTGATGGAAAGGGTGGTCCACATATCATGGCCTTTACCTGTCTTCATCTCCCAGTGTGTAGGGTTTGGGGACGGGGTCAGGATGCAATTTGTGCTTGGGAAATGTGGTCAGAGCGAGGCAGCCCAGGCCTGGAGTGCTGGCCTTGATCTTCTGGGAGCCTTGTTACAGCCCATCTGGGGAATGAGCATCGGTGGAGTCCAGCTTCTTCCTCTGGAGCCTGGGGGCTCCAGGGAGGTGGATTCTAGCCATGGCGCTCTCAGGGCTTTCCACATGGTGGAACTGCAGAGACCACAGCATTTCAAAAGCACCTGCTGCATGCTCACCTTCTGCTGGGCGCAAGGAAATTCAGCAGTGGGCATGCCCCAAGCCCTGCCCTCAAGATGCTATTCGAGAGAAAAGCAAATAGATTCAGCTGACTCTGAACCATGGTCTTTGGACCCCAGACGACAGCCAAAGCAGTGGGAAGCCTTGAGAAGGAACACGATCCCAGACTACAGACATGGTAAAATGAGGGAAGCCAGGTGGAGAGGCCTGGGGGCAAGGGGTGAGGCCAAGACTGGTGGTAAATCTAGGTCCTGGAAAAGATGTCTTGAATTCAGGCACAAGGCCCGCCACACACCCTCGGCAGCCTCGAAGGTCCAGGCTGAAGGCAGTGGCGGAGCTTTCTGCTTTAAAGGCAACTTAGGGTGGATTCCTTTACAACAAAGAGCAGCTCCCCTGGATGCAGGTAATAAAAATATTGTATTAGTCAGGATGGGCTAACGGATATAACAAACCATCCCCAAATAAAAGTTTATTTCCTATTCACATCACTGTCTACTCTGGGCTGGTAGAGAGGAAGTGGGGGCCCTGCTCCAGGCAGTAACTCAGGAGCCCAGGCTCCTGATGATGATGTGGTTCATCATTTTCTAGGGCCTTTTTCTCCTCTGCAATACTCTTGTGGAAGGGTAAAGAGAGTATGGAGGAAGGCATAGAAGGAATTTATGGAGCAAGCTAAAAGGGGTGGTGGGGCAGATCACTTCAGCTCACATGCCATTGGCCAGAACTCAGTCATGTGGCCACACATAATCACAAGGGAGTTTGGGAAATGTAGTCCTGCTGGGTGCCCAAGAAGAAAAGAATGAGCTAGGATTTGGTGAAAACATAGCAGTTTCTACCACAAGTGCGGTTCTCCTTACATGGATGAGCTGATGTTCACAAAGCACCTGATGTAGGCCGGGCCACTGACTTGTATGCTGAAGCTGGTTATTTGTCTTATAAAAGCAGAAGCTGCTTGCCTGAGGGTTAGGACTGGCATCGGAAGCCTGTGCCTAGTTCTCCTCCTGAAATGGTGTGTTCAAGTGTGTGTGGGTGAGAGAGAGAGAAAGGAAGGGAGGAAGGAAAGGAGAGAGAGATGGATGGAAGGATATTTTTTGGTCTAAGGGGAGCATCCAGAGATTTAACCAGATTTTCAAGAATATAAGCATATTGGCTAAAAGCAACAGCTTAGTAAGGACTTTCCTGGTGGTCCAGTGGCCAAGACTCTGTGATCCCCTGGGTCCCAGGTTCGATCCCTGGTCTGGGAACTAGATCCCACATGCCTCAACTAGAAGATTCCACATGCCGCAAAGAAGATGGAAGATTCAGAGTGGCACAACTCAGACCGGGTACAGCCAAATGAACAACAGTAAATATTAAAAAAAAAAATAAAGCAACAGCTTAGCTGTGCAATGCTGTTTGGGGGGCTTAGCAAAGTCTGGGTGCTGAGTACATCACTCCTTATGTACTCGAATGTACATATGGCCCATTATGTATTATGGTCCCACATAAGTAGGAGGTAAAACCAACGATTCCACAGCTACCATCTTCCTTTCCTCGCTAGACACACTCCCAGAGACCCCAGGGTCAAGCAGAGAAGGCCTCAGCTGATCCATGACAGTGGACACGTCAATGCTGGTCCGGCACGGCAGCCATGGGGTCATCGATGTCAGCACGGGAGGCCAGCTGAGAGGCACAGGTGGAGAGACTGAGCCAGAAAGGGGCCACCTTGCCCAGAGTCACACAGCGAGTCAGAGCAGAGCCAGGACTGACATTCAGAGGCAGTCAGGTTTCTGTGATTGTAAGCAACAGAAATGGGGCTCTGTTTGCCTTGATCAGTAAAAGGTTTCATCCCTAGACTGACGCGAAGTTCGGAATGGAAGGAAACACAGGAGAGGCAGACAGGCCCCAGCAAGGCTTCGGCCAGGGATGGCATGTTGGAGAGCAGTGATCCCCCTTGGGCTGGCCATCAAGACGAGGAATGAGGGTCCCGTCCTCAGGGCAGTGGGACTGCTGACCCCGCCAGGGCTATAGGCTCATCCCTTGGCACGGAAGGACAGGCATCTGGACTGGCAGCCCACTCCCCAGGCTGCACACATGGGGGGAATTCCCCATGACACAAATGGGGGACTTTTGCCAGAAAGATGGGGGCCGGGGGTGTTAGGCGGCCAAAACAGCAGATGTGGCCTCTTACTCCAGGATTGTGCAATCGAAACAAAACAACCACAGGGCTGGTTTCCTGCAACCCAGAGCTGCAGGCTAACCAGAGAATCCAGCCCAGAGCCAGGCCTGAAGGCCTGGAAAACAGAGGCACTCAGCAGACCGGTGTTCGGGACTCTGGACGGCTCTTCTAAATGACCAGCAGCTCCCTGAGGGTGGCTCCACACGGAGCTGGGCTCCCTGGGGGCTTGCCCAGGCTGGTTAAGGGAGATTTCACAAGCAAGGGACATACAGCTGGCGGAGGAGCTGGGCTGAGCGCTGGGGGTCCAGGCGAATTCATGGCAGGAGGGAGCTGGGAACCCTGCCGAGCTCACCCTACCTCTGGTGGGGGCCGTCTGAGAGTTAATGCCTGAGCTGGAAGGCGCTAGAAACCACTGACAGAGGAAGAATGGAGGGATGCTTGGTGCCTGCCTGCTAAAGCTACAATCCCCAGCTCTTCCATCAAACACACTAATCTTAGTGTCACTCCGAAGGTGCCCCATGGATGTGATTACAGTCCATAATCTGTTGACTTCAAGTGAGAGAGCTTGTGCTAGATGCTCTAGGTGAGCCTGATTCCATCCCCTGGAAGACCTTAAGGGCAGAGCTGAGGCTTCCCTGGTGGAGAAGAAACCCAGCCCACAGACAGCACCGTCAGCCCTGGCCCTCGGTCCAGCCTGCTCTTCAGATTCCAGGCTTGTCTAGCCAGCTCCACAGTCGCATGACCGGTTCTTTGCAATAACTCTCCTCACATAGATCTCCTGCTGGTTCTGTCTCTCTGGCTGGAATCTGAGTGAGGCAGATGGGGAAGGGAGGCTGCAAGGGTGTGCTCGCTAGGAGGCTCCCAGTTCTCTAGGGAAGAGTGTCCACATCCCTACAGAGGTGTGCTCACTGGGTCGGGTCCCCTCACAAGACCAGGAACAAGGACAGGGGTGCCTGGAGGGGCTCACAGCCCCTGGGTGCCAGTGTTCATAAAAGTGGCTTGGAGCCCTGGAGCCGGGTCTGATGGCCTGTCCCTGCTGTTTGCGCCCTGCCCCACCTGCCACTCCCTTGTGTAGCAGACACATCACTGAGCTGTGTTTTCCTGGACTTTCGGAAACATGGGGGCACGGATAGAGTCTTGGACAAACCAGGAGACTGAGCCCTTGACTCGCTCACCCATCCGGGGCTTTCAGATGGCCTTGCACCCTCCCCTCTCTCCATGCAGCCCCTTCTAGTCCACTCCATGGGTGCCAAGGGCATGAACAGAGGCTGAGGTGCCCAAGGGACAGGCAGCCCCCCTCGCAGTGATGCCAGTGGGTCTGAGCTATCCTGGCATTGTATAGGGGCTTCCAGATCCCCACGGGCAGAAACCAGCCCTGGCTGGCTGATGGTGCTCAGGAAAGGGCAGGGCCCTGGCGGGGAAAAGTCTCCCAAACCAGGGGTTGCTGGAGACCTCAGGCCCCCTAAAGATGTTCCCCAGCCTGTTAGTAGGAGACTACACGCAGAGGCTTGCAAAGCCCCCACCCTACCTTCTAGGGACCTCAGCCATCACCAGAGTGGGGTGGTAGGGGTAACACTCCACTTAGCACCCCTTCTGCAACAAGCAGATTGCAGGCAGGGCAGAGGATGAAGAAAAGGGGCAACTCCCTGGCACAAGCGGCAGGCCAGCACCAACAAGCACATGGGCCAGCCGGCATCCCCGGGCACACGTGCGCTGGGCGGGGCTTCCACTCTTCTTTATCCATAAAACCTGAACGCTCCAAGCACTGTGGGTCATTCCCTCCTTTCATCCTAACTACCACCCTGGGAGGTGAAGGGGCTGGCGGTACCTTCATCATCCCCATTTTACAGAAGGGGAGACTGAGGCATCTCTTACCCGAGCCTCCACAGCCGGCAAGTGGCAGGCAAGCTCTGTTGCCCCAAGGTTCAGCTCTCCCTCCATCTCTCCTTCTTCTCAGGCCTCCAGGGGACCTCCCAGAGGAGGCTTCCCGGGGGCATCATCTAACCACCACCACCCCATCCCATGTCAAGATGATTTTTTCTTCCATTGTAGTACACACTGCCGCCCTGGCCCTTTTCTCAATTACTCCTTCTCTCTCATCATGCTGTTTGTTTGGTCTTTGGGTCTCCCACCCCACATTATCACAGCAATAAACACTCATAATGGAAAGTTTGGAAAACACAGAGACCTCACACTGTGATGTAATTGATCTGTTCCCACACCCACCGATTTCCCTCCAGACTTGGAGGGGTGAGTGGGGGCCCAGCCCAGAGCAGGGGCAGGGAGGGTCCCTGCCACCCAGCGCAGCCTTGCAAATCTTGGATTGGTTTGTTAACCCAGTACCCAGTGACATCCATCAGAGCCATCGTTTGGGGGCATCTGCTGTGTGCCAGCACCAGGCCGGGCACCTACCTCCCCTTGTCCCCCCAGCCTTCCGAGATGTGCTGCTGTCAGCACCCCCTTCTCAGATGAGGACACTGAGGCTCAGGAACACAATTTGTCCATGATCTTACATCATCTGGTCTCAACACTGGTGGCTGTCAGCAGCCTCGCCTCCCCGAGAGGCATTTCCAGGGCTTTGTTAAATGACTTATTGCCTGCTTGGTGCAGACACGTTCTGCCTAAGACCTCACGATGCTAAGATGGAAACAAGAGGCTGCACGGAACAGCGTCCACACACTCTGTAAAACAATGACTGAGACTTCCCTGGCCGTCCAGTGGTTAAAATTCTGAACTTCCACTGCAGGGGATGTGGGTTCGATCTCTGATTGGGGAACTAAGATTCCGTGTGCCATGCACAGCCACACACACACACACACACACACACATTTTACAAGATGATGGGCGAATATCACCCTGAGATTATGCACCCAGCAGACCCTGAAGCTAACTAGTATTTTTACCTTAACTGGGATCCCAGAGATTCTCATAAACCTGGTTTGCTGGAAGCAAAGGAAATGGGGATTAACTGAGTCTGGGTGGTTTCCATGGAGCCCGGATTGTACAAAACAAAATTTAGCTTCTGCTAGGGGTCCAGGGACCACAGGTTGGGCAGGAAGATTTCCTAAGAAGGAGCCTGAGAGATTGTTCCTCCACCAACTGCCAGCATCGGCAAAATGTCTGGGTCCCTGGACCATCCTAGCAGATGACACAGGGGCCGCTGGGCGCTGGCCATACTTGCTGAGCACTTCCCTGGCAGGCAGAACACGGCTTTTCATTGACATACTAGCTCTGGCCCTCCCTAGGCCAGGCTGCAGCAGCTCTGTTCCCTGAGACCTGTTTAGGGCCAGGGAATGCCAAGAAGATAGCATTTCACCATCAAGCAAGGGATTCCTCAGGGTCTCCAATGCAGTCATTCATTCATTCAGTCCATGTATTCATCACAAAGTCTTTAATTTTTAGATCCTTTCTCAACAGTAGCTGAGGGGTTGGGAGCAGTCATTCCCCAAAATCCCCCAAGCCATCACTGACCCTCCATACCCCGCAATTCGTTGAGGCTGACCTGATGGGTATAATGAACTGCATGCCTACACAACACCTTCTCTGGGCATCAGATTCAATTAGACCGCATCTTTAGAGACAACAGCAAGAGTTGGCACAGAGCTCTTATCATGGCCTCAGTCTGTCATATATCAGCCCATTTACAGTGGCTCAAGATGTCATTGCTAACACTGTATTCATTGTCATAAAACAGCGTATTCGTTCACTAATGCTCTCAACAAATTCTTATTTGCGCATGGACTCCTCCCTCCACCCCAGCCTGCGCAGGGCCCTGGGGAACCCCAAAGTGAGTAAAGCAGAACTTGCCCTTGAGGAGCTAAGGGTACGGTGGTCGACTTTCAAGACAGCATCTCCAGGTGTCCACATCCTTAAGTCATGACCAACAGAGTGGACGTGACAGCGTGTGACGCTATGTGACTTCCCAGGCCGAGTCACAGGGGGCGCTGTGGCTTCCGCCTCGCTCCAGTGAATCTAAAGGAAGCTAGCTGCCATGTTGTGAGGACATTCAAGCAGCCTCGAATGGAGAGGCCAGGAGCTGAGCAGGCTTATCCGTGAGCCGCGGGGGCGCAGTTTCTCTAGCCTCAAGCAGTCCCTGTGGACACCGGACTTCAGTCTCCTAGGTGACTCTGAGCCAGAAATACCCAGCTAAGCCTTCAGCCAAACTTATGACCCATGGAAATAATGACATAAGACGTGTTTATTATTGTTTTAAGCTATTGTGTGTTTGGGGGGGAGGGTGTATTTGTTATACACTAACAGATTACTAAGTGTGTGTGTGTGTCTGACACACCCAAGTGACAAACTTGTAAACAGATGAACCAAGTGCAAACAGGGATGTAAGGGACAGTCCAGGGAAGGAACGGTCCCCCAGAGCTAAGTGAGCTATTCCCAAACCTGATATCCTCAGAGTACAGCAGCGGAGATGCCCAGGAAATGATTCACAAACCACTGCATTCATTCAAAAGACACAACTATGAGGGACTTCCCTGGTGGTCCAGTGGCTAAGACTCTGTGTTCTCAATGCAAGGGTCCCAGGTTCAATCCTTGGCCAGGGAACTAGATGCCGCATGGCGCAACTACGTGTTCATCTACCACGACTGAAGGATCCCACATGCCGCCACTAAAGATCAAAGTTTCCACACGCCACAGCTAAGACATCGGGCAGCCAAATACATAAAACAGAAACACAGCTGTGAGTGGGTATGTGCATATACATGACTGATTCACTTTGCTGTACACCTGAATCTAACACAGCACTGAAAATCAATTACACTCCAATAAACATTTTTTTAAAAGATACAACTGTGAACTTGCTGTGGGCCCCACAGTAGTAGGTACAGGGGCTATGTGTGAAAAAACAGACCCAATGCCATCTGTGATAAAGCTTTCATTTCAGTGGGGGAGACAGATGCTCGATAAAGTCATAAATAAACACACAATTCCAGATGAGAAGAGGGCTATAAGAGAAGAGATGGGGAAAGTCTCACTGAAGGCCATATAAACTGAAGCCAAAAGGTTCTGAGAATTTAACCAGGTGCTGCAGGGAGATGCAGGAAGAGAGCATTCCAGCCAGAGGGTACAGCGTGTGCAAAGGCCTGGAGGTGGCGAGAAGCCTGGTGGATGGGAACAAAAAACTGAAGGTCAGTGTTGTGAGCAGAGAGTGAGCTCAGGGGAGAGGGATGTGAGGTGTGGCTGCAAAGGCTTTGTGGGTCAGGCTAAGGCTTTCCATTCTGTGCTGAGCAGAATGGAGAACTGCTGATGGTTAGAGTAGAATAGGGGTGTGTCTCTGCTCCCAGTAATAGAACACCAAGCTAGCTCTGAGTGGATTGAACCATAAAGTGTATTCAGGAAGAAGTACTGGGATAAGAAGTTCTGAGGTCAGTCCAGTAGCTTGAGTCAAGATCAAAATTCATAATCACATCTGCAACATTCCTTTTGCCACATAAGGTAACATGGGAAAGAGTGCCTTTCACCCTTTGACTCTGTTGTCCTTGGATTTTTTTTTTTTTAAATCTCAGATTCGTCACTTCATGGTTGCAAGATGGTTGTCACAGCTCCAGGCATCACACCCTCACACACCAGCATCCAGAAAGCTCTCTCTACACTTGTGAACTGAAGGGAGGGACTCTTTCTAGAAGCTCCCAGCAGACTTCTCTTTCTATCTCATTGACCAAAATTGGGTCACATGCTCACCTCTGTCTAATCATTAGAAAGGGGGAACAAGATCGCCATGAATAATGAACTAATCATGATTGATCCCCTGGGGCTGGGATTTGGTGAACAAGGAGAATTGACATGATTATATAATTTTGATGTAATTTTCAAAAGAGAAGTACCCCACCTCTTTCTAAATTTTGCATGTGTTTCTCTAGCACAGGCTGTGTCCAGTGCTGAGGGATAGCAAGCCCCAGCAAGAAGGAGCCCGCATGAGGTCAGAGGTCGTAAGCAGCCTGAGGAAGCGAATGATTCCCGAGACCCACATCCACATCCGAGCAGATTCAGACCTTCCATCATCCAACTGGCCTCTCCAAATATTGGCTCCAATCTCTGGTTCCTGTTGTTCAAGCCGGGAGCTCAGGGGTCTAGCCACCCCCCATTAGCAGGGTGGGAGTCAGGTTGATGCTATTACTCTCAGGTATGAGAAAAGAGCGGCTTCCCAGGTGGCGTCAGTGGTAAAGAACCAGCCTACCTAGGCAGGAGATTTAAGAGATTGAGGTTCAATCGCTGGATCAGGAAGATCCCCTGGAGGAGGACATGGCAACTCTAGTATTCCTGCCTGGAGAATCCCATGGACAGAGGCGTCTTGGCGGGCTACAGTCCCTGGGGTCTCAAAGAGTCGGACACAACTGAAGCGACTTAGGACATACGCATGAGAAGAGAGCTATACCCTTGACACCCAGGCCTTTGCCAGGTCACACCTTTTGTCATATAAGGTCACATACTAACAGGGTCATTATTCTGCCTTCCACTCTGTGTCCTTCCAGCAGAATGTAAGTCCCTGAGGCCAAAGGGACTTCCCTGATTTGCCCACTTGCAGGTCCCAAGAATCTTCAGGACTTAGCACACAGCAGGAGCTGAATGAATATTTGGTGATTTATGAACATGGGAATGAAAATGCTCCAGATTTCACAGGGAAATCTTTACAGAACTGTGTCTGGAACGAAGGCGCCCAGTTCCCAGGTGAGTTCTGATTGCAGGGAGCAGGGCAGTGGTCCCCAGGGGGAGGTCGATTGAGGCGCACCATTGGTCCTTGGCACGGGGGAGGGTGGCCCATTGGAGGACGAGTGATCAAGCAGGTTACGCCTGTGATGGAGAGAGAGCAGGCATGAGCTGCCTTCCAGACACAGACAGGCAAAGCGATGCTGTGGCAGCAGTGCCTTTGGCACCTCCCGTCTTTAGAATGGGGGAGAACTTTGCCTGTGACTGTGAGCAGGTACAGTCAGGGCAGCAAAGACTTCTGCCCTCACCACGCGTGGGGGTGGCTGAGCGAAGATGGTCTTCCATAGATCCAGGAGTCATGAACAGAGGCTGTCATTCCACTGTAACACTGTAATACTGTTTGTTCAGTATTATTCTGAATCTGTGTTTGTTTACAGTTCAGAATTTTTTAAGGTAAAATGTACATAGAGTGAAATGCACAAATCTCACACATACGATTCTATGAGTTTGGACAAATGCATGCACCCATGTGACCCACACATTTATCAAGATACAGAACCTTTTCACCAACCCCCAAAATATCTTTGTGACTTCCAAGATGATCCCGCACCCCATAAAAAAAAACAATATTCTGACTTTTTTCATCATTGAATAGCTTTGCCTGTTCTCGAACGTCATATAAATAGCATCATAGAGTCTGTGCTCTTTTGCATCCGGTTTTTTCATTCAACGTAGTGTCTGTGTGGTTCATCTGTGTTGTGTACACTGGTAGATCATTCCCATTTTATTAATACCGAGGATGCCATGGTATTAGATACACCACAGTTTGCATATCCACTCTCCTGGTAATGGACATTTGGGTTGTTCCCTGTTGGCAGTGTATTCTAAATAAAAGCTGCTATAAACAGTCACATACACATCTTTTTTGTGAACATGTGCACTTATTTCTATCAGGAAAATACCAAGTAGTGGAGAATTCCTGGGTTACAGGGTAAGCATGTGTTCTACTTTATAAGCCACTGGGGAAACATTTTCCAAAATACTTATAACACTCTGTGTTCACATCAGCAATTTAGGAGCCTTCTGGTCATCCCACATTCATACCAACATTTGGTGTAGTCAGTCTTTTAAAATTTTGATCATAAAAATATCTTAATCATGAGACACTGTGGTTGGTATCTCATGGACGGTAATTAGCATTTCCCAGATAACTAATGATGTTGAGCACTCATTGCCCATTCATATCCATTCTTTGCTTCTGTTTTTGACCATGCTTTACAGCTTGCAGGATCTCAGTTACCCTGCCAGGGAATGAACTCTGCACCCCCTGCAGTGGAAGTGCAGAGCCCTAACTACTGGACCACCGGGGAATTCCCATATACACTTGTTTCTCAAGAGTCTGTTCAGATCTTTTGACCATTTTGAATTGAGCGCGTGCCCTTTGATCATTCAGCTGTAGGATTTTCTGTCTAATCTGGACACCGGTTCCTTATCAGTTATTTGTTTTACACCATTTTCTCCACCTTTGTGGTTTCCCTTTTCATTTTCTTCACAGTAAGCAGAAATTTTCAACTTTGATGAAGTCAGTCTGTTGACCTTCCTTCTGGTCATTGCTTCCTGTGTCACATCTGAGAAATTTCATCCGGTTCGTAGGTCATGAAGATTTTTCTTAATATTTCCTTTGAGAAGCTTTATGGTTTGGGCTTTTACATTTAGATCTATGATCCATGTTGAATGTCACATATGATGTGAAATAAAGATAAAGTTTCATTCATCTCAATATGGACACCTAGCTGTTTCACTACCATTTGTTCAAAAGACTTATTTTCCCCATTGAAATGCTTTTGCCTCTTTGTCAAAAAATCAGCATGCTGATTAAATGTGGATCTACCTCTGATGCTCCAGTCAGCTACATTAATCTGTCTGTTATGCCTTGATTCCTAAGTCTTGAAATCAGTTTGGGTAAGTTCTCCAACTTCCAGCAATACAACAATTATTTTGGCTACGATAAGTCATCTGCATTTCCATATAAGTATTAGAATCAGCTTGACAATTTACATATTTCCACAAGGCTGCTGAGAATATAATTGAGATTGGGTTGAATCTATTGGTCATTGGAGGGAACTGGCCACTTTGACAACACCAAGTCTTCCAATTCATGGATGTTCTATTTTTTTTTTTTCATTTATCTTAAGACTTTTAAAATTTTGTTCTTTTGTTAAGTTCATCACTACGTATTTTATGTCTTTGTGTTATTACAAATGGAATGTAAAACTTTTTAATTTTCGCCACTGTACACCTACTAAAATAGCCAAAATCCAGAATACTGACAGCAGCAAATGCTGCCAAGGATGTGGAGCAACAAGGATCCTCATTCATTACTGGCAGGAGTGTAAAATGGTACAACCACATGGGAAGACAGTTTGGCAGTTTTTACAAAATTAAGCATAGTTTTATCATACAATCCACCCATCAAGCTCCTTGGTATTTATTCAAAGGAGTTAAAAACTTATGTCCACACACAAAACTACACACAGGTGTTTATAGCAGCTTATTTCATAATTGCCAAACCTTGGAAGCAACCAAGATGTCTTTCATCAGATGAATGGATAGATAAACTGTGCTAATCCAGACAATGGAATATTATTCAATGATAAAAAAAAAAAAACCTGACCTATCAAGCCAGGAAAAGACATGGAGGAAACTTAAACACATATTACTAAGTGAAAGTCAATCTGAAAATGTTGTATCTTGTATGACTCATGAAATTTTGAAAAATGGAAAACTATGGAGATAGTAAAAAGATTAGTGGTTGCCAGGGATTAGGGGGAGGGAGAGTATAGACAGAGCACTTTTTGGGCAGTGAAAATACTCAATATGGTAAATACTCTCTATGTGGCTGATGGTAGTTATGTGTCATTTTATAGTTAGTCAAACCCATAGAATATACAACACCAAGAGTGAGCCCTAATGTAAGCCATGAACTTTGGGTTATAATGATGAGTCAAGTTTGGTTTATCAGTTATAATAAATGTACCACTGTGGTAAAAAATGTCGATAATGGGGGAGGTTATGCAAATATGTCATATCTGTTTTTTCACTGATGCTGAAGCTAAAGCTCCGATACTTTGGCCACCTGATGGGAAGAACTGACTCATTGGAAAAGACCCTGATGCTAGGAAAGATTGAAGGCAGGAGAAGGAGACGACAGAGGATGAGATGGTTGGATGGCATCACTGAGTCGATGGACATGAGTTTGAGGAAGCTCTGGGAGTTGGTGATGGACAGGGAAGCCTGGCGTGCTGCAGTCCATGGGATCGAAAAAAGTCAGACATGACTAGCGACTGAACTGAACTGATGCAAATGTGAAGGTGGGGGTTATGTGAGAAATCTCAACAAATTAATTTATTTTTATTTTATTTATTTACTTTTTGGCTGTGTCTCAGGGCTTGTGGGATCTTAGTTTCCCAATCAGGGATTGAACCCTGGTCTACA
Organism: Antilocapra americana; assembly: GCA_007570785.1. Taxonomy (NCBI): domain Eukaryota; kingdom Metazoa; phylum Chordata; class Mammalia; order Artiodactyla; family Antilocapridae; genus Antilocapra; species Antilocapra americana. Next base: position 5,744,678 of record ML660779.1, on the reverse strand, counting down.
GCAGTGAAAGCATCAAGTCCTAACCAGTGGACCACCAGAGAATTCTCAAATGTCAACAAATTGAAAAGAAGTGAAATCAGAGTGTGTTCTCTGATCATGAGAGAATCGAAGCAGAAATTAATATCAGAAAGACAACAAGAAAATCTCCAAACACTGGAAACAAACAACACACTTCTAAAAATTACCCATAGGTCAAAGAAGAAGTCTCAAACGAAATTTTAAAAACACATAGAACTGAATGAAAACAAAAACACAGACTATCAAAATTTGTGGAATGCAGCTAAAGTCGTGTGGTGAGGGAATTTATAGCACTAAATGCTTACATTCAGTTCAGTTCAGTCGCTCAGTCGTGTCCGACTCTGTGACCCCATGGAGGACAGCATGCCAGGCTTTCCAGTCCTTCACCGATTCCCGGAGCTTATTCAAACTCATGTCCATCCAGTCAGTGATGCCATCCAACCGCCTCATCCTCTGTTCATCCTCTTTTCCTTCTGCCTTCAATCTTTCCCAACATCGGGGTCTTTTCCAACCAGTCGGCTCCTTCCATCAGGTGGCCAAAGTATTGGAACTTCAGCTTCAGCATCAGTCTTTAAAATGAATACTCAGTATTGATTTCTTTTAGGAATGACTGGTTTGATTTTCTTGCTGTCCAAGGGACCCTCAAGAGTCTTCTCCAACGCCACAGTTCAAAAGCATCAGTTCTTTGGTGCTCAGGCTTCTTTGTGGTCCAACTCTCATATTTGTACAAAACTACTGGGAAAACCATAGCTTTGATTGTCCATAGCTATGGATATTTGTTGGCAAAGTGATGCCACTTCTTTTTAATACACTGTCAAGATCTGGCACAGCTTTTCTTCCAAGGAACAAGCTTCTTTTGATTTTGTGACTGTAGCCACCACCTGCAGTGATTCTGGAGCCCAAAAACCTAAAGTCTGTCACTGTTTCCATTGTTTCCCTATCTATTCGCCATGAAGTGATGGGACCAGATGCCATGATCTTAGTTTTCTGAATGTTGAGTTTTAAGCCAACTTTTTCACTCTCCTCTTTCACTTTCATCAAGAGACTCTTTAGTTCTTTTCTTTCTGCCATAAGGGTAGTGTCATCTGCATGTCTGAGGTTATTGATATTTCTCCTGGCAATCTTGATTCCAGCTTGTGCTTCATCCAGCCTGGTATTTCACATGATGTACTCTGCATATAAGTTAAATTAGCAGGGTGACATTATGCAGCCTTGACATAGTCCTTTCCTAATTTGGAACCAGTCTATAGCTCCATGTCCACTTCTAACTGTTACTTCTTGACCTGCATACAGATTTCTCAAGAGGCAGGTAAAGTGGTCTGGTATTCCCATCTCTTAAAGAATTTTCCAGTTTGTTGTGATCTACACAGTCAAAAGCTTTGGCATAGTCAATAAAGCAGAAGTAGATTTTTTCTGGAACTTTCTTGCTTTTTCAATGATCCAATGGATGTTTGATCCATTGGATCATTGAAACCAGACAATTTGATCTCTGGTTTCTCCGCCTTTTCTAAATCCAGCTTGAACATCTGGAAGTCCATGGTTCACATACTGTTGAAGCCTGGCTTGGGGAATTTTGAGCATTACTTTGCTAGCATGTGAGATGAGTGCAATTGTGTAATAGTTTGCGCATTCTTTGGCATTGACTTTCTATGGGATTGGAATGAAAACTGACCTTTTCCAGTCCTGTGTACAATGCTGAGTTTTCCAAATGTGCTGGCATATTGAGTGTAGCACTTTCACAGCATCATCTTTCAAGATTTGAAATAGCTCAACTGGAATTCTATCACCTCCACTAGCTTTGTTCGTAGTGATGCTTCCTAAGGCCCCCTTGACTTTGCATTCCAAGATGTCTGGCTCTAGTCCGGTGATCACACCACCGTGGCTATCTGGTGGTGTGATCTTTTTTGTATAGCTTTTCTGTGTATTCTTGCCACCTCTTCTTCATATCTTCTGCTTCTTTTAGGTCCCTACCATTTCTGTCCTTTATTGTGCCCATTTTTGCATGAAATGTGCCCTTGGTATCTCTCATTTTCTTGAGGAGATCCCTAGTCTTTCCCATTCTGTTGTTTTCCTCTATTTCTTTGCATCGATCACTGAGGAAGGTTTTCTTATCTCTCCTTGCTATTCTTTGAAACTATGCATTCAAATGGGTATATCTTTCCTTTTCTCCTTTGCCTTTAGCTTCTCTTCTTTTCTCAGCTATTTGTAAGGCCTCCTGAGACAACCATTTTGCCTTTTTGCATTTCTTTTTTTTGGGAACGGTCTTGATCACTGCCTTATGCACAATGTCACAAACCTCTGTCCATAGTTCTCCAGGCACTCTTTCTATCAGTTCTAATCCCTTGAATCTGCTTGTTATTTCCACCATATAACCATAAAATATTTGATTTAGGTCATACCTGAATGGTCTAGTGGTTTTCCCTACTTTCTTCAATTTCAGTCTGAATTTTATAATAAGAAGTTTATGATCTGAGCCACAGTCAGCTCCCAGTCTTGTTTTTGCTGACTCTATAGAGCTTCTCCATCTTTGGCTGCAAAGAATATAATCAGATTTCAGTGTTGACCATCTGGTGATGTCCATGTGTAGAGTATTCTCTTGTGTTGTTGGAAAAGGGTGTTTGCTATGACCAGTGTGTTCTCTTGGCAGAACTCTGTTAACCTTTGCCCTGCTTCATTTTGCAGTCCAAGGCCAAATTTGCCTGTTACTCTGACAAAACAGTAAGTACTGTTAGTCTGTACTGTTATCTGTACTCTGTACAGATAAAAGGTGGTCCAGTGGAGAAGGAAATGGCAAACCACTTCAGTATTCTTGTCTTGAGAACCCCATGAACAGGATGAAAAGGCAAAAACATGTGATACTGAAAGATGAACTTCCCAGGTCGGTAGGTGCCCAATATGCTACTGGAGATCAGTGGAGAAATAACTCCAGAAAGAATGAAGGGATGGAGCCAAAGCGAAAACAACACCCAGTTGTGGATGTGACTGGTGACGGAAGTAAAGTCTGATGCTGCAAAGAACAATATTGCACAGGAACCTGGAATGTTAGGTCCACGAACCAAGATAAATCGGAAGTGATCAAACAGAAGATGGGAAGAGTGAACATCAAAATTTTAGGAACAGTGAACTAAAATGGACTGGAATGGGTGAATTTAACTCAGATGACCATTTATCTACTACTGTGTGTGGGCAAGAATCCCTTAGAAGAAATGGAGTAGCCCTCACAGTCAACAATAGGGTCCGAAATGCAGTACTTAGATGCGATCTCAAAAATGACAGAATGACCTCTGTTCATTTCTAAGGCAAACTATTCAACATCACAGTAATTCAAGTCTACGCCCCAACCAGTAATGCTGAAGAAGCTGAAGTTGAATGGTTCTATGAAGACCTACAAGACCTTCTAGAACTAACACCAAAAAGAGATGTCCTTTTCATTGTAGGGGACTGGAATGCAAAAGTAGGAAGTCAAGAGATACCTGGAGTAACAGGCAAATTTGACCTTAAAAATGCTGACATTAGAAAGAGAGAAAGTCTCAGGTCATTCATCTAATCTCTCAACTTAAGAAAGTAGACTTTAAAAAGTTTCGTGTGAATGAAATATCCCACTTACAAAGTATAAATTTTAAATGCGATATTGTATTGGGGGAAAAAATTTAAGATGAAACTAGGGGAGAAAAGAACAAAATAAGCCCAAAGAAAACAGAAGGAAGGAAATAATAATTACAAAAGCAAAAACTCAATAAATTAAAATCATAAAAATAGAGAAAATCATAGAAACAAAAAGCTGATTCTAATGCTTAGTAAAATTAAAAAATCTCTGGCAAGAATACAAAAGGAAAATAAAGAAGACAAATCACCAATATCAGGAATGGAACAAGGGGTACTCTACAGACTATAAAGACATTGGAAGGATAGAAAGGCAATGTTGTGAATGGCTCTACAAATGTAAATCTGACAACACAGACGAAATGGACCAATTCCTTGGAAAGCACAAATTATCACAACTTACCCAACATGAAATAAGTCATTTGAATAACACTATAAGTATTAAAGAAATTGAAATAAGAAAAGAAGGAAACATTTCCAATTCATTTTATGAGGGCAGTATTACCCTGATACCAAAACCATACAGTACAAAAAAAGAAAAGTACAGATCATCTGACATACAGATCAACATCCCTAATTAATGTAGATATGATCATCCTTAACAAAATACTAGAATTTGGCAACATATTAAAAAGACTTATACATTGTGACCCAGTGGGACTTATTTTAGGAGTGTAAGACTGGTTCAATATTTGAAATAGATCAATGCAATCCATTGTAAACAGGCTTAAGCAGAAAAAAATCGCATGATTATACTAAAGAATGGGCTTCCCTTGTGGCTCAGCTGGTAAAAAATCTTCCTGCAATGTGGGAGACCTGGACAAGGGAAAGGCTACCCACTCCAATATTCTGGCCTGGAGAATTCCATGGACTGTATAGTTCATAGGGTTGCAAAGAGTCAGACACAACTGAGAAACTTTCACTTTCATACTTATGAATACAGAAAAAAAAATGGACAAAATTCAACTCCCAGTCAAAAAATTCTCTTAGGAAACTAGGAGTAGAGGGGAATTTCTCCACTTGATAGAGAACATCTACAAAGAAAAAAAAAAAAGCCTACAATTAACATTGTGTAACAGTAAAAAATTGAGTTTTCACCTCCTAATAATGTGAAAAAGGATGTCTACTCTCAACAATCTATGTTTAGTGCTAGAAGTTCTACCCAAAGCAATAAGGTAAGAAAAGGAAATTAAATGCATACAGATCAGAAATAAATTAAAATGTTATATTTGCAGATAAGAATGTTTATGTAGAAAATCCAAAAAAACCAACAAAAAAATCTCCCAGAACTAATAACAGAGTACATTCTGATCACAGGATACAAGATCAGCACACAAAAATCAATTGTGTATCTATATATTAGCAATGAACACATGGAAACTAAAATTAAAGGTATAAAAACATTATAACAACTCCAAAAAATGAAATACTTAGTTATAAATAATAAACATATACAGGGTTTACATGTTGAAAACTATAAAACATTGATGAATGAAATTTTTTAAAGATCTAAATAAATGGAGAGAGAATTCATGTTCATGGATTGGAAGAATCAACATATTAAAAATATCAATTCTCCCAGAATTGACATGCAAAGTTTAATGTAATTCCTGTCAAAATTCAATAAAGATTTTTAAAGATATGGATGATATTACACTGAAAAATCAAAGGAATTAGGAAACCTAAAACGATTTTGAAAAAGAGTAATAAAGTGAGAGGAATCAATCTACCTAATTGAAAACTATTACATAGCTACAATAATCAAGACTGTGTGATACTGGTGGAGGGATAGACATACAGATCAATGGATAGGGACAGAGAACCAGAAAAAGACACACACAAATATATACGTGTGATTTTTTAATTATTAAGGTACAAAATGAATCAATGGAGAAAGGAGAGCCTTTTCAACAAATGGTGCTGGAAAAACTGGACATCTGCAGACCCCTCAAAAACTGGAACCACAAACTAAACCTTGCTTATATAAAAAGAACTCAGGATGGATCCTAAACTTAAATGTAAAACTATAAGACGTTCATTAAAAACTCTTCTGGGGCTAGTATCTGGGTCTAGGAAAAGAGTTTTTAGACATAACACAAAAATCACAGAAAAAAAATTGATAAATTCGACTTCATCAAACTTTGAAAGTTTTGCTATGCCAAAGACTCTGTCAAGAGGATGAAAAGACAAAACACAAACTAGGAGAAAATATTTGCAAATCACCTAACATCTAACATCACAATCCAACAAAAACCATATATTTGGATTATAACAAAGTCTCAAAACTCAACAGCAAAAAACCCCACAAACAATCCAATCAGAAAATGGACAGAATATATGAAGAGATATTTCGCTGACAGTATACAGATGGCAAATAGGCACATAAAAAAAGATGTTCAACATCATTAGCCATTAAGGAAATGCAAATATAGTCCACAGTGAGATAGTACTACAGACCTATTAAAACATCTAAAAATAATAAAACAGAAAGATCAAATGCTGGTGAAGATGCAGAGAAACTGGGTCATTCATGCATTCTTGTGGAAAACAGTCAGGCCACTTTGCAAAATGGTTTGGTAGCTTTTCAAAACACTGAATGTAGAATTACCTTATGGCCCAGCAGTCAAGCTTCTGGACATTTATCCCAGAGAAATGAAAGCTTATAGCGGCACTAAAATCTGTACATGAGTGCTCATAGCACCTTTATTTGTAATAGCCAAAACCTGGAAACAACCCATATGCCCTTCAGTAGGTGAACAGTTTTAAACAAACCATGGAATAGTACTCAGCCACAAAAAGGGAATGAACTAGTTTATACACACAACAGCATGGATGGATCTCAAGGGCATCACATTGCGTGAAAAAGTCATTCTGAAAAGATGACCTAATATATAATTTCATACACAATGTTCCCTAAATGAGAAAATGTTAGAGCTGGAGAGGAAATGAGTGGTTTGCTAGGATCAGGGGTGTAGGTGGCAGAGGTTGGGTGTGACTATAAAGGGGCCATTTGTGGATGATCTTTGACTGATGAAATAGTCTGCATCTTGGCGGCTCTGGTAGGTACAAGAATCCATTCACGTGATAAAACAACACGGAACTCTGAACACACACTGTACCAATGCCAATCTCCTGGCTTTGCCATTGCACTGTTGCATGACGATAACTACTGGGGTTCAGAGTACTCTGTCTGTTCTATGTTTCAAATTTCCTATGAATCTATAATTATTTCAAAACTAAAGGGTTTTTTTTTAAAGAGGAAGGGAAAATTCTTCAACTCAATAATTCTATATCCAGCAAAACTATCCTATAAGATTGCAGACAAGACAGTCACTTTCAGATTGAACAAAAGTTTAGACTTTTAAAAACCATTTTTAAAATTGAAAGATAGTTGGTTTACACTATTGTGTTAGTTTCAGGTGGTGAGCAAAGTGATTCAGTTTTACATACAAATAAATATTCTTTTTCAGATGAATAAAAGTTGATTTTTACATAGGGACTTTTCACCAGAAGACATATACTATAAGCAATCCTAAAAGGGAAAAAGTATAAAATGGAAATTCAGATCTCTGAGAAGCACAGACCTGAAACTATCCTAACATTGTTAATCGGCCATACCCCAATACAAAATGTTTCTGGTGTTAAAAACATTAAAATTAAATAATCTTGAAAAAAAATTTAAATGATAAATATCTAAGTAAGTAGAAAAGATGATTTTTTCCTCTTAATTTCTGTAAACTATATAGAACTGTCTAAAATAAAAATTGTATACACTTACCTATGACAACTCTAGCATAATGGGTAGCAGGGTGGGAGCCAGTGGACCTCCACAGTTGCCAGGAGTTTACATTTTATGTGATGCGTTTAGTTAACTTTTCAATGTTAACTCCAAGTTGAAAAGATAAGGAGGAAAGAATATTTTAATCCTTTAAGCAATCACTAAATAATAATAATAGTGCAAAGAGGGTAGGAAAGAAATTGCAGAGTTATGCTTTAAATATAGAGACACAGACGCATTGAAAGTGAACGGATTGGGTCTTCCCTAGTGGTCCAGTAGCTAAGACTTTGCCTTCCAATGCAGGGGGTATGGGTTCAATCCCTGGTTGGGGAGTTCAGATCCCACATGCCTTGTGGCCAAAATATCAAAACATAAAACAGAAGCAATATTGTGACAAATTCAATAAAGATTTTAAAAATGGTCCACATAAAAAAAAATCTTTAAAAAAATGTAAATGAATGGAAAAAAATAACACAGCACCCGGTAAGCCAAGGGAGGTGGTGAGTTACATAAATATCACAGCAAAGACAGCTCTGTTGCATGTGTCCTCAAGACTCACTCCTTCACTTCATGCCCAACTCCATGTGGGGTCCCCTTCTGGGAAGCCTCCTGTGATACTGTGGAGGGATGGGTGAGTGCACTTCAGGCAGGGCTGTGTGTGAACTCAGGCTGGGTCTTCCTCCAGCCCCTTTCCACCTACCACAGAAGCCTGGCCTCGGTTTGGCACCTATGTGGGGAGTGCTCAGCAAGGACCGGCAGATTCCAACAGATTCTCGGGTTGCTGGGTGGCTTCTTGATACTGAATGCTGTCATTGCCTTGGTCTACCAGCTCCTGATGAGCCAGAGGGTGGGGAGGGATTCAGGGGATCAACTAACATTGACTGAGCACCTACTGTGTGCCAGACCTAGGGTTACACTGTTTCTCAGTCATGTCTGATTCTTTGCAACTTTACGGACTGTGGCCCACCAGGCTCCTCGGTCCATGGGATTCTCCAAGCAAGAATACTGGAGTGGGTTGCCAAGTCCTCCTCAGGGTTACGTTAGCGGACATAACAAACTCAGACCCTTGCCTCAAGAAACTTACATTCTGATGACAGGCTGAAGAGAGGGCACTGTGAACAGGAACATCATAAAAAATAAACTGTGAAGTTGGTTAGGAGGCTAGTGCTAGAGGCTTGTCATATATGGCCTTTATTATGTTGAAGTATGTTCCCTCTATTCCCACTTTCTGGAGAGTTTTTACCATAAATAGGTGTTGAATTTTGTCGAAAATTTTTTCTGCATCTATGAAGATAACCATACCGTTTTTATTCTTCTATTTGTTGGTACAGTATATCACACTGATTTGCAGGCATTGAAAGATCCTTGTATCCCTAGGATTTATGGGCTTCCCTGGTGGCTCAGCTGGTAAAGAATCTGTCTGCAAGGCAGGAGACCCAGGTTTGACCCCTGGGCCAGGAAGATCCCCTGGAGAAGGGAAAGGCTACCCACTCCGGTATTCTTGCCTGGAGAATTCACGGACAAAGGAACCTGGTGGGCTACAGTCCATGGGGCTGCAAAGAGTCGGACACAACTGAGGGACTAACACTTAACCCCAGTTGATCATGGGGCAAACAAGTGAGGCAGGGTAAAGGGTGGGGTGTGCAGGCGTGGGTCTGGACAGGTTGCTCCAAGTGGACTTGGAGGTGAAGCTTGAGCCAAGACTTGAAGGCGGAGCAAGTGAGCCCCCTATCTCTGAGGAAGAGCTCCAGGCAGAGGGAACCAAGGGAGTCTGGAAGTTTCCAGGAAGAACAGAGTCTGGGAGGGAGGTAAGCACTGCTGAGATGCTCCTGCTACACAGGGCACACAAAGGCCAGGCGCAAGCTCTGCCCTTGACTTGCTGAAGGACACGTGATCCACCAGACGACACCCCCTTTACAGGGAGGCTGGGGAACGGGGCTGAGTCCCCAGTCTGGCAGGGCTTGTTGGGGAAACAGACTTCCTGTTATCGCGGGCCAAGTCAGTCTAGGCTGCCTGATGGCCATGCTGTCAAGAGTCCATGCTCTGTCCTTCCCAAACCTAGGACTTGTTTGCCCTGCCCACCCTCTGAACAGACCCCCCACGTGTCCTTCCAATGGAGTTGGAGAATGTTTGCTGCCTCCCAAACCCTCCTTATATGCATCTAAGGAATCCTGGTGGCTCAGAGGGTAAAAAATCTGCTTGCAATGTAGGAGACCGGGGTTCGATCCTTGGGTTGGGAAGATCCCCTGGAGAAGGGAATGGTGACCCACTTCAGTGTTCTTGCCTGGGAAATTCTGTGGACAGAGGAGCCTGGCGGGCTAGCGTCTGTGGGGTCGCAAATAGTCGGCCACAGCTGAGCAACTAACACTGTCACTTCACTTTCAAGGAGCCCACAGTCTAGACCCAGTGGTCCCTCCTGTCCCTTTCTGCTCCTAAGGGCGCCCAGCCTGGCTCCTTGACAACCACCGTGGCGTCCCTCCCTCTTCACTGGTTAACGAGCCTGTTTCACTCCAGAGGCTCCCTCACACCGTCCTTCCAGCACCCAGCTCATCCCTTGTGCCCCCCTTGGCTGGTATTAGCGAGCCCCATTAAGGAACATTCCATATTATACAGGTATTTGATATTCTGAATAAAATCTCAGCAACCCCCGTGAACCATCTTAACTGCCGAAATGCCCACAGGACTTGAGATTAGCTCTGCAGCACATGTGAAATGAAGGGATTTTGTTTGGTGTTTAGGATTTATACATGTATATTGTGTGTGGGGAGGGGTCCCAAATATGTATTTAAATCAAGTAACTTAATCCACGGAGTTCAAGGCTAAAACCACCCTAGGAAAATGGTATTTGCATATATTAGTCACTTACCAACCACAAGGGAGAATGTGTGGGAGACAGTAGAGCGACCTGGAATTGGAGGAGCCCAGAAAAATCGCCAGGTGGTGTTTGCTTTCTGTCCTCACCTGTTCGGTACCTATCTCACCGCCCCAACCCCGCCCCGTCCAACACACACACCTGGCTGAACACAGATTTACCAGGGTAGGGGGCCACTGGCATCTACCTTGAATTTCCCAGGGCCTAGTGTTTCTTGTTGAATGAACAAAGGAATGAATGAATGTGTGCGTTGTGAGGATGATGCTCTAAACAAAAACACGAGTTTAATGATGCAGCCCACTTCCTACTCTGATCAACAGATACTGAGGAGTCGGACAGGATATGAAGACCGAGCCCGGAGGAGGTTGTGTGCTGGCTAGGGCTGAGAGAACCGTGGAGGGGGCTTGAGGATGCCTACTGTCCAAAGACCATCGAGGGACCTCTCTGGGGAGGCAGAGAGGAATCAGTCGATGGGTGATGGATATCCACTCAGGTGGAGGGCACGGGGCAGGCCAAGGAAAGAGCTCGGGGTGATTGAGACAGGCTGTGGGGTGAGCCCCATGGCAGGAGCCAGCTCCTGGGGCCCCAAGAGCCTTGGAGCAGTTTGCGTTTTGTTCCAAGCACACGTGAGAAGCTGCGGTGACAATGTGGGAACACAGCCATCATCCTGGAGCAAAGAAAGCTACTCTTCCTCAGCCAGGTGACGCACACCCTTGTGCGCACACACCTTTCCACCTGCCCAGACTGCAGCCCACGCCTCCTCCTCCTCACACACTCACACGCACACACACACACACACACACACGCACAAGCACACATGCGCACGCACACACCAACAGTCAAGAGAGCCTCAGTGAGAAGGCAGCCCTGTGCGGGGGCCCACTGATCAGTGCTTTGGCTGACCTTGACCGTGATGCCCTAGGCCAGGTGGAAAGGCCAGTTTCTTTTCTCAGCAGCTCCCAGTGGAGGAGCCAGAGACCAAGCCCTACCTGCAAAGATGCCCGAGGGCTCCTCTGCGGCAGGGCCCCCAGGGAGAGGCGGCCATGCCCTGTCCCTAATTACCTCCAGCAGCAGCCGCAGTGGGGGCACTTCTGGGGCCTTGCGGTGTCTGAATTAATTAACTCCCTCTCGAGAGATGGTGAAACCGAGGCAGTGACTTGCCTGAAGACAGAGCCGATCAAGGGCAGGGCCTGGATTTGAACACCTCCTGGTCTGCCCAGCTTGTCCCCCTTCTCCAGTCCCTGGCCACCTCCCTGCCATGTCAGGAATTTCTGTTCAGCAGACTCTCATTCATTCAAAGTCTCCTTAAATCAGAATTCTGGAGAGGAGCAAAGTCTCCTTGGCACCAAACATGGAGAAAAGCAGGACTTGCAGAATAAAGCATTTGCATTAGCAAGATCAACGGGGAAAGGGTTAACCTGGGAAGAAAGGCAGCTCAAAAACTTGAGTTCACACAAGCTCCACACTCTAAGTCCACTCAGCAAGCATCTTCAGTAGAGCCTCTTCCATCCCAGTTCACACCTTGGGGAAGGGAGAGGCGTTAGCCTGGCTGGAGGAAGGTTTGCCTTTGCTCCCCACTGTGTGACCTGGGGCGGCGAAGGCACTGGTGACCCACCCCAGTACTCTTGATTGGAAAATCCCATGGACGGAGGAGCCTGGTAGGCTGCAGTCTATGGGATCGTTAAGAGTTGGACATGACTGAGCGACTTCACTTTCACTTTTCACTTTTCTGCATTGGAGAAGGAAATGGCAACCCACTCCAGTATTCTTGCCAGGAGAATCCCAGGGATGGTGGAGCCTGGTGGGCTGCCGTCTACGGGGTCGCACAGAGTTAGACACGACTGAAGCGACTCAGCAGCAGCAGCAGCAGCAGTATGACCTGGGGAGGGTACACCCTCTCTCTGAACCTCACTTTCCCATCAAAAGTGTAACTAATGCCTTCCTCGTAGAGCTGCTATTAGAGTTGATGTATATAAAACAATATGAGGCTTGATATTTAGTAGGTGCTCCGTAAATCACAGCCATCTTCAATTCAGTTCAATTCAGTCGCTCAGTCATGTCCGACTCTTTGCGATCCCATGAGCTGCAGCACGCCAGGCCGCCCTGTCCATCATCAACTCCCAGAACCCACCCAAACTCATGTCCATTGAGTCGGTGATGCCATCCAGCCATCTCATCCTCTGTCATCCCCTTCCCCTCCTGCCCTCAATCTTTCCCAGCATCAGGGTCTTTTCAAATGAGTCAGCTCTTCACATCAGGTGGCCAAAGTATTGGAGTTTCAGCTTCAACATCAGTCTTTCCAATGAACACCCAGGACTGATTAGGATGGACTGGTTGGATCTCCCTGCAGTCCAAGGGACTCTCAAGAGTCTTCTCCAACACCACAGTTCAAAAGCATCAATTCTTTGGCACTCATCTTTCTTTATAGTCCAAATCCCACATCCATACATGACTACTGGAAAAACTATAGCCTTGACTAGACGGACCTTTGTTGGCAAAGTAACGTCTCTGCTTTTTAATATGCTGTCTAGGTTGGTCATAGCTTTCCTTCCAACTTACAAGAGTTAAAAAAGTATCTCTTGGGACTTCCCTGGTGGTCCAGGAGCTAAGACTCTGCCCTCTCAATGCAGAGGGCCTGAGTTCAATCCCTGGTCAGGGAACTAGATCTCACATGCCACAACTAAGGGTTTGCATGCTGCAACTAAAGATCCCACGTCCCACAACTAAAAAGAAAAGAGACCTCATGTGCCACAACTGAGACCTGGCACAGCCAAATAAGTAAATAAATAAAGTACCTCTTGAGCCAAATGAGTGAATTAGACATGAATTTGAGCAAACTCCAGAGACAGCGAAGGACAGGGGATCTTGGCATGCCACAGTCCATGGGGTTGCAAAGAATTGGACACAGCTTAGCAATGGGACAGCAACAACTTGACCCAAAATGCCTGCATCTCATCCCCTCACTAATTTGCACGGGTCTTCCCAGAAATGAATGAGAACCCCACACACGGCGCTTGCACCGGGCTCAGGGTGGGGTCCCTTGCACTTGGCCTATTGATGGGTATCTCCCCGGCACCTGCTTCATGCCAGGTTCTCTGAGGGCTGGGCTCATGGCAGTGGCTGAGACAGATAAGACCCCTGCCGCCACCCTCCACCGGCAGCTCACCCCCATCATCTGGCTATTGAGCATGACTGACAAGGGGGCAAAAAGGAGTGGAAGGGAGTAGGGTTGCCAGGTCAAATACAAGATGCCGAGTTACATTCAAATTTGAGATAAACAACGTATTTTCAAAGTATAAGTGTATCCCATTCAATATTCAGGATATACTTATACTTGAAAGTTGTTGCTTATCTGAAATTTGTGCTGTATTTTTCCTTTTGTTGCTAAATCTGGCAGCCCCATAAAGCAGGTCTTTCTGCGTTTAGCAGTTACCCAGCCCCTTCAACAGAAGTCTCTCTCCCGAATGAACAGATCTGTGGGCCTGGGGATAGACAGAGGGATGAAAGAAGTATTACTACCAGGGGTGGTCCTGGAGGTTCCTGACAAGGTGACTTTTGAGCTCCGACCTGAAGCTTGGAAAGCAAAAGAAGCGATGGTACATTTTCAAGGAGAAGGAGGGGTAGGTAGGAGAGCTAGGGAAGGGGAGGCAGAGAGGCACAGGCTTTGGAGGAGAGAGCACGGGCTTGGAGTGGCGGGGGATGGCAGGCTTCATGGAGGAGGCAGAACTGAGCCAGGCCCTGAAGCCTGAGGATGGGGTCCCTGGACTGAGGAGAGGGGTGCTGAGGGACCCAGTTTGATAAGGGGAGGGTCTCCCCTTCCTGGTAATCCAGGTGGCAGACCCCTGAGGCATAGCATCCCACACCACACACCACCGCTCCCAAGGAAATGTGACACATGGGGAAACGCACATAATACAAAGTTGGGTGCGGACTTCAAGTTACAAGATGGATGACAGTTATGGTGTTTCAGGGGGTTGAACTAGACCATCTGAGCAGCACACCACAGGCGATCAAGAAATGTGGAATCAATGAAATCATCATTTTTCCATTCGCAAACAAACTCAGGGGAAGTAGAGGTATCTCTAAGGAGTCTTTCAGTTATGAGAATATTTTACTGAATGAATGAATAGATGGATGGATGGATGGATGGATGGATGAATAGATGGAAGTTTAACAGGACTCCATCCAGAAGCCACTGGTCCCAAACTTAGAAAGTAGTGAAACAACAAGCAAAGGCAGAACCTGTCTCCTGGTCCCGGACAGGAGCCATGGCTGCTGAATTTGAGATAATTAATGAGTTTGCAAATTCCTGCTCCCTTCTCAGCCGGGTCTGCAAAGCCTCCTGCCAAGCACAGCAGGACAGATCAGCTCCACAGCCTCCAACACGCCTGCCCCGAGTTCTCAGCCCACTGGGCTCTAAAGGATGTGTGGAGGGTGTGGGCCAAGGCAGGCAGCTCTGCAGGGAGGCCATCTGGCAGACGGAGGGCTCACTTACCACCGCCTGTGTGTCCCCAGGCAAGTGGCTTCACCTCTCCAAGCCTCAGCGTCCTCTGTGAGGCCAGGATGGATAACCACGATGCCTCCCTTCCCTGATGCACAAAGGTTCCATGCCCATTCCTTGCCAGGCACCACCCAAGGCGGGGAGTTACAGGAAGAAAGTGTTGGGACGCCCAACTCAGGTCCTCACACGGAAGCACCAGACAATGAACGGAGGCTCAGCCCACGGGATGACCACGTAGGATAGACCACGTCTGGGAGGCACCCCACCCCCACAGGATGATCTCTGAGGAGGGGACAAGACAGACCTCTCCTTTACAGGCTGTGGGCAAGGGGGTCCCTGACATCCCACTCCTGCTGCATAAAAGGACCTCTTACCCTAAGATCCCATCATCCTGCTTAAAAGCCTGTGTGTGCTCAGTCATGTCCGACTCTTTGCGACCCCATGGACTGTAGCCTGCCAGGTTCCTCCATCCGTGGGATTTCCCAGGCAAGAACACTGGAGTGGGTTGTCATTTCCTTCTCCAGGGGATCGTCCTGACCCAGGGATCGAACCTGCATATTGGCAGGCAGATTCTTTACCACTTGAGCCATCTAGGAAGGCGGTACTTAAAAGTCCCCTCTTGATCCTTCCAGGTTTTCTGTGTGGTTTTTTTTTTTTTGAGTAGGGGGCTGCCAATGACTTTTAAAATTGAAATACAGTAGATGCACAATATAATGTAAGTTACAGGGGTACAGTATAGAGACTCACAGTTTTTAAAGGTTATGCTTCATTTATAGTTATTATAAAATACCGTGATTCCCCTACCTTTTCAAGCATTTTGGTATTAATGATAACACACGGGTCAAGTTTATTGAGCAATTATCACGAGTCCACTCCTCCATGCTTTGAGGGGTTAACGTGCTCAGATCAGATGGTGGGATGGGGCAGCGGGGAGGGCAGGAGCCCTGCCAGGGCGACATGATGCAGCCAGCAGCAGGCAGAGCTGATGCAGTGGGCCAGCCTGGATGCCCTCCGTGTTAGCACCTTCTGGGACCTCTCCTAAGGGGAGGAGGGAGACCAGGGCAGGGAGAAACCCTTCCATGCATCCCTCCCCCATCAGGCCCCAAAGCCCCGCTGGCCATCAGGCGGCAGTCGATTGCTTGGCCCAAGTGCGGGCAGGGAGGCCTCTGTCCACGTGGGTCCCCCTGAGCCATGACCCGCTTCTAAGGCCCCTAATGTTCCCTACTCTGACCCCACAACTTGCCCAGTTTTCCTCCAGTCTGGAGAGCAGCCTGGACACTCTCTGAGACCCAGAAACTTCTGTACTCCCCCATAAAGTGTGATCAGCCCTGGTGGGGAGAAGACGGGAGTTCCCAGGCTCCATCTGAGGAGTGTATGCCTTAGATCCAAATCACAGGATGAATTCAAAGATGAACAGCCCTTTGCAGCCTAGAACAGTAATTCTGCAAATGAAAGCCTAGCTGGGGCTGTGAGGAGACCCCCTTGCCTACACAGACCCCTCACAAGAAATGCTCGGTCTCAGGACTCTCACCCCAGGGTCCTCAGAGCCATCTTGCTCTGCTCAGGGAGTAGGTGAGCAGGAGGGTCAGTGGTTGACAAGGCCAGCCCCCAGGCCTCCCACCACCCCACTCTGGTCACCCTAACTGCTACCTTGAGTCCTCCTAGGTCTTAGTCTGAAAGTCACATCTCAGCAAGTGAAACAGGAGCGTCCCTCTCCAAAGGACTCCCTAGGGCAGAACTCAGGCTTTCCCATGTGGCGAGGTGATAAAGAACCCACCTGCCAATGCAGGAGACTCAAGAGACACGGGTTCGATCCCTGGGTCAGAAAGATCTCCTGCAGCAGGAAATAGCAACCCACTCCACAGGAAAATTCCATGGACAGAGGAGCCTAGTGGGCTACAGTCTTCGGGGTCCCAAAGAGTCAGACACTACTGAGCAACTAAGCACAACACAACAACAGGGCAGAACACCTAAAAAGCAAGGACAACCACCATGAGATACAGATGGCAAGCGGAAAGCATTCTCCTAAAACATCTAAGTGCTCTGGTGCCAACAAGGAGGAGATGGGGTGGGACTTTCCCGGTGATCCAGTGGTTTAGACTCTGTGCTTCCAATGCAGGGGCACAGGTTCAATCCCCGGTCAGGAAACTAACATCCCACATGCCTAGCAGCTTGGCCATAAAAGAAAAAAAGGAGATGGGAGAGGGTGATGGGTACAGCAGGGGCTCTAGTGCTGCCTGGACCTGGGTTCAAATCTCTGCTGCATCCAAGCCAGTGGTGTGATTCTAGGCAACTGGCTTCCCTTCTCAGGGCTTCGGTTTCCTCCTCTGCAAAACAGTCAAGATGGTAGCACTGACCCAACACAGGTTTTCTATAGATTTCAGACATTTGTATGGAAAGTGCACAATGCCTGGGATATGTCTAATAGATAACATTGGCATGTTGCTGAGTAGCTTCGGTCATGTCCAACTCTCTGCAATCCCATGGACCATAGCCCACCAGGCTCCTCTGTCCACGGATTTTTCCTGGCAAGAATACTGGAGTGGGTTGCCCTTCCCTTCTTCAGGGGATCTCCCCAACCCAGGGATGGAACCCGCATCTTCTACACTGCAGGAGGATGTTTTACCGCTGAGCCACTGGGAAAGCCCCAAATTGGCATAGGTGACAGCAATTATTATTATTGAATGTTATGTACAAATATT
The DNA here is from genome assembly GCA_007570785.1 of Antilocapra americana. Taxonomy (NCBI): domain Eukaryota; kingdom Metazoa; phylum Chordata; class Mammalia; order Artiodactyla; family Antilocapridae; genus Antilocapra; species Antilocapra americana. The sequence continues at coordinate 5,727,204 of ML660779.1, read as the reverse complement.
GGCAGGTATTAAACGTATAAGAAAATTTTAAGTAAAGAAACTTAAAACTGAGAATTCCTATACATTAATTCAAGTTAGTCTGCAAATTGGAGCAGATCCCTGCAGTTCTATTTCTGTTCAGCTCCTGGTGCCATGTCATGTCACAAGTGAGAAGCAAGGCTCCTGGCTATTTGGGGACATACGTGCTGGAGGGGTCCTTATGCTCCCCCCACAGACTCTGAGCTTGAATCTGGATTCCTCGACTCCCCGTTTGGGACAAGTGACTCCCTCTCCTCAAAGTGAAGGTGAGAAGCTTGAGGGACCTGACTCCTGGATGCCAACTTTTGCAAGTCTGGACTTCCTGGAGCTTGGTTGGCTTGAAGAGGGGCATGGCCAAATGGGGGTGCGTGTCGTAAAGGGGCGTGATCGCTGCTCCCTCTGCCACGCCCACCAGTGGAAGGAAGGGCCCCTAGGAGGGTAACCACGAAATTCACACGGGCTCATGAGGATTTGGTAGCCCCACGAACCCTTGGCTCCTGGGGCACCCCCTTTGCAGACGAGAGTTGGCAACCACACAGAACATTTCTTGAGGCTGCACACCTGGCCTAGGGGGAGGGACCGGGGGCCAGGTGCAGCCCGAGGCAGGCAGAGGCACTGGAGGAAGCTGGGCCACGCTCCAGCGCAGGGCGGAGCCTCCCAGGGAAGGGCCGTGGCCTGTTCCTCTCTTATTCATTCATCCAATTTGCACCATTGTGTGGTCTGGATGCGGGTCACGGTACCAGTGGAGCCGGCCAAGACCAAACACACAGCCCCGCCCTCAGCGGGGCTCAGAAGGGGTCGGCAAGGTAAGGGAGAGGTGGGATCAGGTCAGGACTGGAGAACAAGGGCTTCACATCTCCCTCTCCCTGCCTTGAGAAGCCACTGGAGGATTCTGAGCCTGTGAGAGACGTGGTTGGACTTGCATTTTAAAAGGATGGTTTGGGCTTCAGTGTGGAAAACAGGCTGAAGAGGAAGGAGAGGGTGAAGCCTGGAGAAGGTCAGCTAATACAGAGGAGCAGGGATGGCGCTGGCCCCCGGGGCCCAGGAGACCAGGAGAAGGGGCCACGTGTCCCATGTGTTTCAAGTTAGAGCTGACAAGACTTGCTGGTCTGGATGAGGATACAAGAGAGACAGGAGTCGAGGACACTTCCAAGTGTTTTGACCTGAGAAAATGAAAGCCAAGTGTTTCCATTTGCTGTGGGAGGGCAGGTTAGAGGCAGCAGGTGGAGGACACGCTGTTTGGAACCGATTAAGAGGCAGGAGCCACGATCTGTCCACCGGAGGTGCTAGGGAGGCCTGGAGTGCAGGCGGACGGGCCGTCTTTTGGCCGGGAGGAGGGTGTCCCTGGAAAGCTAGTTATCAACCCCATGGAAGGAAGAGACCATCCACAGAGAGCTGCGGGCAGACAGAAGACGCAGAGTCAGGACCCAGCCCAGGGCCAGGTCGAGGTTAACAGGGAGACGAGGAGCGAAAGGAAAGGTGGGAGGTCAAGAGAAGGGCGTATTCAGAGCTGAGGGGGTGACCAGCTGTGCCCATTGCTGCTGGCGAGTAGACCACGGGTAACCTCTGGGGCCAGCCACATAGCGGTCAGCGCTGACCTTGGCAGAGGCTGTTTGGGTGGAGTGGCCTGGAGATCACTGACTGCGGTGGGCTCAGGAGATCGCAGGAGGAGAGGGGTCGTGGAGGGACCATCCTGATGATGGAGTGTCCTACAAGAGGGTCAGATAAACAGGGCTTAAGTTGGGGGATTTAGGGGTCAAGGGTGTTTTTTTGTTTAAATGTGGGAGACGTTCCAGCATGTTTGTTGCCTGCTGATAAGGACGATCCCAGAGAGGGGACATGGGCGCCACGGCACAGCAGGGAAGCCAAAGAAGGGAAATGGAGACAAAAAGATGCAAAGGCCCCTCACCAGTTCCATGCTTGGGGGCTGGAGCACTAAAGGTGGCACGCTGGACTCCACTGGGACCAGCATTTGTCCGGCAAATAGGTGGAGGGAAAGGGCAGGGGGCTGAGGGTGGATGCACCCGAGGGATTCATCTGTAACCTGAGAGAGGAGAGGCAGAGGTGATGGGGGAGGGGGAGAACAGGGAAAAGGGAGTCACAGGTTGCCTGGCAAGGAATGATCAGGTTCAAGGTTGCAGAGGGAGTGTGTGGAAAGACGGGAGGTGGGAAATACAGGATTCGTAGAAAGAAAGGCTGAAAGTGGGGACTCCAGGTGGGGGAGGCTGTCCCTGGAGAAGCCAAGATCCAGGTATAGCCTTGGAAGTGGCCGCTGACGGAGAGGCTGAAAGGTCTTTGGAGGAGAGAATTTCAGGGAACTGAGAGGTGAGGCCAGGTAAGGGAAGGATGAGGACAGAGGGAGCCCTGGAGCAGCCCCGCTTGTCATGGAGGTCTTGGTTTTTCATGGTGGAGTCACGAATGTTCCAGGGGGCCTGGCTCCAGCTGCAGGGCAGAGGGCTGCCTGAAGCCTCTGTGCAGGCCAACCTCTGTCCCACTACACAAGGACATCTCTTGATGGTGGCTTCTGGCAAAGGCAATCGTCAAAGTTTTTTTTTTTTCGATTGTAAAATACACGAAACACAAGGTTTACCGTCCTAACCACTTTCAAGTATAAGCTCAGTGGCATTAAGCACGTTCCTGTAGTTGCGCCACCCATCTCCAGAGCTATGTTCATCTTCCACAACTGAATCTCTGTTAAACAGTGATGAGCCACGCCCTCCTCCCCCACCCCATGGCAACCACACATGCTACTTTCTGACTCGATCTTGTTTTACTGTTATTATTTTTTGGCCATGCTGCCTGGCATGTGGAATCTTAGTTCCCTGACCAGGGATCAAACCCATCCCCTTTGCACTGGACGCGTGGAGTCTTAACCACTGGACCGCCAAGGAAGTCCTCTGACTCTACAATCTTGACTACTTTAGGGACCTCATATAAGTGAAATTGGGCTTCCCTAGTGGCTCAGCAATAAAGAATCCACCTGCAATGCAGGAGTCATGAGAGACACTGGTTCAATCCCTGGGTCAGAAAGATTCCCTGGAGGAGGGCATGGCAACCCAATCCAGCATGCTTGTTCGGAGAATCCCGTGGACAGGGGAGCCTGGCAGGCTATAGTCTGTGGGGTCACAAACAGTCAGACATGACGAAGTGACTAACACACACAGATGTAAGTGGAGTCATACAATTTTTGTCTTTTTGCGGTTGGCATAGTTTACTTAGTATAATATTAGTATAATGTTCTAGCAGGTGTCAGAATTCCTTATTCAGGCTGAATAATATCTCATTGTATGGCTAAACCACATTTTGTTAATCACTCATCTCTCTACAGACATTTGGGTTGCTTTAACCTCTTGGCTACTGGGAATGATGCCGCTATGAACATGGGTGTACAAATAGCTCTTCAAGTCCCTCCTTTCAGTTCTTTGGGGTATACACCAGAAGTAGGATTGCTGGATCGTGTGATAACCTGTACGTTTAGCTATCTGAGGAGCCACCATATTGTTTCCCACAGCAGTTGCACAATTTTACATTACCACCAGCAGAGCACAGGGCTTCAAAGTATCCGCACTCTCTCCAACCCTTCATTTCCTGTTGTTGTTTTCTTTTTTTTATATTGGCCATCTGACATCAAAGGTCGTTGACAAACATCATCTCATTTGGTGAGGTAAGAACATCCCAGGTGGAAGGAAAAGGAGTCTGGAAGCTAGGTGGGGTTGGGGCAGAAACAGCAAGTGACATGTCTGAAGCGCAGGAGTGTCATCAGAGCCGAGGCACGAAATGCGGCAGGGGAGGCTGACCTCAGGGAGCCTCTCCGAGGTCACAGGAGGCACCTGGACGTCCCTTGAGAGACAGGGAGGAGCTCCTGCAGAGCCCTGAGCAGAAAGTGGTAAGACCACAGGCGACAGCACTGGTTAATCCTTGGGTGAGGGGCACAGGGTGGCCGGAGTGGAAGAGACAGGAAGTTGGGAAGCCAGATAAGAGATGCTTAGAACATTCTGGAAGACAAGAGAGGACACTGCTGAGGGACACCCACCACCATCAACTCCCACTGCTATGAAGCCTCATGTGGACCCAAACCCAAAGCCAACAAAGCCTTTTACTTCCATTATCTCCACCTGGTGGGTACATGGTTACCCCAAGGGGAGAGGTGAGGAGACAGAGCCTCAGAGAGGGAAGTAACTTGCCCAAGACCTCGAAGCTAATAAGTAGCAGAGCTGGGACTTAAACTCCAATCTGTTTTCCATCATTCCACAAGCATTTATTGAGTACCTACTGTGTGCCAGGCCCTACACTGAGGGCTGTCTGCCACTAAATCCATTGCTCTTACCAGTGAGGCTACATCAGCTCATCAGGTGGTCAACCTCCAAGCCATGATGCAACAAGGTAATTCATGAGGGCATGGAGAAACTGGAGAACAATTAGAAATTGGAGAAGGTGGCTAAAGCACGTGGGCTATTTGATCACATACATTCAGATTCACCCAACACAGAATCTTCTGGGCCTGGAAAGGTTGATGGCCAGCACAAGAGGGGAAGAGGGAAAGGAGAGTCTCAGGAAATTTCAGACCATCCGCAGCCCCCTCATCCAGCCAAGAACCCGATCGTCACCCAGTGATGGGAGTCCACAAAAAAATGAAAGCTTGGGAAGGCTTCAGTCACAGGCAATTGCAATTTTTGGAGGTCAAAACTGACCACATTTTGTTGGGCACTCACATGGTTCAGTCTAATACAAAACAATGTCGTGTCCCTTCCACTGCTTTTCATTCCTTCACCCAACACTGGGTGGGGCCTCACCAAGTGCCAACAGTGGGTACACAGGCACAAAGCATGTGCGGCTCCTGTCCCCATGAAGCTGTGGTCTGCTCGGGTCACAGATGGAAAACACACAGTCACAGGTGTAACAGGTGATGGCAGCGAGTTGTAGGGGCTTACCTGTCTGGGGGATCGGGAACAGCTTCCCCAATGAAGTGTAGTTCAAGCTGAGAACCAAAGCACAAGTTGGCAATGCCCCAGCACGGGGGGTAGGAGGAAGGTGTCCCAGAAGAAGAAATCAAGGGCCAGAGCCTTTGGAGGAAAAGACAGGGAAGTCTGGCCAGGATTTACTATGGGAGTAACAGGCTGCCAGATAAAGGGAGACCAGGGTTTTCATCTGTTTAGACTTTCAAAGGTCAAGCCAAATAGGGCTTACCATCAAAAACATTTTAACAGGCGTAAGATCTTTGAAATGTTTCCTGCTGTGTTCTCCCTTTTGCTAATTCAGTATTTTTTTTTCCTCTTCTCTGTCGAATTGCCACCACCATGAAACTTAAACCATGAGGCTTTTGTCCCATGACGGAATGGGGGATAATATCTGTAGCACAGAAAAGATTTGTTGCCAGACAGTGTGGGCAAGTAAAAGGCCCTTTCAAGACAGGAGGAGATGGTCGGAGGGTCCTAGAACAGCAGAATGATTCAGGTAGGTTTAGGGGATGGGAAGGGCTTCCCTGGTGGCTCAGACAGTAAGGAATCTGCCTGCAATGCTGGAGATCTGAGTTCAATCCCTGGGGCGGGAAATCCCCTGGAGAAGGAAATGGCAACCCACTCCAGTATTCTTGCCTGGAAAATCCCATGGACAGAGGAGCCTGGTAGGCTACAGTCCATGGGGTCCCAAAGAGTCAGACACGACTGAGCGACTTCACTTTCACTTTCAGGGATGTGAGGACACCCAAGGTAGTGCCTGTGTTCCCCCTCAGGGATGTGTCCATGCTGGGGACCATGTATCCATGATGCTACAACCCACAGGGCCAGGCTGCAGGAGAGAGGAGGCTGTGGGTCCCCAGGCAGGTGAGACTGAGGATAGTCTCATAGTAGGGACCCTCACTACCACGTTGAGCAGAGGGAGCCCTGAGGATCCAGGGAGGCTACTACAATTGAATTGTGTTCCCCAGAAAGCTATGTTGAGGTCTTAACCACCCCCGCCCTGTACTTGTGAATGTGAATTATTTGAAATGGGCTCTTGGAAGATGTCACTGAGTTAGGATGAGGGCCTTAGGACAGGCATCCTGATATAACCAACATCCTTATAAGAAGAGGAGGAGATGCACGCAGAGATTGGAGTGACGCGGCTACAAGCCTGGGGCTGCCAGCAGTGGGCAGAGGCGACGAAGGATCTTCCCGTAGAGGCTTCAGACGAAACAAGGCACAGGCAGCACCTTGATCTCAGACTTGTAGACTCCAGAATAGGTGAATATCTGCTGTTTGAGGTCACCCAGTTTGCAACAGCCTTAGTAAACCGACACGGAGGAGAAGAGGCTTGACTCAGAGGTGAGAAGTAGGGTCCACAATGCAAGGCCCACAGTCACCACCATCGGCAAGATGCCCAAAGACCAGTGTGTACCAAACCAGTCACACCTGAGCAGATGCAGTGACAGCAAGCAGGACAAGCCACTGCTTCCTCAATCCGTCTAGACCACAGAAGCTTCTCCCTGCAGCCAGACCCCACCTGCGAAAGGAAACAGCAAGGAGACACCCTGGGGGCAGAGGAGCCACCCTCACTAGAAGTCAGGGCTCTGAATTGACCAGATATTTACCTGTAAGAGACTGCTTGACAAAGGAAGAGACTGACTTTCAGTTTTGTCACCCCACCTGCTCCACTGCCCCAAAGTCAGCAGACAAGGGAACACAAAGGCAAAATGAGGTCAATTCTAGAAAAATCAGGATTTTCACACACCTTGATCCAAGAATGTATGTTTTATCCCACTACACTCGTTTTTACATATAGTGTTGATGGAATTGGGGCACCTCCTTAAGCCCAGGTAAAGGAGGGGCTCAGACAGGAAACAGAGGTGCATGAACAGGAACATATCCAGATCTGGTGACCTGATATATCATGAGGATGGTCACTGGAGCATGACTTATAAAAGCAAAATGTTGGAAACAACCTAAATATCCAGCCATATGGGATTAAGTAAATCAGTAAATATAAAGGACTACCATCAAAATCAAGCTATCCAAAACTGCTTAATAGTATGAAAGAAGATTGTAGTAAATGGTAAGTAATAATAATTTGTTTTTCATTCGCTCAGCCATGTCCAACTCTTTGCGACCCCATGGTCTGCGGCATGCCAGGCTTCCCTGTCCATCACCATCTCCCAGAGTTTCCTCAAACTCATGTCCATTGAGTCGGTGATGCCATCCAACCATTTCATCCTCTGTCATCCCCTTCTCTTATAATAATAATAGTCATAAATACAAATCAGCTTAAAACCGTATCTATAGTACGATTCCAACATTTATGTACTGTCTCAGGCTTTAACGAATAATGCCCGGAGTCCAGTGACAACACAGCCAAGGTTCATTCACCCTCATGGAACTATCAGGGGAAAGGAATCTCTATCCCACTGAGTCATTTGGGAACACAAGAGCCTTCTGACAATGATCTAGCTGCCCTCTAGGGTCCTGGAGTCCTTCACCAAGTCCTTCCCACTTCCCATCCTGTGAGGAGCTAGAGAAGAGAGAGAGCATGGAAGATCAGAAGAGCTTACAGGTCAGGCATGGGTGTGTGTGTGTGTGTGTGTGTGTGTGTGTGTGTGTGTGTGTGTGTGTGTGTGTGTGTGTGAGATCACTCCCTCCCACCTTCCACTGGTCAGAACTCAATCACATGCCCACCGTGTGTGTGTGTGTGTGTGTGTGTGTGTCTGTGTGTCTGTGTGTCTGTGTGTCTGTGTGTGTGTGTGAGAGAGAGATCACTCCCTCCCACCTTCCATTGGTCAAAACTCAATCACATGCCCACCTCCAGGGGAGGCTGGGAAATGTAGTCCAATTTCCTTCCAGGAAGAAAAGGGAAAAAGGATTTGCTGAACACATTATATCTGTCACTGTTAATATGCATTGAAAAAACTACTGCAAAGAAATCACATTCTAACAGTAATTATTTCTGGGTGGTGAAATTAGAGCCATTAAAAATTCTTTTCTTATTTATGTGACTTTGAATTTTCTAATTTTCTGAAATAAACATTTAGTACTTCTACAGACAAGAGGAAAAAATGTAATTTAATAATCGACAAAATTAAAGTCCCCAGGCTTCCTGTGGGATTTGGACAGACTTGTTCAGCAGTGAGGCTTCAGGTCAGACTTACAGGTTATATGATGCAAGGAAAGTTGCATCACCTTCCTAAGTCTTAAAGTCTCCACATTTGTAAAATGGAAAATAAAAATATATGTCACATAGAGTTGATGGGAGAATTAAGTGAGAAAATGTGTGAAATACCATTCGTGTGGTGACTGGCGTGGGGTAAATCTGCAGCCAGCAAACAGCAGCTGTTTTTCTTTCTGCACCCCCGCTACCCTTCCCCAGGTCCACCCGCTCGTCCTCTGTGCTCACTCCCCAGACCGTGTCAGCATCACCTCCTCCCTGACTCTCTTACCTACAACCCTGTTCTGTTCAGATGGACGTGATAAGAATATCCAGGGGGCTCCCCCGGTGGCTCAGTGGTAAAGAATCCACCTGCCAATGCGGGAGACATGGGTTTGATCCCCGGTCCGGAAAGATCCCACATGCCACTGGATCGCTAAGCCCCTGAGCCACAACTATAGAGCCTGTGCTCCAGAGCCCAGGAGCGGCAACTACTGAGCTCACGTACGGCAACTACTGAAGCCCAGGGGACCTAGAGCCTGTGCTCTTCAACAGGAGAAGCCGCCACAGTGAGAAGTCCAAGCACCACAGTGGAGAGTACCCCCTGCTTGCCGCAGCTAGAGAAAGCCTGCTCATAGCAGCAACAACCCAGCACAGCCAAAAGTAAATATTAATAAAATTATTTTTTTAAAAAAGAATATCCAGGGACTGCCACCACCTCCTCAACCCCTGGCACCTGCCCCCTCCTGCTTCCAGAGGTGCCCAGTCCCATCCCCCTGCCCTCTGGACATGCCCCAGCCACACCCTCTTTCCTTCGCCTTCATCAATTTCCCCTCCCTGCTGGATAATTCTCACCCGCGTTCAAAGGAGCCAGTAACTACTCTCATCTTTACAAAACCTCTGACTGCATGTCTCTCTCCAGCTATCACCCCATTTCTCAGCTCCCTTTTATTACAAAATTTATCAAAAGTGTTATCTGCCTGCTGTGTCTGCTGCTTCTCCAGCAGGCTTTACTCCTCCCCCTCCACCGATACCCGTCTGGTCCAGGTCACCAGTATCCTCCCCGTTGCTAACCCCGTTGGCCCGTCTCCTGTTTGACCAGAAGCAGCCCTGGTGCTGACCATCACTCCCCCTCGGAACTGAAGGCACATTCTTCTGATTTCCCTCTGCCTCCCCACCACTCCTCAACTTTCTTTGCTGTTATATTTGTCTTTTAATATTGGGATGACCAAGACACAGTCTTCCGATCCCACTAATGGGTTGAATTATGACCCTCCTCCCCACTCCACAAAATATATGTTGGTATATGTTAAAGTGTTATTCCCTCAGTTGAATCCGACTGTTTGTGACTCCATGAACTATAGCCAGTCAAGCTCCTCTGTCCATGGAATCCTCCAGACAAGAATACTGGAGTGGGTAGCCATTTCCTTCTCCAGCAGATCTTCCCCACCCAGAGATTGAACCCAGGTCTCTTGCATTGCAGGCAGATTCTTTACCATCTGAGTCCCCAGAAAAGCCCTTGTTGTTGTTCAATCACTCAGTCATGTCCAGCTCTTTGCAACTCCATGGACTGTAGCACATCAGGCTTCCCTGTCCTTCGCCATCTCCTGGAGCTTTCTCAAACTCATGTCCATTGAGTCTCTGATGCCATCAACCATCTCATCCTCTGTCGTCCCCTTCTGCTCTCACATTCAATCTTTCCCAGTACGTTAACACCCTTAAAAAGGAAGGAGATCCTGATTCATGCTACAGCGTGGAAGCACCTTGAGGACATGAAGCTAAGTGAAATAAGCCAGTTACAAGAGGACAAATACTGTATAATTCTGCTTCTGTAAGGAACCTACAGCAGTCAGATTCATAGAGACAGACAGTAGAATAGTGGTTGCCAGGGATTGGGGGAGGGGAGAATGGGGACAGAATTTCAGTTTTTGCAAAATGAAAAGAGTTCTGGGAATGGATGTTGGGATGGTTGTATAAAAACATGACTGCTTAATGCCACAAAACTATACACTTCATTTTTAAATTTTTGGCTGTGTTGGGTCTTCGCTGCTATGTGCAGGCTTTTCTCTAGCCATGGCAAGCAGGGGCTATGTTCGCGTTGCAGTGTGCAGGCTTCTTGTCGCGGTGGCTTCTCCTGCTGTGGAGCATGGCTCTAGAGCACATGGATTCCGAAGTCATGACACATAGGTTTAGTTTCCCCCTGGCATGTGGGAGATCAAAACAATGTCCCCTGCATTGCAAGGTGGATTCTTAACCACTGGACCACCAGGAAACCCCTAGAACTGTACACTTTAAATGGAGTATAATCTATAAAAATATTGAGTCTTTATGCTTGTCTCTAATATGATACCGTAAATCGATTATACTTCAATTTAAAAAAAAAAGAAGTCCACAATTAAAAATGGATAGGATGGTAAGTTTCATGTCTTTTGTATTTTTCCACAATATACCAAAAAAGATAACCTAAAAATATTTCTAATAGAATGTTTTTTAAAAGATATTTTGGGGACTTCCCTGATGGTCCAGGGGCTAACATGCTCCCAATGCTGGGGGCCCGGGTTCAGTCCCTGGTCTGGGTCACACTACAGCCACAACTAAGAGTTCAAATGCCACAACTAAAGATCCCACATGTCACAACCAAGACCCAGCACAGCCAAATAAATACATATATTTTAAAGATATCTGAAGTCCTACCCTCACCCTATACCTCAGAATGTGACCCTGTTGGAAACTGGTTTGTGCCTGTGTAATCAGTCAAGATGAGGTCATGCATGAGTTGGGCGGGCCTTCTCCAGTTTGACTTGCGTCCTTACAAGAAGAGGACAGAAGACACACCGCGAGAGATCAGATGACATGTGACAGTGGAGGCAGAGATCAGAGTGCTGCAGCTGCAAGCCAAGGACTGCCGGCCACCACCCAAAACCAGAAGGAGGCAGTGACGGAGTCTACCCAGAGAATTCAGGAGGTATGGCCGTGCTGACACCTTGATCTCCAGAACTTTGAGAGGACTTTCTACTGTTTTAGGCTACCAGCTTTGGCTTCCCAGGTGGCGCTAGTGGTAGAGAATCTACCTGCAAGGCAGGAGACCCAGGTTCAATCCCTGGATCGGGAAGATCCCCTGGAGGAGAAAATGGCAACCTGCTCCAGTGTTCTTGCCTGGGAAATCCCATGGACAGAGGAGCCTGGTGGGCAACAGTCCACAGGGTCACAAAGAGTCGGACCCAAGTGAACAACTAATACTTTCACTTTCACCAGCTTTGGTACTCTGTCACAGCAGTTCCCAAGAAGCAATACAAGCTTCCCCTCCTCTCTCACTTCCTGAGTGGTCTTATCAGATCTGGGGCCTTCCAGCACCCCTCTGGAGCTCACATTCACATCTTCACCCAGCCCTCCCCACTGAACCTGGAAGCCTCTTGTCAACACCTACCTAGTGGTCTAATCAGCATCTCAAATGTAAAATATTGGAAAAGAACTTCTATTCTCCCCACCAGAACTTGCTTTCTCATCTCAGCTAATGGTTCCTTGTCCACCAAGTAGCCCCTGGGACCCAAAACTCTGGGGTCAGCCTTGACCCTGCCTTCTCTCAAAAACCCTCTGCCATCAGCTAATGCTGACACCAGCTAAAGCCCCATGTGGCTGCTAAGCCCCCCACCCCCAAGGAGACCTCTCTTCCCTCATCTCTTGGAGTTGCTGCCCACCTCTTCCCATCCCCACTCCAGTCACACCAGCCATCACACAGCCCAGTCGGTTCTTGTTTTTCTTTTCTTTCTTTTTTTTTGTTTTGTTTTGTTTTTCTGCCGCACAGCTTGTGGGATCTTAGTTCCCTGACCCAAGGCCCCAGCATGGAGAGGGCTAACCACTGGGCAACCAGGTAATTTCCACACAGCCCAGTTCTCATTTTCTAACTACTCTTGTGCTGAGCACTGTTTGCACCACCCAGGCCATCCCAGAGTCCCCAGGGTGCTCCAGCCCACCTGCCCTGCTCTGTGCATGTTCTGCCCTCCAGCCTGCAGCTGAAACCCCACCCTTCTTTTTTTCTTGACCTCAACATCCAGGGGCCTAGGACTGTGGGGTTTCTGAGGAACCAGCCCTGGGCCTAGCCCTGTGAAGATGGTGGAAGCTACAGGAAAAACAAAGCCATCTCTGTGATCCTGAAACTCACACGTAGTTGTGAGTCCATCCAAGTGAGTCCATACACAGTCCATACAAGTGTTTTGTACCCAAAACCACCAGGGAACAATTCAAGCCAATGGCAGGAACCAGCCAGAATTCACCCTGGAGAGGCTAGAGTTCCTGCCTGTGCTTCTGTCAGAGCCCAAGTCTGTCCCCAGCCTTGGCCTACGTGGCTGGCAGAGATTGGTACCCTGGGATCCTAAAACTCTGATATCTTCCTCTTGCTGGTGATGAAACATTCCTGAAAAAATCAGAAGGTAAAAGTATAACTGGAGATCTGGCCCAGCCCTTCCAACTGGAGGATGGGCCAGACAGAGAGCACTCTAAAGATGTCTAGGATATGAATGAAACCCTAGAAAATCAGAACTGGAAAGAGTCCTGCAGACCTACTCCCTCCTAACTGTGTTTTAATTGGAGTTTAGTTGCTTTATACTGCTATATCAGTTTCTGCTGCACAGCAAAGTGAATCATCCATGTGAAAATGTGAAAGTGGGTTAGTCGCTCAGTTGTGTCCAACTCTTTACAACACCATAGACTGTAGCCTGCCAGACTTCTCTGTCCATGGACTTCTCCAGGCAAGAATACTGAAGCCATTCCCTTCTCCAGGGGATCTTCCCAACCCAGGGGTCAAACCTGGGTCTCCTGTACTGTGGGCAGATTCTTTACTGTCTGAGCCACATGGGAATCATCCATATGTATACATATATACCCTCTTTTTTGGATTTCCTTTCCATGTAGGTTGCCACCAAGCGCCAATCCCACCTAACTTTATTGAGAAATATGAGGCCCAGGAAGGGGAGGGGACCTCCCCAAGGTCACAGAGAAAATCAGTGTCAGGCTGACATGGGTCTTCTCGTCTCACACCCAGCCCTATGTCCACTGAAGCACCAAAAGGGGGCCCCAGCCGGACTCCAGAGGGAATTTTACCTGTGATGGTGGCCAAGGCCCTGTGCTAAGACTTTCCAACATCATCTCATCAAATCCTCCCACTGCACTTGGGAGGACACTGTTATTGTCCTCAGTTGTCAGAATAGGAAGGTCAGTAACGGGAAACATTTGCTCAAGGTCTCATGGTAGTCAGGAGGTGAGCCCATTTTAAGCCCAAACTCCTAACACTTCCCTCACACTGCACCTAAGAACTAGAGGCCTACTGTCTTTAAACACAGCCTCCCCACTGGTCGCTGAGCCCCAGTCTCCTCCTCGGCCCTGGAGGAGGTCTCCTGGAGGTTGTTTCAGGATGCAGTGAGAGCACATGTGGCCTGGCCCCTGGGAGAGGCTTGAGAAACAGCAAAGGTGCGGTGGAAGCTGAGCTTCAAAATTCCTGCGAATGTGAAGCGCTTTTCTTCCCTTTTTTGGGTTTGGTTTTTTCTTTTTTGCAATTTATTCACTGAAGTAAAATATACATAACACAAGAAACACCGTTTGAACCATCTTTAAGTGTACTGTTCAGCGGCCTTAAGTGCATTCCCACTGTTGTACAACCATCACCATCATCTATACATAGGACTTTTTCATCTTCCCAAAGTGAGACTCAGTCCCTGTCAAATGCTAACTCCTCATTCCTCTTCCTTTCCTTTTGAAAATGAACCACCTCTTGCCTACATATCCTGGTCGAACAGGTCAGAGAGGGAAGAAGAGGACAATAGGCTGGCAGAAGCATGAGGAAAAGGAAACAGGAAGTGAGTGCAAAGAAGAGGTCACAGGAAGTACATCCCGGAATTTGCTCCCTGGTTGCGGGGAGGGGCAGTCAGGCCAATTCCACCCACGGCTGAGCCAGCCATAGCTCCCTGCCCAAGGAGGGGGACTCCTTGCTATTGACCACCCATCCGCTGGTTCCCACTATCCGGGCTCCAAACAGGGCCCCGGGATGGCCAAGATGCTTTCCTGGCCCAAGCTTAACCTCCCAAGCTTCAGGTTCTCAGCTATTAAATGAGGCTGCAGACAAGGTTGGTCCCACCAAGGCTGTTGTCCGAATCAGTTGACAACACAGATGTAAAGCACTTAGCAGCTCCTAATGCGGAGCAGCGGGCAGTGTCAGCTGCCATTTTGTGGCTGTTATTACTACTCCATCCTGGGGGCCAGTATCCTCTCATATCAGGAAGGAAAGGGCTTTCCCCTCCATTTTATTCTTCCCAGCATAGCCCAGGTGGTCTCCTCACACCCACCACCAAGCCCCTGAACTGTTTGTGGCCAACAGAGGCTGGTGGATGTGGGCAAAAGAGGCGAGTGACGTATAGTGCCCCTGGCAAGGGGCTCATCGCAAGGGGCTCACAGAGACACGAGGAGGCAGGGATGAGATCTCTTGAAGTCGCCATGGTCAGTGCACATTTAGATTCTGGAAAGGACAATGAAACGGCCCCTTTACTCAACCCAGGGGTCAGAGAAGGTTTCCTGGGGGAGATAAATAAAGATGGGCGAACAATCCAGAAAGGCCAGGAGGTGTCAGATGCCCTGGGAAATAAAGAGAACCAGAAGTGATTTAGTATTACAGGAGCAAAGGGCAGTGAGGCAAAGAGAGTGAGGATGGGCCTGGGGGAGCCAACAGGGCTGAGTGGGTGGGGAAGACAGGTGGAAGCCCTTTGTGCCCAAGTACAGTTTGAATTCTCCCCTGCAGGTGACTGGGGCCATGGGGCTTGTTGTTTTTGTTTTTTTACTTTTGGCTGTTCTGGGTCTTTGATGCAGGTTTTTCTTTAGCTGCAGCAAGCATGGGCTTCTCATTGCAGTGGCTTCTCTTGTTGTGGAGCAGGGGCTCTAGGGCGCCCAGGCCCCAGTAGCTGCAGCATGTGGGCCCAGGAGTTGCGGCTTCCTGGCTCATCGAAAGGGGCTCAGTAGTTGTGGCGCATGGGTTTAGTTGCTCCTCAGCATGTGGGATCCTCCCGGATCAGGGAATGAACCCATGTCTCCTGCATTGGCAGGTGAATTCTTTACCACTGAACCACCGGAGAAGCCCGGGGCTTGTATCTTGAAGCACTCACTCTAGGGGCTGAGGACAGAGAAGGGGTGCGAAAAAGGAAGATGATAGAAAGGTAGCCAGCGTGAGTATCCTGCAAGAGACAGGGGCAGCCAGATAGGGAGGAGAGGAGAGAAGGACTGCATAGAGGTCTGGAAGGTCCCACTGTCCAGACTAGTGTGGTCGGCAGAATAGTGCCCCCAACGACGTCCGCATCTTGATCCCCACACGGCTGAATATTTTATACTACTTGGCAGGGAGAATTAAGATTGCAGATGGAACTGAGATTGCTGATCACCTGGCTTTGAGGTAAGGAGATTATTCTGAATGATCCAGTTGGCCAATGTGATCACAAGGTTCCTAACCTGGGACAGGGAAGAAGAGTCAGTCTCACAGTAAAGGAAGACCCCACTGCCCACTTCTGGCTCTGGAGATGAAATGGGTCACAGGTCCAAGCAACAGGGGCAGCCTCCACACTCAGAAATGGCAAGGAAACGATTCTCCCAGGGTCTCCAGAAGGAAGGCTGGGCCGCCAGCACCTTGAGTTTGGCCCAGTGAGATTTGTGTCAGCCTTCTGACCGATAGAACTGCAAGAGGGTACATCTGTGTTGTTTTAATTGCTAAATTTGTGATGAGTTGTTACAGCAGCAATAGGAAGCAGAAAGAACTGATGATGGAAATGGGGGGGGTAGGGGAATATTAAGGGCATCTGGCCTGGAGACTGGAAAGATGGCAATGCCCCCAACCAGGGCCACGAGGACAGAATGAGTATCTGTCTGCTGCACTGACCTTAGTGGTGCAGCCCAGGTCCTGGCTAGGCACAGAGTCCAGGGACTCAGTGAAGAAGTCGGGGGCAGGGGTTGCATCATCACGACTGGGGATGCAGTAGCCCTTGTAGGACGGATGGGTGACAAAATCCCCCACAGTTCCTTGGGTTTCATTTTTCAAGCATCAGAACAACCATGCTTAAGCTTCTGCTTCCCAAACAAGCCCGCGAAAGAGAACTGAAACCTCAAGGACTGAAGTCAAGGTGGGGTTAGAAGACCAGTGCATAAGTAAGGACCCAGTGGGCTCTCACGCCTTCAAAGATGCCCACGCACCAGATTTTTCCGGGAGGAAAGAGGGCAGGTGGGACTGGCTGGAATCCTCTCCCCTAGCGCTTCCGCATTAATTCTTTTTTGTTTTTTCTTTCCTCCAAAAATACAAAAAGGCGGAGGGGGAGGGCTCCTCCTCCTTGCAGGAGGAGCGTGGAGCTCACCCCCGCAGGACCCGAAGGCCACGCTGGCCTCTCCGCAGGCTTCGTTCCCCGCCTTCCCCGGCCCTTTGTCTGGCTCCCGCGCTGCCGCGCACGTGGTCCTCTGTCAAATTCCGGGCGGCTCCGGGGGACACGTGTCGGGAAACCAACGCTCCACAGGCCCCACGTAACCATGGAAACGGTGGCCAATGGGAGTCACGCTCTGCCTGCGGGGGTGGAGCCAAGCGCTGCCGGAGCTGAAGGGGCGGGGCCGAACTGTCTGCGAACTGAGGGCGGGGCCCAGATCACCCGCGGCCTCACAGGATGCTCCCCAGGCCACGCTGTGCAGTTATCTGGACCAGACAGCTTTGCTAACATTTGGGCAGCGTTTCCTTGACACTTCTGGGATTTTATTTTACGTATAAAGTTAAGATTCTAGACCCCAGTAGATCTGGGTTCAGATCCCACCAGCAACATTTACCAGCTGCGTGCCTTGCATAAGTGACTGAAACTTTCTGTAATTCCATTTCTTCAGCTGTTAAATTGAATAATTGTAAAGCTCCAGCAAGATAACAAGCAATTCACCTAGGCGTGTCACCAGGAGGTGTTCAATAAACAGCAGTGATCCTGTGACTAAGGTCCTTCTCCTGACCCTCCAGAAAGGAGGAAGAATTTGGGTATGAAGAATCTGCTGGGGACCCAGGATACTAACCTCTGACTCATTTGCCTAAGTCTGGTTCCACCACCAGTGTCAACATGCCCATCAACAAAATGGGAAGATGGGCCTGGAGTGTGTCAGGGTTCCCATGGCAACAGGTATGCTGCTGAGTTCCTGGAGGCAGACACAGAGCTGAACACCTTCAGGTTCAGGGGCAGAAGGAAAGGAAGAGTCGATGCCAAGTGCTAGGGGCCAGGAAACAGGGTTTAGGCACTGCTGCCAACCAGCCAGGTGACCCACACAAGCATTTTTACTTCTCTGGGCAAAAGCATCTTGTAAAACAGTGAGGACAATACCTGTAACCCTCCCACTCAGTATGGTGGAGACTCTGAAATGAGGAAATGG
Organism: Antilocapra americana; assembly: GCA_007570785.1. Classification (NCBI taxonomy): domain Eukaryota; kingdom Metazoa; phylum Chordata; class Mammalia; order Artiodactyla; family Antilocapridae; genus Antilocapra; species Antilocapra americana. The sequence continues at coordinate 5,709,654 of ML660779.1, read as the reverse complement.
ATTCTCAGAACAACCTTTGTTTGTTCCCAAGTAAGCCTGGAAGCAGAAATGGATGGTTGCCTGCTCTGGGAAACACTTCTCCTCTCTCCTGGCTTCCCCAGGGCTCAGCCTAGGACAAACTCCCTACCTAGTCAGGAGCTGCCTTTAGCTGGAAACTTTCTTTCACTTTTATGAAGAAGGGGAAATTGCAGTCCTTCATTCATTCCTTTGTTTGAGCACCCAAGTTTTCTGCAGGTCTGCTGTGTGCCAAGCCCTGTGCTAGTTCCTGGGGCTAGAGCAGTGAGCAAAACAACTTCTCTGCCCTGAAAGAGGTCACCGTCTGGCTGGGGAGACAGACATTAAAGAAATAAACATGCAAACAAACACATGGCCACAAATATCCACAAATGCCCTGAAAGGAAACCATGGGATCCATGAGCATGAAAGATATAAAAAACGAGCCTGGGGGGAGAGGGTGGGCAGGGCAGGAAGTGACATTTCAGAGGGATTTGAGGACTGAGCAGGAGTCAGCGGAACAACACATGGGTGCCTTGAGGGCAGAAGGAGCTCAAGGCATTCTCAGAAAGAAGAGGTCTGTGTGACCCAAAGATCAGTGAGGGGAGGAGTCAGCAGATACCAGCGAGTCAGGCAGGGCTGCACTAAGGATCTTGATTTTGGAAAATGGGCCATGACATAGGCTCTTGGGGACTTACATGAAAATATGCACCCCTGTTTTTCAAAGTTATCCCCTGGATTGGACTGGTGTTTATCCTGGTTTCACCTGCCTTCTACCTTTTGCAGTCTGAAGGCACGGGCTCATCCAGAATCAGGTGTTTCATTACTACTCGGCACAGTCCACTGTCTGCACCAGTAAAGGAGGCAAACATTTGCTAAAAGATTCTTAACCCAAAGGTTAGAATTAGGGTTGGGGTTAGGTTTCGGTTAAGGGTAGACTTGGTATTGGCTTTGGCCAGGAAAGGATTGAGGTTAGATCAGGGTTAGCATCGGGTTTGGGATTGGGATTGGCATTGGGATTAGGGCTGGTATTGGGGTTAGGGTTGTGTTTAAGGTTAGTGTTGGGTTAGGGTTTGGATTGTAGACTTGAATTCCACTACATATACTTTTATCGCCAGCACTCAACAGAATGTCTGGGAGGCAGTAGGTGCCCAAAGAATATTTTTAATAAATTAATTACTGTGGTTTACTGTGAACCAGAAAGGCAAAGTGCCAGGCAATGCCACTTCCCTGGATATTCTGCTTATTAGTCTGCACGTCGTGCCGAGTGTGAACAGACTGGTAAAACTCACCTGTGAGCTACGTTTACAGTCATCTGTATAAGACTGCGTTAAAAGTCATCCTAAAGTGGAAAACAAGAGCAAAGTAGTCTGGGCATGTCAACCCAATGACCGAGGGAGAAAAGAGAGAGAGAGTGCATACAGGAGACCAAATGCTTCAAAACAGTACCGGTGTGGGGGCAGAGGTGGTTCCAGACAGAGGCCGCAGCAAGGCCAGGGGGAGGCCAAAGGATCAGGCTGTAATGCAGGGTTTGGGTGAGGAGTTGGGGGAGGGAAAAGGTGAAGAGATGAGTGAAAAAGTTGAAAAGGTGGGCAGACCACAGATCATGGAAAGCCCAGTAAGCCATGTAATGTAACCCTGGTAACTTCTGGGCCCCACGTGGCCGCTTCCCTACAAAGTCTCGTTAAAAGGAGTTTGGGTGACCTTCCTGACTACCCAGTGGTTAGGACTGCACTCCCACTGCAGAGGGCAAGGGTTTCATCCTTAGTCAGGGAACTAAGAAGATCCTGTATCCCACATGCCTCAAGGTGTGAGGGGAACAAAAAAAAAAGTTTGGGACAGCACCCACATATTATTTACAGGGATGCCCAATTTTTAAAAAAATATTTGTTTGCTATTTTTGGTTGCACTGGGTCTTTGTTGATGCACACGGCCTTTCTCTAGTTGCAGAGAGCAGGGGCAACTCATCACTGCACTGCGCAGGCTTCTCATTGCGGTGGCTTCTTTTGTCGCAGAGCACGGGCTCTAGGCGCGCAGGCTCAGTTGCCACAGCATATGGGCTCGGAAGGTGTGGCACACCGGCTTCCTTGCCCCACGGCATGTGAATCCCAGACTAGGGATCGAAGCCATGTCCCCTGTATTGGCAGGGGGACTCTTATCCACTGTACCACGTGGGGAGTCCCTTCGATATGTTTTGTCTTACAAAAAGATCAGGGAGGGTCCTGTTTCTACCCCTCAGCGACCATTTCCAATCCCCTATCCTGTCTCTGCGCGCCTCTCATATCAAATTCTCCTCCAGAACCCCTCGCTGGCAGCCCTGGAATGGACATGGCTCTCCTGCCTCTCTCTGCCCACTGAAGTCTTCATTTACAGCTCCACTCAGCCTCAGGAACTCCAGTCCCTTCCTGCTCTCCATGCTTGGCAGAGCCCCCAGTAAAGAACAGCCTGAAACTGTCCCAGCAAGCGTGCCCCTCTGCTCTGCATTCCCCCTTCTCCTGGAGAACCAGGCTGGGAAAGGGAGAGCTCTCTGCAGAGGGGAGAAGGAAGCGCTGAATGGGCAAGTTTAAGATCCTCTTTTACGAGGCCTAAGTGAGGGGGCAGGGAACATTGCCATGTCTCGTCCCTGTCACGGTATAAAGATTACAGTGTCTCCCGAGGACACTGGGGGCTGAGGCTGGGCGTGGTGGGGATTGTTGAGTTGGAGAGTGAAGCAGTCAGATCTGTAAGCTTCTTGGAAGCAGGGCTCCATGTGTTTGGTGAGTGATCACCACCCCCCGCACCACACACAGCAAGATCTTGGTTAAATATGTGATGAATGAATGGATGGATGGATGGATGGACGATGGATGACCGGATTTCATAAGCATTCTGAATTTTCAAGCAGGCCTCAGAGACCCCAGGACGATTGCATCCTTTACACAGCCTCTGTAAATCCTCATTCCTCATCTTTGTACCAACCAACCAGGGGCCTTGAAACAATGACCTCCAGGCTCTAGAGGGAGGAGGGCCAGGCTCCCCACTACAGACACACACACACACACACACACACACACACACACACACACACACACA
>ML660779.1:5631019-5706578 GCA_007570785.1 Antilocapra americana | reverse complement strand
ACACACACACACACACACACACACACACACACACACACACACACACACAGTGGAGTATTTGGATGGACTCCATCAGTCTGCTAGGAATGGCCCGAGTTCCGCTGGGCAAGACCCACAGTACAAGGGAAACCTCCCCGTGCTTTTGGCTCTGTCTACAATTCAGGTTTCCAGCAACACATAAAAATAGCTTCAAGGACATCCAGGGGGGCAGGAGGAGGGAGACCTGGTCCCCCAGCTTCCAGAAGAACTAGATAAGTGCAAGTCCCATCTCTCCTTTCTCCAAGGGCCCACGGCTTCCCGGATGACTCCGGACTTGAACCTGGGTCTGTATCTGTCTGTGAACCACAGGCCTAGACTTGCAAAGCTCCTTGGTGTTCAGCCCCCATCACTCAGCTTCGGGCAAAGAGAGGCAGATGTATACGTCATGCAGGGGAAAAAAACGCCTGGAATCCCTCCCACTGCGACTCCTGCAGTGCATCATGGGAGGAGGCTGCAGAACAGGGCGGACCTGGGGAGCCGGCAGGAGAACCGGGGAGCCGTGCTGGGGAGGGGAAGCGAGGTGGGGGGCTTGTGGGCCTCTGTCTGGGCTCCAGTGCTTTGACTCCCCCAAACAGGAATGATGTAAAAGTGTGCCGCAGATCACCTTTCAGGCCCTGCAGGAGCAACCCCCTGCCAGAGCGGGGAAGGAGAGGTGGTAGAGACACTTGACTAACACGTACATCATGAACACGGACTGTTCCCAGAGCTGCGCACGCGTCATAGGAAGCCTTACAACCCATAAAGGCCTTCTGGTTTGTCCCACCATACAGATGAGCAAAGTAAGGCTCAAGGCAGGAAATAACCAATTGCATGGCCAGCAGACCACATGCCCAGTGGGCACAGAGGCAGGGTTTGTGCCCAGAGGGACTCAGGAGCCTGTGTTCACGCCTCTGCACTAAGGAGGGGGGCTGAGCATAGACGTTTTCAGGGCCGGCACCCATTTTCCTCCCTGCCTCCCCAAGGCCCCAAAATAGGCCTGCTTTCCTGACGAAGCTCTCCTCCCCTCAGCGCCACAAATACCCACATTCCCAGGCTGAATCCAGGGCGGGGCCTTCAGGAGCTCGTGCCCAGCAGGACCTATTTCTGGCTGCATCTCCGACCGGCCACAAGCGACCTTCTGTGGCGGCCTCGGCCACAGCCCACAGCCGAGGCCCAGGCCTTGGTCAGGCCTCCAAAGGGCCCATTGTCCGGCTGCCTGGGCTGCCGAGCCTGGCTCCTGGACATCCGGAGTTGGGGGCAGAGGGTGACCTAGGGCAGGGAGGACTGAGGGGCCCGTGTGAAAGCTGCTGCCAGCTCAAAGGATGTCCCAGTGTCCACCGTGCCCGCTAGGGAAAGAAAACAGACTCCACCTCCAGACGGGCCTCAGGCTGGCCTCAGACAGGCCCTGAGGTCTCATACACACACATACACTCCAAAGGTGAAAACTGCTAAGCGCAGCCACCACCTCCTCGTAGAAGCAAGGAGGCGACAGGCAGGGTTTAGAAGCTGAGTAGGTTCAGATTCAAATACTGGCTTCTCCAGTGCTGACCTGGGCAGGTCATACCGCCCCTCTGAACCTCGGTCTCCTCATCTGTGAAATGGGACAGCTACCAACCCCATTTTATAGATGTGCAAACCCACCTTCAGAGGAGGGGCTTGCCTGAAGCCACACAGGCAGGATCTTTTTCATAACATTAAAAAAGTTTGGGGACTTCCCTGGTGGTCCAGTGGTTAAGAATCCGCCTGCCAAGGCAGGGAACACAAGTTCCATCCCCGATCCTGAAAGATTCCATATGCTGCGGGACAACTAAGCCAGTGAGCCGCAACTACCGAGCCTGTGTCCCCAGAGCCTGTGCCCTGCGACAAGAGGAGCTACGCGATGAGAAGCCCGCTCACCGCAACTGGAGAGCGGCTCCCACTCTTCACAACTAGAGAAAGCCTCCACACAGCAACCACGGCCGAGGGCAGCCAAAACTAAAAAATAAATCATTAGGAACGTTACAAACAACACAGAAGTAAAAAGAGCACAATAAATCCCCACGGACCATCATTCAGACTCAAAGATTACTGAGGGTGCATGGGTGGTTCAGTGGTAGAATTCCCGCCTGCCAAAGATTACTGAGATTTTACCTGCTTTATTTGTCCCTTCCCATTATTTTGTTGCCATGAAAGGGAATCTAAAGCCAACCCCAGGAGGAGTTCCCTTGATATCCAGTGGTTAGGACGCTGTGCTTCTGCTGCGGGGTGCACAGGTTCAATCCCTAGTTGGGGAAATAAGATCCTGTATGCTGCATGGCGCAGCCGTATAAACAGATAAAGCCAATCCCGGACACGTCATCTCATCCCAACACACTTCCGTATCCCTCTAATAGAAGGACACAATATCAATAGCATTTGTTGTCACACCTAGCTAAATTAACAGCAACCCCACAGCATCATCTGATATTCAGTGCATAACCCAGGTGTCCTGATACTCTCATCAACGTGGTTTTCCAGGTGATTTGTTTGAGTCAGGATCCTTGGAAGGTCTGCACATAGCATTCAGTTGTTGTGTCATGTTAGCTTTTTAAAAACGTTTTCCACGCCATTGACTTATTGAAGAAACTGAGTCTGTTGTCCTGTGAAATGTCCACAGCCTGGTTGTCTATTCGCTTCCTCGTAGTGTCGCTTAACCTGTTTTTCTATCCCTATATTTTCTGTGAAATCGAGCCCGTCCCCTTTTAAATTAAAAGTCTGATGCTCTACCAACTGAGCTCTCCAGGCAAGCCCCTCCCCTTTTAAATAACCATTTTGTTGAGATATAATTCACATGTCATACATATCACTCTTTCAGAGTGTACAACTCAAAGCTTTTTAGTACATTCACAGAGTTGTGCACCCATTACTCTTGTCCAACTTCAAAATGTTCTCACCATCCCCAAAAGAAACTCCAAACCCATTAGCAGTTGCTCTGCATTCTGCCCTGCTGCCAGCCCCGGCAGCCACTGATCTACTTTCCTCTCTATGGATTTGCCTACACTGGACATTTTGTATAAATGGAATCACACAATATGTGGTTTTTTGTGAGAGGTAGCTTTTATTTAGCAAAACACTGGGTTGGCCAAAATATTTGTTCAGATTTGCCCATAAGAGCTTATGGAAAAACCCAAATGAATTTTTTGCCCAACCCAATATTTTCATCCATGTTTTATCATGTTTGAGTACTTTGCTCCTTTTTATTGCCAAATCACATTCCATTGTATAAATATACCATATGCTGTTTATCCATCCATTGTTGATGGACATTAAGGTTGTCTCCACTTGCTTCTTATAATGAAGATAATAATGAACATATAAATATAATATAATAAGTTAATATAAATATAAAATAAAATATCTATGCACATGTGTGTAAGTGCAAATATTTATTTTCAATTCTCTTGGGTGTATATACATAGGAATGGATGCCAGGTCTTATGTAACTCTGTCTTTAGCATTTTGAGGAATCACCTATCTGTTTTCCAAAGTAACTGTACCATTTTACAACACCACGAGCAACGTGTGAGGGTTCCATTTTCTCTGCATCCTCACCAATGCTTGTAAGGGTCTAACTTTTTTATTTGAGTCATCCTAGAGAGAGTGAAGTTGTCTTTCATTGCAGTTTTGATTTGTGTTTCCTGAACCTAGACAGCATATTTAAAAGCAGAGACATTAGTTTGCCAACAAAGGTCCGTCTGGTCAAGGCTATGGTTTTCCAGTAGGCATGTATGGATATGAGAGTTGGACGGTGAAGAAAGCTGAGAGCCAAAGAATTGATGCTTTTAAACTGTGGTGTTGGAGAAGACTCTTGCGAGTCCCTTGGACTACAAGGAGATCCAACCAGTCCATCCTAAAGGAGATCAGTCCTGGGTGTTCATTGGAAGGACTGATGTTGAAGCTGAAACTCCAATACTTTGGCCACCTCACACAAAAAGTTGACTCATTGGAAAAGACCCTAATGCTGGGAAGGATTTGGGGCAGGAGGAGAAGGGGATGACAGAGGATGAGATGGCTGGATGGCATCACCGACTCAATGGACATGTGTTTGGGTGGACTCCGGGAGTTGGTGATGGACAGGGAAGCCTGGTGTGCTGCAATTCATGCAGTTGCAGAGAGTCAGACACACTGAGCGACTGAACTGAATTGAAATGAATGGCAAGTGGTGTTGAGCATCTTTCCATGGGCTTATTGCAATTTGTATGTCTTCCTTGGGATTTTTCATTTGGATTATTTGTCTTGTAAATAATTCTCTGTATAGACAAGATCCTTATCAGATACATGATTTATAATTTTTTTTCACCCATTATATGGGTTGTCTTCTCACTTTCTTGCCATCGTTTGAAGTACAAGTCTTTAAAATTTTGATGAAACCCTATTTATCTATCTATTTTGTGTCCTTGTTGGTTTTGTGTTGCATGCCTAAGGAAGATCATGAACATTAACTCCTTTATTTTATTCTAAGGGTTTACAGTTCCCACTGTAACATTTAAGACTCTGATCCATTTTGTGTTAACTTTTGCATATGGTGTGAGGTGAGGATCTAATCTTACTCTTTGGGTGTGTGATTCCAGCTGTCACTACCATTTTTTTTTAAAGATTATTTGATGTGGACTATTTTTTAAAGTCTTTGTGGCATTTATTACAACACTGCTTCTACTTTATGTTTTGTGTTTTTGACTCCAAGGCATGTGGGATCTTAGCTCCCCAACCAGGGATCAAATCTGCACTCTCTGCATTGGAAGGTAACGTCTTAACCACTGAACCGTCAGGGAAGTCCCACCATTTCTTAAAAAGACTCTTCTTTCCCCATCGAATGATCTTGGCACCCACGTCAAAAATCAATTGAACATAAATATATGAATTTATTTCTGGACTCCCAATTCTATCCCATCGATCTATAGTCTAACTTTGTGCCAGTGCCATGCAGTCCCAGTTCCTATAACTGTGCAATAAGTTTGAAATTAGAAGGTGTGAATTCTCCAATTCTGTTCTTTTCTGAAATTGTTTGAAGGTTTTAGGTTTCTCATATTTACGTATATTTTAGCATCAATTTTTACCAAAATGCCCACTGAATTTTAATAGAGATTGCATTAAATCTATAGATCAATTTGGTTGGTGCTGCTCAGTTCAGTTCAGTCGCTCAATCGTGTCTGACTATTTGCGACCCCATGGACTGCAGCACGCCAGGCTTCCCTGTCCATCACCAACTCCCGAAGGTCGCTCAAACTCATGTCCATCGAGTTGGTGATGCCATGCAACCATGGTGTTGCTATCTTAACAATATTAAGTCTTCTAATCCATAAACATGGGCTGTCTTCCCATTTAGGCCCGCCTTTCCATTTGTTTAGCCTTCTTCCTTTCAGTTCCTTTCAGCAATGGTTTGTAGTTTTCAGTGTGCAAACTTTATAGTTCCTTTGTTAAATTTATTCCTAAGTATTTCATTCTTTCAGATACAAATGTAAATGGAATTATTTATTTAATTTTATTTCATAGTGTTCATTGCTAGAATGTAGAACTTGGTTTTGTATTTTGACCTTGTATCCTGAAACCCTTCTGAACTCATATATTGGTTCTAATATATATTTTCAGTGAATTTCTTACAGTTTTCTATACATAAGATCATGTCACCTGCAAATAAAGACAGTTTTGCTTTTTTTCCTTCCTAATCTTGATGGCATTTATTTCTTTTTCTTGCCCAATTGTGCTGGCTAGAATTTCCAGTACAATATTGAACAACAGTGGGGAGACTGGGAATGCCTCTCTTGTTCCTGATTTGGTGAAAGCTTTCAGTCTTTCACCATTAAGTGGATGTTAGCTGCAAGTTTTTCATAGATGCACTCAGAATTTTAATCCAGATGTGAGGGATACTAAAGCCTTGACTCTTATATACTTGACCCTAGGATATAAGAGCAGTGACCTGGTCAGGATGGTCAGCAAGGAAGAGGCTCAAAGAGCTGTCAAAATTCAAGATGGGAGTGGAGGGTCTGGGTGACTGGGGGGGAGTCGGTTCCGGCAGGGAACACCCTGTCCCCATCGTCCCTGTAGTCTTATAGGACCCTTGGCCAGGCAGAACAAATACGAGCAACCCAGTATCAGAGTCCCGAGGCCCTCGTCAACGTTCATGTCCTCACACTCTCACCATATGTCCTCTTACCTCCCAAGCTGCTCTGAGACAGAACATCCGTGGAAAAAGCAAGTGGGGACAGCTGACATCAGCACAGGTAGGGAGGGAGAAGGTGGGGGAAATAGGCAGCCAGGTGGAGAGGTTGAGAGACTTGGAAGCCGGACTCCTGGGTTCAAGCCTGGCCCTCCTCTGCACAATGCACAAGGGAATGACCTTGGCCGAGTCACTTCAGCTCCCAGAGTATGGGTTTTCTATCTTTAAAATAGGGATAGTCATTTAAAAGTCTAGAAATAACCAGCACTGGAGAGGGTGTGGAGAAAAGGGAACCTTCCTACACTGTTGGTAGGAATGTAAATTGAAGCAGCCACTATGGAGAACAGACTGGAGTTTCCTCACAAAACTAAAAATAGAGTTGCCATATAATCTTGCAATCTCACTCTTAGACATACATCCAGAGAAAACTAAAATTTGAAAAGAAACATTCACCCCAGTGTGTGTAGCAGGTTATTTACAATGGCCAAGACATGGAAGCAACCTAAATGTCTGTTGATATGACAAGATGAATGAATAAAGAAGATGTTTACAACACACACACACACACACATGCACATAATGGAATATTACCCAGCCATTAAAAAGAATGAAATAATGCCATTTATAGCAACATGGATGGACCTAGAGAATACGAAGCAAGTCAGAAAGAGAAAGATAAATACCATATGATATCACTTACATGTGGAATCTAAAATATGATACCAATGGACTTATCTAAGAAACAGAAACAGACTCACAGAAGTAGAAAGTTAAGGGATCTCTTAACAAAGTTAAGGGATTTCTCTGGTGGTCTGTGGCTAAGACACTGCACTTCCAGTGCAAGGGGCATGGGTTTGATCCCTGGCCTGGGAAGTAAGATGCTATTAATACATGCCTCATGGTGTAGCAAAAAGAAAAATACAATAAAGTGAGGGGTACCAGAGGGGGAAAGGATAGGGAAGGAATAAAGTAGGAATCTGAAGTTAGCAGATACAAACTACTATATATAAACTAGATAAACAGCAAAACCCTACTGTATAGCATAGAGAAGTATATTCAATGTCCTGTAATAAAGCATAATGGAAAGTAATATGAAAAAGAATACATATATGCGTGTGTATATATATTTTCTGACTCACTTTGCTATTATATACCAGAAACTAATACATTATAAATAAATCAATTCTACTTCAATTAAAAAATAAAATAAAGCCCCAGCTTTGGGGGAAAGAATTCCACGGAAGAGAAAAAAATAAATTAAGTGAAATAGGGATATGACAAAATCCAACTCTCAGAGCCACTGTAAGGATGACTTGGGGTCATACTTGTAAGGTGTTCAGCACAGCATAAAGCACATTCTTGGCGCTCCATAATTCAGGTTATTATTGCCTTTATGATTGTCATTATTACTCTTCCCTCCATCTATAGTATTGCTGCTGGAATGATGGTGGCTGACTCAGCATGCCCAGGAGAGAAACAGCCTTCCCGAGTGTTCAGCCTTTGTGGTCCCGCGGCCCCAGTGGCCCCAGGTCTCCAGCATTCTGTGCAACTGCACCCCATGTGGGGTCCAACTTGAGAGAGGGAGCTTCTTCCACCAGAGCAAGGGCTCAGAAGGCTCCCCAAGGTCCTTGTAAGGCTCTATACCAGGCACTCCAGAGATGTTGCCTTATGGCCTGCTCACCCCATTTTACAAAAGGGAAAACTGAGACTCAGAGAAGTTGAGCAATCATCTAAGATGCCCTAACTAGTAAGAGACAGAGACAAGATCTGATCATAGGTGACTGCCCTCACCTACTGGGCTACACGCCTCTTCTCAGCCATTGGCCGAACTGGAAAGTTCAAGAAGTCACCTTGGGACAAGGAGGAGGGGCCCCAGGTCGAGGTCCCAGAGCGGTCCATGACAAGGCAGCAAAGCAGAGCCCACATCAGCACTCCGGAGTGATGTACTGGGCCCCACGGATCTATCATTCTGACCCCAAGTGCCCAGAGACCCTTCCCTGAGTAGCTGTCGGACTGAGGGACCCTCTGGGTACCTCTGGGGGCCTCTGCATGCGTGCTATATCAACTGCAGTCATGCCCGACTCTTTGAGACCCTATGGACCTTAGCCTGCCGGGCTCCTCTGCTCATGGGCTTCTCCAGGCAAGAATACTGACATGGGTTGCCATTCCCTTCTCCAGGGGATCTTCCCAACCCAGGGATCGAACCCGCCTCTCTTAGGTCTCCAACATTGGCTGGCGGGTTCTTTATCATGAGTGCCACCTGGTAAAGCCCCTGGGGGTCCCTACTATTCTGTAATCAACCCAAGACCTCTGAAGCTTCCAGACAACTTCCTGTTAGTTCCTGTCCACTGACAGGACGACTGTCAATCCCATTCTTCAGCTGACTTTTGGAGCCAAAAGGCAGGTGGCTTTTTTTTTTTTTTTTTAAGACATTGATGAAGTGACAACCATTTATTTATTTATTGGCTGTGCCAGGTCTTCGTTGCTGTGGGCCAGCTTCTCCTAGTTGTGATGAGCGGGGGCTACTCTTTGTTGCAAGGCACAGGGCTCTCGCGGTGGCTTCTCGTGCTGTGGAGCACAGGCTCCAGGTGCCCAGGCTCAGCAGTTGCACACACAGGCTCAGTAGTTGTGGCGCTCAGGCTTAGCTGCTCCACGGCGTGTAGGATCTTCCGGGACTGAACCCGTGTTCCCCGCATTGGCAGGCGGATTCTTAACCACCGCACCACCAGGGAAGTCCCAAAATGCAGATGTTAACATTCCTGTGATAAACTCCCTCAGTAAATAGTAGACACCAGAGAAATCAAGAAATCATTGGATCTTAATTCTGCCCCAACAGGAACCAGCCCGTCCCCCAGCTTCCAACCCTGCGGAGCGGGGAACCCACCCAAATTCCTCTCCCTTCTGCTCATTTGTGATGGAGGCTTTTTACTTTCTGGGTCCTTCACGACTCGTTCTTCAGCCACAAAGTCACTCACCTCTGAGGATGGGAGTGGGCGTTCCTAGGCAACAAAAACCATCGCTGAGTACAAGGACTCTAACCCTGTTTCTCTGTCTTGTAAATCTCTCCTTCAAGCAGTCCACAGATTTACTGTGAAGCTGTACTGGGCGTGGCAGGAACTTGAGGCTCAGACTCCCAAGCCAGGGGAGGGACACGAGGACCATCTTTAGCCCTTACTCCTGCCAAGAGCCACGTGCCTCATGCTTTCAGGCACTGACCCCTGAAAAGCCCAAGAACAATGTCAGGAACTATGTGTTATCACTACTTCATGGACGAATGTGTCACTTTACTCTGAAAATATACGCCTTGAGCAGCTGCTAAGTGCCTGACTTGTGCAAGGGGGCGGGTGCACAATGACAGCAAAGATTCCCCAAGTCCCCTCCCTGCTTCCTTCAAAGATGGCCCCCAGTAGGAGAGGCAGACCCTGAACAAGAGAAGAAAACAAGGAAGAGGCGAAAGGTGGGTGGCAGAGTGCAGTAAACACTGTGGGTGACAAGACTTTGGGAAAGCAGCACAGGAGACCTACTGCAAGCATGCTGATTGGGAAGGGACTGTCTGAGGAGGCGACATTCAAACCACCCGGTCTCGTCTCCTTCCTTTCCAGAGCTTCGGGCCATGTCCACCCCCAGCAAGGATGGTGGGCCAGCTGGAGAGGCAGGCAGCCCTGTCCTCATCCTCTTATTCCTCCTGCATTCCCCATGGCGGGGGAGGTGGGAGGAAATGTCACATACTCTACCAACGAGCTATGTGACCTTGGGCAGTCACTGTCCCTCTCTGGGCTTGTGTCGGTGAAATGATCCATCCCATCCTGTCCTCCATAACTGAGGTCAGATATGAGAGTGTGAGGGAGCATTTCTTCTAGTCTAAAGCACTTTACAAGGTGCAGGGGAAACAGGCTTCTTCATCGCCCCCAAGCTCTTACTAATGGGGCATCTGTGGGCCTTTGGGATCCTCCAGTGCCTAGCAGGGGCCCCATCACGCGCTCCTCTTGCTGAAGGGGAACTGAGGCTTGGTGGCAACACGGTCAGCCCGAAGTCTCCCAAAATTAGGGAGTGAGAAATAACACCCCTAGTAGTACCCATGGCAGACACTACTGAACACTTGCTGTGTCCGGGTCGATACCAAGGGTCTCACATGGATTGTCACAGCTCGTCCCCACAGCAGTCCTGCCCGGAAAGCATTATGGCCATTAGCTCTGTTTTATGGGAAGGTGGGCAGCCAGCAGCCGTTCACAGCCCTCAGTTTAGACCCACAAAGGGGCAGGAGGGCCCTGGCCTGGATTAAGACCAACAGGAAGTCATTCACTCATCCAACCCCTACAGATCCGGCCACATGCCTGACATGTTCTAGATACTGATGAACCACAGACAGAAACGCGGTTCCTCGTGGGGCTTATGTCCTAGTGGGAGGACGACCGTGAGTGAGGGAAAATGTGCTGCGTTAGATGCCAGGGAGGACAAGCCCCCAGGCCCTCTTGCTCCAAGCACCATGCTGTTGGGACAGCAAGTCACAGGTAGAGGTCAGAGATGGGAACCACCAATAGGCCAAACAAACGGCTTCTGTAAGAAGCAAGGAAAAACCAAGAGGACAGAACCTTGCAAGTCTCTCTCCTCACCACGCCCCCAGCACAGGGCCCTGCACGCAGGAGGTGCTCAATCAATGCTCCAAATGAACAGCGAGGCCCCCACCCCACCTAGCTGCTCCTCGCATCATAGAGGATGATGCCAGCGAAGACCTGCGTGGACCACGGCAGTCAGCACGAGCTTCCTGAGGAGCAGAGCCTGGCCTCACAGGACTCGGCAGATGTGACTAGTCAAAGGAAGGGAAAGGTGGTTCTGGAAAGGCAGAGGGGTCTACGGCCATACCACCCTGAACGCGCCCGATCTCGTCTGGAAAGGCAGAGGGACACAGAGGGACAGGGAGGGTGGGACAAGGTCACGGAAGGACAGTAGCTAGAATCTAGTGAGAATGCCCCATCAGCCGGGCCTGCATCCATGCTCTTCGATGAATGATATAGATTGGGGAAAGTCCCACAGCCAGCGATTCTAACCCAGGTCAGAGACCCAGAGTCCTTAGATATCATCGCTGAGCTGGACACTTCCTTGCTTGGCTTTCTCCTCGAAGCAGGCCTTACAATGTGTGCACAAGAAGGAACTTTATAAGAAATAGGGTTCCCATAGATTGAGTTAAAACTGTCCCCTCTGATATATTCTCCTATTTCTGGGATTTATAGTTCTACTTCTTGACTTAAGGGCCAGGGAAAGGGTATGAACTTCAAGGAAAGTGTGTGTTAGAAGGAACCTGAAGGCACTCTGGGCAAAGGATCAAGCAGGTAATGTAGAAGGAGAACAAGGAAGGGATACCTTCTAGCAGGCAATACCAGTTCAGTTGCGGGGTATGGGATCGGTCCCCAAAGAGCCAGAATGATTGACAATGTCAGGGAAGAAGTAAGATGTCATCCAGCCATTTATCCATCTATACATCTGTTCATTCACTCCAGATTATTAATTAAGCCCATAGTCTAGTACAGTGATAGAGAAGTATGTAACTACAATCAGTGTTTTCATGGGGGGTACAGGGTACCATGGGAGCCCAGAGGGGACACCTACATAAAAGAGGTTGGAGTGGTGAAGTCAAGGAAGGCTTCCTGGAAGAGGTGATGCCTAGCCTGATACTTAGAGGGCAAACAGGACTTGGTCCACAGGTTGAAGGAACTAAACAGCACCTGCCTACACTCAGAGGTGTGTGACTGTAGGGACCAGAACAGCTCCATGTGATTGAAGCAGAGAACACCAGAGAGGAGGCATGAGAGGTGAGCTTACAGAGGAGGATGGCCAAGGCCAGATCTGCTTGGACCTTGAGAGAGCAGTAAAGACTGTAGTCTTTATTGGAGTGCAGTGGGAGCCTGCCAAGACTTCTAAATAGAGAAGATGTGGCCAGATTTCCTGTTTAGAAAAATAACTCAGACTTCTGCTCAGTGGGGACTGGGTCATTTTGACCAGGCTTCTAATTGAAGATAACTTAAAAAGCTGAAGTATCTATATTCAATATAGAGATAGAGATGCATGCGTGTGTGCATGCTCAGTTGCTTCAGTCGTGTCTTACTCTTTGCAACTCTATGGATTGTAGCCCACCAGGCTCCTCAGTCCATGGGATTCTCTAGGCAAGAATACTGGAGTGGGTTGCCATGCCTTCCTCAAAGTGATCTTCCCCACCCAGGGATCGAACCCACGTCTCCTGCATTGTAGGTGGATTCTTTACCACTGAGCCAACGGAGAAGCCCAGAGATAGAGATCTATATTTGCAAAAACATTAAAAGTTTACAAGAGAATAAAAAATTTTCAAACCATACCTGAAGGTCAAGTAGGAACCCAGAGAAGAGAATGTACATGGAGACCATTCTTGCCTAAAGAGCTTTTCCAAGCCCAGAGGAGTCTTCCCTTTGCTAGTTGTGAAGAACTAGGTTCAGTTCAGTTGCTCAGTTGTGTCCGACTCTTTGCAACCCCGTGGACTGCAGCACGCCAGGCCTCCCTGTCCCTCACTAACTCCTGGAGTCTAACCAAACTCATGTTCATCGAGTCGGTGATGCCATCCAGCCATCTCATCCTCTGTCGTCTCCTTCTCCTCCTGCCCTCAATCTTTCCCAGCATTAGGGTCGTTTCCAATGAGTCAACTCTTCACATCAGATGGCCAAAGTACTGGAGTTTCAGCTTCAGCATCAGTCCTTTCAATGAACACCAAGGACTGATTTCCTTTAGGATGGACTTGTTGGCTCTCCTTGCAGTCCAAGGGACTCTCAAGAGTCTTCTCCAACACCACAGTTCAAAAGCATCAGTTCTTCAGTGCTCAGCTTTCTTCGTAGTCCAACTCTCACATCCATACATGACCACTGGAAAAACCATAGCCTTGACTAGACAGACCTTTGTTGGCAAAGTAACATCTCTGCTTTTCAATATGCTGTCTAGGTTGGTCATAAGTTTCCTTCCAAGGAGTAAGCGTCTTTTAGTTTCATGGCTGCAGTCACCATCTGCAATGATGTTGAAGCCCCCTCAAAATAAAGTCTGACACTGTTTCCACTGTTTCCCCATCTATTTGCCATGAAGTGATGGGACCAGATGCCATGATCTTAGTTTTCTGAATGTTGAGCTTTAAGCCAACTTTTTCACTCTTCTCTTACACTTACATCAAGAGGCTCTTTAGTTCTTCACTTTCTGCCATAAGGGTGGTGTCATCTGCATATCTGAGGTTATTGATATTTCTCCTGGCAATCTCAATTCCAGCTTGTGCTTCATTCAGCCCAGCATTGCTCATAAGGTACTCTGCATATAAGTTAAATAAGCAGGGTGGCAATATACAGTCTCGACATACTCCTTAAGAACTAAGTGGACAGAAACAAAAGCCCAGAACCTAAAGTCTAACCAGAGATCCTCCTCACAATGAGCTGGGACCCCAAGGGCTACATCCTCAGGGTGAGAGTGACCAGAACTAGACCAGCACTTCTAAGGGACTATAGTTGGCTTTGAATGACTCAGGTCTTCCAGGGAACCTCAGCCTTGGATGAAGCTTAGTCCAGACAGGGAGTACAAGTGCATGGTAGGTGCAGCCAAAATTCTCTCTAGAAGAAGGTAACTTCATTCCATGCCTTAGATTTCCCTGCACTCAAGTTTTCAAATACTATGACCAGTGTACAGAGAAAACTGGCACTCAAAGAAGTCAGACATCACAAGAAAAAAAAAAAAAAAGAATAGAAACATACCTGTAAAGTTTTCAGATACTGGAGTTAGCATAAAACAACTATGTTTACTATGTTTTTGAAAATAAAAACACAAGAAACATCAACAGAGAACATAAAACTATAAGTGACATAGCAAACTGACTGAATAGAAGTTCTAAAAATGAACATTACCATAACTGAAATCTAAAAATGCTGAGACTTTACTTCTTGACCTTTTGGTGATGGTCCCATACTCTTCCACAGAGCTATATGTTTATAATTTATGTGTTTTATGCATGTATGATATAATTCAAAATAGCAAAAGGTAAAAAGCACCCAGTGAATGGGTGTAAGAGCAGGTTAAATGCATACAAAGAAAGAATTGGGTCAAAGGAAGATAAATAAAAAGAAAGTATCCTGAATGTGTTGCAGAGAGACCCAAAGACAGGGGAGAGGTGAGAGTAAGAGACAGAGAGAATTGAAAATATGGAGTTTAATTAGCAGAAAGAAAAATAGAAGAAGAGTTGGGCAAAAGCAATGTTTAAGAGATAAAGGCTGATAATTTTCCAGAAATAATTAGCAGCATCAAGACACCCAGAGAGTCCCAGGAAAGATAAATTTTAAAAATCCACACCTCAGGACTTCCCTAGTGGTCCAGTGGCTAAGACTCTGCACTCCCAATGCAGGGGGCCTGGGTTCAATCCCTGGTCGGGGGACTAGATCCCACATGCCACAGCTAAGAGCTCACATGCTACAACCAAGATCTGGTGCAGCCAAACTAATTAATTAAAAAAAAATCCACACTTCAGTCCAGCATGGTGAACCTGCAGAAAACCAAAGGTAAGGAGATAAGATACCTAACAGCAGTCAGAGATTGAAAAAAAAAAAAATTCAGACTCACTTTCAATGACTCCCTGGGTAGACCAACAGCCGACTCCTCCACAGCAACAATGGAAGCCAGAAGCCGTGGGAGATACTCCCCATCCTGGAGGGTTAGAGGCAGCAAGAGGACACTCGGGACTGCGAAGTGGAGAAGAGTACAAGGGCCAGAGCAGAGGCTGAGAAACCAGCCAGGGGCTGAGATGATGGCAGCCTGGACCAGTTCAGCCGCAGTGGGGAAGGAGATGAGTGGATGGTCTGAGAGGAGCTGAGTGAGGATACAGGGCCAGGAGGACTTGGTGAGTGACGGATTTGGTGATGACTTGATGTCTGACTGTTTATGGGAAAGACAAGGTGAGCGTGAAAGCCAGATCTGACTCCAGGGGCTGCTGGGCTGGAGGGGCCCCCTGGGGATGGGATGGAAGAGAAGAACCAGGTTTGGGAGTGGGTAGGGCTTAGTTTGGGATGCGGGAGTCAAGAAAATCAAGGCCATTGGTACCCAAAGGAAGGAGAATCTTCTAGGCAGGAGACAGGACAGACATCCAGAGGAGGAGGAAACATGTGAGTGTGTGCGTGCCAAGTCGCTTCAGTCATTTCTGACTCTTTGTGATCCCATAACTGCAGTTCCCCAGGCTCCTCTGTCCATAGGATTCTCCAAGCAAGAATACTGGAGTGGGTTGCCATTTCCTTCTCCAGGGGATCTTCCCAACCCAGGGCTTGAACATCCATCTTCTGCAGCTCCTGCATTGCAGGCAGACTCTTTACTGCTGAACCACCAGGGAAGCCCAAGAGGAAACATAGTCATCTCTAAAGGGCAGGAGGTGGGAGTGGGGACATCTACACGGTGGCAGCTCTGCAGAGCAAGGCACTCCCAGCTCCAGGAGGCAGCAAGGTTGACAGAAGACTATGAGAGAGAGCAAGCCTGGACAGGGAGGCTGAGCGGGCAGAGTCCCTGCGACCAGCAGAGCCTGGCTGAATACCTGTGCTCGGCCTACCCTTCAGTTTGCCCTCAAGTAAAGCAATGACTGCTTTGCACGTAGTGGGTGATCGTGGTTGGAGGCAACAGCGAGAGCAGCGCTTCACCTGCTTTCCCTTCCCTATCCTGGTGCAGAGAGCCAGACCTGCTCACCTGTCACCTTCTCCTTCAGTGGTGACTTCTGAGCCATAAGTGACGCCGCCTGCAAACTCCAGCACGTGCGACACCAAGTCAAAAAACTGAGGCAATCAGAAGCAACGATTGCTTGGCAGAGTTTTTCCTTTTCTTAAATTTATTTAGTTTGGATTGAAGGATAGCTGAGATATTGTGTTGGTTTCTGCCATGCATCAACATGAAGCGGCCATCAGCAGTAAGTGTACATACATCCCCTCCTTCTTGAGCCTTCTTCCCTCGTCCCACCCCATACCACCTCTCTAGGTTGTCACAGAGCCCCAGTTCGAGTTGCCTGAGTTATACAGCAAATTCCCACTGGCCATCTATTTTATACATGGTAGTGTATGTTTCCGTACACCCTGCCCCTCCTGCCTATCTCCCTGCTACCCCCACTGAACCCTGCCCCCCTCACCCAAAAAGGACGTCTGCAGAGAGAGGCATATATTCTTGTCTCTCCTCATCACAAACTGCAGCCAACAGCTCAGCCTTGTTGGTGTCCCCAGAGGTCCCACCTCCGGAGCTAAATGCACAGCCCTCTAAGGACATGGAGACCTCTCTTCCCAAGGCAGAGAAACCCTATAACTTTGGGGGAATGGAAGCTTCACGGAGCCCTCCTGCTCCCTCTTGCCTCATAGCAGCTCGTTTCTACAAAACCTGTGGGCTGAGACTCCGCGGTTGACTCACCTCCCTCCCTTCCTCTCTCTGAGTAAATGTCAAGTAACATCAGTTATCCCGTCTCCTTCAGCCCCCTGACTCCCTGCTCAGTTTTGGCGGTGCTGTTTACCTCGACTGGATCAATCAGCGTTTGGGGAGAAAATAGAAACCCTTTTAGATCCAATTAATGAAAATTGGGCAGCAGGAATGTGCCTGTTTAAAATTTCACTACCTGGGCAGGGAAAAGACAGGCAATGCAGGAATGTGGGCCCCGTTGTCAAGTCCTGGACCCTGCCAACATTCAGAAAAACAGAAAACCTATTTCTGCAGGGGAAAGAGCAGACGCCCCCCCCCCCCCCCCCCTCAAATCTTGGTTCTGGTCAGACACTTCTTTGCTGGTACAGAGCTGGAAGCAGCCTCTTTGCTGGCTCCTTTGGGGGAGAGCAGGGACAGAATGAAGGAGTGGGCAGGGTTTGAGGTCAGGCAGGGGCCACATAAGTAGCATGAAAGCTTGGGGGAGGCTCAGGGTCCGGCAGCTGATTTGGGTGGGGTTTATGGCATGCAGACACCCCCCGTTGCAAGGACCTCTGCTTCTTCTCTGTCTCCTTCTCCCACCCTTCACACAGTCCCCTGGGAGCCCTTCCCAGCAAACCATCTGCACCCAGGCCTTCGCTGGGCTCAGACAGGGGCAGGAAGTAGCACAGCTCTTCTAAGCACACGAGATGACCACATGCGCTGATGGTGGCCCCTGCGGGTCTCCAGCACCGCGCTGTTACGGGCCCAGTACGTGGCAGGTGCTCAGTTACCAGGTGTAGCTCCCCAGGGCGTGGCAGTACCCATTCATTCACACCACGCAGGGTTGAGAGGATACCCAGGAATGGCACGTTCCCTGCCCTTGCGGGCCACGGTCTCCTAGGGCAAATGGAGAAGCTGACCATGGGCTGCAAAGCCAGGTGACCAGTGTCATGCCAGAGTCATAGGGGTGAGTGAGGTGCGATGGGAGAAAAAAGGAGAGATGAGTAGGGGCGGGAAGGAAGTGCTTACAGGCAGACAAGGCAGGAAAGGCGCTCCAGGCAAAGGGGATGGCTCGAGCCAGGGTCCCGAGACAGAAGACAGCACCAGGCAGTGGGCACAGTCAAGACGGGGGATGGGGGGCAGGCAGGGGTGAGGCAGGCTGGGCCCAGAGCCACGGGCTAGGGGGCCAGCCCTCTGCTGGTAGAGGGGGTGATGCCTGGCTCCCAGCACTGGAAGAAGCACCTGGGCGAGTGTGGCACAGACGTCTCTCCACCCTGCCAGCCGCAGCTGGGGCTTTCGTGGAAGCGCCTAGCTCCGGAGGGGGGCACAGGGAAGGACCCCAGCTGTACTCCGCACGGCTCTGCCAGGTTCAGAAATGCCCGGCAGAGAAGGCAGGCGGCCCTGTGCCGGCCCAGAGCTGAGGGCCCCTGCTGTCCTGGCGTGGAGACGAGGCCACATCTGAGAGGGCCTGGGTCTTCTGTGCAGCTGTGCGGCCCGGCCTCGCTCAGACTGTTCCAGGAAGCAACTCCCAAGCCCTCCCAGGCTGTCCATGGCGCAGGGCTGGGGCGCAGGGTCCGGTCACCCCCTCACGAGTGGCGGGCAGTGGCCTCGGAGGTGGGAGAGTCAGGCTCAGCAGAAACAAACAACCCCGAAATCTCAAGTCTCAGTGGCTCTGCTCAACAGAAGTCGTTTTTTTTCACTGACACCTCCTGGCCAGAGCTCTGCTCCGCAGAGTCACTCAGGGCTCCAGGCCAGGAGGGGCTCCCCAGCTGGTAGCTCCCAGGAAGACACAACTGGGAAGTTGGCACTCAGCCCAGAGGGCACCCCCGTCATTTCAAGTCTTGGCCCGGAGACAGAGCAAAGGGGCTGGGCCAGGAGACACAGATGGATCGCTTGGCGTGACCGTCCTTGACGCAAGTGGCCATGGGAATCCTTCACGTGGGGCCCCGGACCTGGGGGCTTAACCTCTCAGAGTGCTCGGTCTCTCAGCTGGTGGAACAGGGACCGTGTGGTCTCGGCCTCGCTGGGTTGGAGTGCGGAGCTAAGAAGTAGCGTCAGCAAAATGCTTCCTGCCACACGAGGCCCACAGGCAGCTGTTCCCTGTGTGTGTGTGTGTGTGCGTGTGCGTGCGTGTGTGTGTGTGTATGTGTGGTTCCTCCTCCCATCTCTGACTGCAACGGTTATTAGTGAGAGCTGTCAAAACATTTTGTTGCATTTGCTCTTATTTTATAAAAATGAGTTGGAAAACGCACGAGCAGAACCATGAGCACAAAGGGAGGAAGGGTGGGCTTGGTCTGTGTAGCGTGACCAAGGACAGACATCCAGAGACAGACCAGGAACCGCGGATGCCGACCATCTTTTGGACGTGCTACCGGATGTACACACAAACTCCTGAGCCTGTAGCACCTTGACAACGGTGCCTGAAAAGACACAGTTGTCTTTTGCTGCTTTGAAAGTGAAACTGAAGTCGCTCAGTTGTGTCTGGTTCTTTGGGACCCCGTGGACTGTAGGCTACCCCACCCCTCCGTCCATGGGATTTTCCAGGCAAGAGTACTGGAGTGGGGTGCCATTTCCTTCTCCAGAGGATCTTCCCAACCCAGGGATCGAACTCGGGTCTACCTGCATTGCAGGCAAACGCTTTACTGTCTGAGCCACCAGGGAACTGCTACTTTAAGGGAGCAGAAACCCCATTACAACACTCAAGTGTGTACCACATTCACACATTCACCTGCCAAGAGTTTTCTTCAGGAACATCATATGTTGAAAGGAAGGGATCCCTGTGGCAGAATTCCAGGTGTCCTAGGGGAGAGGGGCAGAGGAGGGATTAACTAGTTGCCAAGGGAAGTTGGCTCCATAGAAGAGGTAATATGTAGGGTTGACCCGAAAGGGCTTCTCTGGTGGCTCAGATGGTGAAGAATCGGCCTGCAGTGCAGGAGACCCGGGTTTGATCCCTGGGTCAGGAAGTGCCTCTCGAGAAGGGAATGGCAACCCACTCCAGTATTCTTGCCTGGAGAATTTCATGGGCTACGGTATGTAGGGTCACAAAGAGGCAGACACGACTGAGTGACGAACACACACACGAAAGTGTGAATAGTCACATCCTGGAAAAAGGGAAACTAACAGACATCGAAGGTGAACTCTCCTGCCGATTCCCCCAGTTGCCTCCCATCACAGAGGCTGTAAAAGTCATGTACTTACTTTCCCAGCCTCCCTTGCAACCAGGAGAGGCCATGGTACTATGTGCTGGCCGAAGGCATATGAAGCAAAGGCTGCAGTGGCCTCAGGGAAAATCTTTCCCTCCTTGATAAAAGGGGAGGAGAACAGGACAAGAGCACTGTCTCTCCACCCTCACTATACTTTCTGTCACACACACCCTCACCCTTCCCACTTGGGCTTGTGGTCTGGTGAAGACAGGGATGCTGGAGCTGTGGCAGCCATCTTGTCAGCATGAGGGCAAGGCTTAGAGCTGAGCAGCCATCTTGTCACCATGAAAGATGTACCAAGAGAATCACAGAGAAGCAACCCAGGGCCCTGACCCTGACCCTAAGGTGGAATAAGCCTTGTAAGCACCTTCCCTGGTCTTCTTTTCAGGTAAATGTTCATTGGTCTGGGAGTTTGTCTAACACCTGTGGCAAAAGGCATTTCTAAGGCTATAAGGTAGGATATATGGTCCTACCCAACAAGGAGCTCACAACAATGAGCAGCTTTTGCCTCTAGAAACCATCTCAGGAAAGAAAGTAAATTCCCATTTAGGCAGAGAATGTTTTCATTATATCGTCTAAAATCAGAACAAAGGATGCTCCCACATAGCAGCAAGTCTGAATGTTACTCGGGGCCCCCGGCCTCCCAGCTAAAGCCCACTCTCCTGCACCTCCTCCATGTTCCCAACTGCCCTTCAGCTCACCGTGACCTATGGTTCCTTAAACACACGGAGCTGTATGCTATCTCCAAGCCCTTATCGACCGGGGCCCTGCCGGCTGTGCCCGACCACTGCCCTCCTGTCTTAGCTTGGGCTACTGGATGAAACTCCGTAGACTGGGGGACTTGGACAGCAGGCATGGATGTCTCACAGTTCTAGAGGCTGCGAGTAGAAGGTCAGGAGCCAGCATGGCAGGGTTCTGGTGAGAGCCCTCTGTCTGGCTGTTGGAGTCGTTGGGACTGAGGGGCTGTGGAGCGGTGGGAGCAAGGGAGACCCCCTTTCTGACATTTGGGAACAAAAGGCACTGCTCTCAAGGAGACCCCACCTGGAGGGCAGGATGCAGGAGACAGAGCCTTAGGTCCAGGGCAGGCAAGCTGTGAAAAGCAAGCAGAGGCTTAGCCAGGCCAGCAAACGGTCGGGGGTCAGAGGAGAGACCCCAAAGCTGGGAAGGACAATGAGTCTTGGGACTGAGAGGCCAGTCCTGGAGTCAGACAGACCCCAGTGGGCTCCAGTCCCCATCGTGCCACTCAGAGCTGGGTGATGGGGCCGGTCAGGGCCCCCGGAGCCTCTGCACGCTCGACGGAGACGTGGGGTCCCGGAGGGCAGACGAGGACGAGGGCTCACTGAGTGCTCCCATCCTGTCACCAGCGGTGAGCAGCGCTGGCATCTCTGTGGGAACCACCAGGTAAACGTGCCTGACCAGGGATCGAACCCATGCCCCCTGCGTTGGAAGCACAGAGTCTTAATCACTGGACCACCAAGGCAGTCTGGGAACCAGAGTTTAACAAGCTGTGAAAACTGGCGTATGCCTCCACCCTGCCCCCCAACCTTGCACCCAGCAATGCCCACACCTCTGTGGCCCTTCCCGTCTGCTCTCAGTTTCAGGAAAAAGTTCCTGAAGCCAAGGACAGGGGTGAGGCAACCCCCAGGAGATTCCAGATCCCATGGTGGGCTGTGTCTTCCGCCCCCTCCCCTTCTTGGCCAGCTGCAGCTTACACCCTGGGCCTGGAGAAATGTTCGTTCCATTTGGGGTTGCCAGATTTAGCAAATAAAAATATATGATGCTTTGTTACATCTGAGATTTCAGATAAACAGCAAATAAAATCTTAATTCAAGTCTTCCCCATGCAATATTGAGTACATACCTACCCTGACAAATGACTATTTACCAGAAACTTCAATTTAACTGGATGTCCTTTATTTTATGTGGCAACTCTAATCCTTTTATGTCCTTATGCCATATCCTCCCTGAAGATCCATCCATGGCTCCCCAGTGCCTTGGGCCAGTGTCCAGCCTGCAGCATGCGGGATGACAGAGACCTAGCAGAGAGACTCCTGCTCTGTGCCAGCCCCAGCAGGAAGGGCCCAGAGCGTCAACAGCCATGAAGATTGTGTCGGGTGTCAATTTTTCTTTTTTGAAGACAATGAGGAGACAAGAAAAGAAAACCCCATGCCACCCACCCCCATCCTGGCACCCTGCCCTCATCAGAGAGTACAAAGGGTCAGAAAAGGCCCTTTTATGTTGTGGTGGCCCCCAGACGGGAAGGGCAACAGAGTGATCCCTCCATCCATGTCACAGTGACCGAGCCCAGCAGAGGCCTGGCGACCCTCCCGCTGTGGCCGCCCTGGATTCCCACCACGAACCTCAACCCCATCACAGTCTTTTGCCTAAAAAGGCATTTCTTTTTGTTTTAAGCCCCAACTTCCTCCTCTGCATGGGTGGGAAACCCCTGGTTTCAGATCAAAGGGACCCAAAATTCACACGGCATTTCAAGTTGAGTCGCAGTTGAACCACTGACTTCAGAGAGTTCCCAAAGGCATCACTGGGCAGAGTCATCCTGCCCTTCGTCCTCGCGGCCACAGGAGGCAGAGATGCCCACTTTCCCAGAATCCTGGACCAGTAACAATGGCTACGGGCCTCCCTGCCTTCAGACTGAGCAAGAGGCCAACCTGGGGCATGACTTGGGGTGCTACACAGGGATGAGACCCTAAAAGAAGAGATTAAAGCAGCAACAGTTGGGGCGTTTACAAAGTGCAGGAGCTTCCCAGGTAGCTCAGTGGTAAAGAATCTGCCTACCAGTGCAGGAGACACAGGTTCGATCCCTGGGTTGGCAAGATCTCCTGGAGAAGGAAATAGCAACCCACTCCAGTATTCTTGCCTGGAGAATCCCATGGACAGAGAAGCCTGATGGGCTACAGTCCATGGATTGGCAAATGCGACTGAGCACACACTCACGCGCACACACGTGCTTCACAAGCAAATCTAATCCTTTAAGTCTTGCTCCAAGGAGACTTTCTCGCCATCACCTGAGAGCAAGCTGGGTCCACAGGTGACCGACATCTGAGCCCCTGACCTGGGGCCCATCAGTCTCATTTACTTACTTGGGGAATGATGTGGTCAAGGTCTGTCTCCCCCATTGCTGGGGCTGGGGGGCGCTGGGGCCCATCTGTCTGCCTCCCTGCTGACCCCCAGCACCCAGCACGGTGCCAGACATAGAGCAGGAACTCAGGGCAGATTCGTAGGACAGAGGAGGGAGGAGGGCCGTGAACTCCTTGAGAGCAGGAGTCTGGCCTGACCCGCTCCCCCCTATGCCCTCTGTGCTCTGGGGAGTACCAGGCACGTATGCAGCGGACCCCCCAGGAAGCTGTGTCGAAGCAACCAGGACTCCCTCCATCAGCACCATAAAATCAGTTCCTGGAATTTAACCATCATCATCTGGAAATGCAATACCTCGCTTCTATGCTGTGTCCCCTCCGTCTCTCGGTGGGGGCGGGGGGGGGGGGGGGGGCGGTGGCCCGGGCTCATTGCACAGATGAGGAAGTGGACGGAGCTTACTTCCTCGTCACAGGCAGGCCAGCCTAAATCCTGGGGCAGAGATATGTGAAAGTCTAGAGGAAGGCAGGAAAGGATTCCTCCAAGAGTTAGGACATGGTTACCTCTAGGGGAGACAAAGGGTGTGTGAGCACTAAGGGACACACGGCCGGTGGGGGTGGTGCGGAGGGGAAGAGGGTCTCTGGGTGCTAGTGACAACACTCCATGCCCTAACTTCTCTGTGAGGGTGTGAGAGAGGGATTTCATGACCTGCGAAAGCTTTGCCAGGACTTCCCGAAGCCGGTGGTAAGGACTCCGTGCCTTCACTGCAGGGTGGTGGGTTTGATCCCTGCATGGTGCAGCCAAGGAAAAAAAAAACTTTGCCTTCCATGTTCTGCTGCTCCTCCACAACCCGCTCCTCCTCTGAGGGTCCCCTAACTGTCTGCTCCTTAGGGCTCTGGCTCAGATCCTCTCCTCACTCAGCCATTCCCCACCCCCACCACCCTCCAGGCCTGGCTCCAGCCCCGTCTACACATTCCCAGGCTTCTGTCTTCAGCCTAGCTCATCCAGCTGCTGGTCAAACGAGAGAAGCTCCTCAGGGCCCCCACGACATCCAGGCTGAGGCCCAGGAAACGGGTCAAGAGAGGATCCAAGGAGTGGAGACAGTGCATGCAAAGGCCCTGAGGCCTACATGAGCCCACTCCATTGCAGGAACAGAAAGTTGCTCCTCGTGGCAGAGAGCCATGAAAGGGACTGAAGGGGGTGAAATTGTGCAGCGGCAAGGACTCTGGGGTCCCGGGGCACAAATGCCCATGTTTTCATAGAGGCATCCACCTTACACCCTAAGGATCCCCCAGAGGCACCAACTCAGGCCTCATGCGTTCTCACAAGTGGGGTCTATCCTTCCAGCCCAATTCACGCCCTCACCTTCCATAACCCCTCTCCCTCTGTCCTCCATCATCTCCCTGCTCATCCTCCCCCTCTCCCTCCCTCCTTTTCCTCCTCCCCTCTCCCTCCTATTTCACACACATTCGTTCAGCACACTGTGTACAACCCTTTTTGTTGTTGTCTAGTTGCTAAGTTATGTCTGAATCTTTTGCAACCCAGGGACTGTAGCCCGCCAGGCTCCTCTGTCCATGGGATTTCCCAGGCAAGAACACTGGAGTCGGTTGCCATTTCCTCCTCCAGGGGATCTTCCCAACCTAGGGATAGAACCCGCATCTCCTACATTGGCAGATGGGTTCTTTACCACTGAGCCACAGGGAAGCCCTCTTCTATTTGACATACACTTCTCATCTAAACAAGGAAGCAGGGACTAGCACAGCCCACCCAATGTCCCCACCAGCTGGCAGAGCAGACACGACAGCCCAGGACCCTGGGAGACAGGAGGTATGTTAAGCATCCACAACCAGCCTGGAAGCTTCTTTCCAAGAATGGCCTCAGTCTCCTTCCTGCTTTCTCATCCCACCCCTCCTCTGGTGGGCGCTCCCAGCACACCGTCCACTTCCTGCACTGCTCTGACTGCCGAGGGTGGTCGAGCTCAGGCCTGGCTTTCATCAAACACCACCCATCCCGAAGGGCACAAGCTGACGTGGAGGAGGAAGGGGTCAGGGGAGGGGGTGGAATTCTCCAGATTTTCTCCCAGCCTCCAAAGGGCCTCCAGAGAGGTGGTTATATAAGCTTTCTTTTGCAAAAGCTTGGAAAAGAGTGTTCTCCAAACATTACAAAGTGCCACACAGGACAAATAACGTGTGGATACCCTGCCTGTGGGTAGGGCCAGTCCTGAGTCAGGAAGAGTATTCAAGGAGCGGAGTTGGGGTTGGGGGCTTGACCAGCCTGTCACCTTGGGCCCTCAGGCCAAGCTCGGAGCCAGGCAGGAGGAGGCTCTCAGAGAATATTTGCAGATTTAGCAAATGAGATCAAGGGGGAGAGAAAGATCTGAAAAGGAGGAGAAACAGGCCAGGACTGGGGGTGCAAGGAGGGAGCCCGGGGGAGAAGGCAGGAGGATCGCTCCTGATGGGAACGGGGCTCTGGAATCAGGAAAACTGCTGAGTAAAAACTGTCTTTGAAAAGGCCCCAGATTATTCATCTAAGTAAGTCCTCATCTCGCTAAATTTCAGTTCAAGCGGCTGCAAATATTTGAAATGAGTAATTTCTCCTGATGAAGAGAGTCTGATTTTGATTCTGTCTAATTTATTTCAAGATTTCGGGGAGCACCCAGAGAAGAGGGGGGCTCCGGCTGTTGCCAAGCAGCTCCGGGCCGCCCTGTCTTCCAGGTGGCCTCCCTGCCGTGTCCTGCCCCACCCCAGAGTGGAGATCCTTGGGAGAGGACCATGGGCTGGTGTCCTGGACCAACGGAGGGGCCTGCCTGGACCACGCATGAGCCCTTAGGCCCAGGCGGCAGAGGGAGCCCCCATCAGGGGACAGAATCAGAGCCAGGTAGCCCCAGGCCTCCATGAGCTTCTGGCTGCTGCAGACTCCTCTGGGCCTCTAGGTCTCTGGTCCACTCTGTCACAGCTGCCAGCCCTGGGCCTCTGGGCCCCTACGGGAATCCCTAAACCCAATTACTCTGCCTCCTTAACCTCCGGGCCCTACCCCTTCCAGGGGCCCTCTCTCCTCCACTTAGTCAGACAGTTCAGTCACTCAGTCGTGTCCGACTCTTTGCACTCCACAGACTGCAGCACACCAGACTTCCCTGTCCATCACCAACTCCCAGAGCTTGCTCAAACTCATGTCCATCAACTCGGTGATGCCATCCAACCATCTCATCCTCTGTCGTCCCCTTCTCCTCCTGCCCTCAATCTTTCCCAGCATCAGGGTCTTTTCAAATGAGTCAGCCCTTCGCATCAGGTGGCCAAAGTATTGAAACTTCAGCTTCAGCATCAGTCCTTCCAATGAATATTCATGGATGATTTCCTTTAGGATGGACTGGCTGGATCTCCTTGCAGTCCAAGGGACTCCCAAGAGTCTTCTCCAACACCACAGTTCAAAAGCATCAATTCTTCAGCACTCAGCTTTCTTTATAGTCTAACTCTCACATCATACATGACTACTGGAAAAATCATAGCTTTGACTAGACGGACCTTTGTTGCAAGTAATGTCTCTGCTTTTTCATATGCTGTCTAGGTTGGTCATAACTTTCAAGGAGTAAGCGTCGTTTAATTTCATGGCTGTAGTCACCATCCTAAGTAATTTTGCAGCCCAAGAAAAGAAAGTCTGCCACTGTTTCCATTGTTTCCCCATCTATTCACCATGAAGTGATGGGACCAGATGCCATGACCTTAGTTTTCTGAATGTTGAGTTTTAGGGCAACTTTTTCACTCTCCTCTTTCACTTTTATCAAGAAGTTCTTTAGTTCTTCCCTTCTGTCATAAGGGTGGTGTCATCTGCATATCCGAGGTATTGATATTTCTTCTGGCGATCTTGATTAAAGCTTGTGCTTCATCCAGCCTGGCATTTCACATGATGTACTCTGCATATGAGTTAAATAAGCAGGGTGACAATATACAGCCTTGATGTTCTCCTTTCCCAGTTTGGAACCAGTCTGTTGTTCCATGTCCAGTTCTAACTGTTGCACCTTGACCTGCATACAGATTTCTCAGGAGGCAGGTAAGGTGGTCTGGTATTCCATCTCTTTCAGAATTTTCCACAGTTTATTGTGATCCACACAATCAAAGGCTTTGGCATAGTCAATAAAGCAGAAATAGATATTTTTCTGGAACTCTCTTGCTTTTTAAATGATCCAGTGGATGTTGGCAATTTGATCTCTGGTTCCTCTGCCTTTTCTAAAACCAGCTTGAACATCTGGAAGTCCATGATTCACATACTGTTGAAGCCTGGCTTGGGGAATTTTGAGCATTACTTTGCTGGCGTGTGAGATGAGTGCAATTGTGTAATAGTTTGAGCATTCTTTAGCACTGCCTTTCTTTGGGATTGGAATGAAAACAAACCTTTTCTAGTCCTGTGTACAATGCTGAGTTTTCCAAATTTGTGGCATATTGAATGCAGCACTTTCGCAGCATCATCTTTTAAGATTTGAAATAGCTCAACTGGAATTCCATCACCTCCACTAGCTTTGTTCGTAGTGATGCTTCCTAAGGCCCACTTGACTTCACATTCCAGGATGTCTGGCTCTAGGTGAGAGATCACACCATTGTGTGATCCTTTTTGTACAGTTCTTCTGTGTATTCTTGCCACCTCTTCTTCATATCTTCTACTTCTGTTAGGTACCTACCATTTCTGCCCTTTATTGTGCCCATCTTTGCATGAAATGCTCCCTTGGTATCTCTAATTTTCTTGAAGAGATCTCTAGTCTTTCCCATTCTATTGTTTTCCTTTATTTCTTTGCATTGATCACTGAGGAAGGTTTTCTTATCTCTCCTTGCTATTCTTTGAAACTCTGCATTCAAATGGGTATATCTTTCCTTTTCTCCTTCACCTTTAGCTTCTCTTCTTTTCTCAGCTATTTGTAAGGCCTTCTCAGACAACCATTTTGCCTTTTTGCATTTCTTTTTTTGGGGGATGGTCTTGATCACTGCCTCCTATACAATGTCACAAACCTCTGTTCATAGTTCTTCAGACACTCTCTCTATCAGATCTTAATCTTTAAACATATTTGTCACTTTCACTGTCTAATTGTAAATGATTCGATTTAAGTCATACCTGAAAGGCCTAGTGGTTTTCCCTACTTTCCTCAATTTAAGTCTGAATTTTGCAATAAGAAGTTCATGATCTGAGCCACAGTCAGCTCCTGGTCTTGTTTTTGTTGACTGTATAGAGCTTCTCCATCTTTGGCTGCAAAGAACATAATCAGTCTGATTTCAGTGTTGACCATCTGGTGATGTCCATGTGGAGAGTCTTCTCCTGGGTTGTTGAAAGAGGGTGTTTGCTATGACCAGTGTGTTCTCTTGGCAAAACTCTGTTAGCCTTTGCCCTGCTGCATTTTGTACTCCAAGGCCAAATTTGCTTTTACTCCAGGGATCTCTTGACTTCCTACTTTTGCATTCCAATCCCCTATGATGAAAAAGATATCTTTTAGGGGTGTTAGTTCTAGGAGGTCTTGTAGGTCTTCATAGTACCGTTCAACTTCAGCTTCTTCAGCATTACTGGTTGGGGCATAGACTTGGATTACTGTGATATTGAATGGTTTGCCTTGGAAACAAACAGAGATCATCCTGTCATTTTCGAGACTGCATCCAAGTACTGCATTTTGGACTCTTTTGTTGATTATGATGGCTACTCCATTTCTTCTAAGGGATTCCTGCCCACACTAGTAGACACAGTGGTCATGTGAGTTAGATCTTACCAGATAAAAGAGTATGAGGATGTGGGCTCATCTTCTCCTGCGAGAACTCCAAAATTATAACTTGCTGCTGAACAGCCATCGACCGGAGAATGTTGGATCCCACCAATAAAAGATATCCCACATCCAAGGGCCAAGGAAAAGCCCCAGCAAGATGGTAGGAGCATGAAATGGCATTAAGAATCAAACCCCATACCTGCCAGGGATGCTCAGAGGGCTCAAACGAAAGCTTGTGCGCACCAGGAGACCCCACAGAGACTGTGCCAGACCTGCCTTTGAGTGTTTGAGTGTCTCCTGAGGAGGTACGGGTCAGCAGTGGCCTGCCACAGGGGCAGGGGCTCTGGGTGCAGCAGACGTGGGTATGGTATAAGCCCTCTTGGAGAAGGTCGTCATTAACCCTACCATAGAGCTGCCAGAACGTACACAGGACTGGGAAACAGACTCTTGGAGAGCACAAACAAACCTTATGCACACCAGGACCCAGGAGAAAGGAGCAGTGACCCCATGAGAGACTGACCCAAACTTGCCTGTGAGTCCGGGAGTCTGCAGTGGAGGCGTGGGTCGGTGGCGACCTGCTGCAGGGTCAGGATCGCTGAGTGCAGCAGTGCATGTACGAGACCTTTTGAAGGTCACCATTATCTTCATGACCTCCACCACAGTTTGGTCTCAGGTCAACACCAGAGGGGGAACACAGCCCTGCCCATCAACAGAAAATTGGATTAAAGATTTACTGAGGATGGCCCCACCTATCAGAACAAGACCCAGTCTCTCCCCCAGTCAGTCTCTCCCATCAGGAAGCTTCCATAAGTCTCTTATCCTTATTCCTCAGAGGGCAGACAGACTGAAAACCACAACCACAGAAAACTAACCAAACTGATCACATGGGCCACAGCCTTGTCTAACTCAATGTAACTATGAGCCATGCCGTGTAGCGCCACCCAAAACGGACGGGTCATGGTGGAGAGTTCTGACAAAACGTGGCCCGCTGGAGAAGGGAATGGCAAACCACTTCAGTAGTCTTGCCTTGAGAACCCCATGAGCAGGATGAAAAGGCAAAAAGATAGGACACTGAAAGATGAACTCCCCAGCTCGGTAGGTGCCCAATACGTGACTGGAGAAGAGGGGAGAAGTAACTCCAGAAAGAATGAAGAGACGGAGTCAAAGCAAAAACAGTGCCCAGTTTTTGGTGTAACTGGTGATGGAAATAAAGTCCGATGCTCCTCTACTCATCATGGCCAAAGTGTCCCTGGGCCCTGGTGGCTTCTCATCACTCAGGTGGGCACCAGG
The DNA here is from genome assembly GCA_007570785.1 of Antilocapra americana. Lineage (NCBI taxonomy): Eukaryota > Metazoa > Chordata > Mammalia > Artiodactyla > Antilocapridae > Antilocapra > Antilocapra americana. The sequence goes on along the minus strand of ML660779.1, from coordinate 5,676,656 downwards.
CAGTCCCTTGTTTCTTCTACAAGGATTTTGAGCCCAGTATCACCTCCTCTTATGAAGCCTGCCCTGCCCTATGGGAGGCAGGGCGCAACTGGGGTTCCCACACCCTGCAGAACCTTTGACCTGAGAAGTTGCCATCTAGAGGCGTGCCTGCTTTCCTCCCAGGGATGCTCTGTGACTTGTGGCTTCCCAGCCTGGCACACACAGTGTGCCGGGAAAATACTGGGGCTGAGAATTAACTACGAGTGTACAGATGAAGAAGTGATGAGTGTCCGGATAAACACACAAGGGAACCAGCAGATAAACTCAAAGTCCATCCTGAATGAACAGAGGTCCCCACACCCTCTCTGGCTCCAGGGGAATTCAGTCTTTGGAACCTCTCCAGAGTCCACCCACCTTGGCCTGGAACCCAGACAACACAGTGTCTCATCAGCCCCTCACCACATGCAGAGTGTGGCTGGCTCAGGGCCATATGTTGCCACAGTGAGAAGGCCACTGAAATGGCATACATTGGGCACTCGATAAACATTTGCCAAATGAGTGAATGGACGGATGCAGACAGAGATGAGGGGATGGAAGGAGGGATGCAGGGATGCATGAATGGATGGATAGAAAAAGGGATGGATGGATGGATGGATATGGATGGATGGAGAGGTGGGAGGAGGGATGGATGGATGTAAAGAGGGATGGATGGATGGAGGAATGGATGGATGGAGTGATAGAGAGATGGAGGGATGGCTAGAAGGATGGATGGATGGGTGAAGGGATGGATGGATGGAAAGAGGGATGGATAGATGGATGGAGAGATGAAGGGATGGCTGGAAGGATGAATGGAGGGATGGATGGAGGGAGGGAAGGAGGGATAAGGAGGTTCCTTCTGATTCTAGACCCTTAGTAAGAAACACAGGCTCTGGGTAAGAGAGTCTGGGCTTCATTGAGGTTTTGCCACTTCCTGGCCTCAAGACCACATCAATCCATTTAACCTGAGGTGTGGGACTTCCAGAGCAACCGATGTGCCTTCTCTCCAGGGGCCCCAGGAACCCAAGGCCCTGACAACAAGGATAATAGCTCCATCTTTGGAGCACTGACCAGGTGCCTGGCCTACACCAAAACTTCTCCATACCATGTCACCCACAGATGATGCCACACTGACCTCATTTCAACAAATGAGACTGAAGTGCAAAGAGATACAATACAGCAATAGGCCTCGGTTTAGAGAGGAAAAAACACGTGACCCCCAAATTAACTCAGAAAGAAGGGGAAAGAGCAGAGTGACAGGAACCCAAAACCTGGGTCCAGGCCAGCTCTGCCCCTCCCAGGACACCCGCAGCCCATGGTCCTCCTGTCTCCCACTGTGAGCCTGCTGTCCCCCACTCTATATCAAGCGACCCCCAACACAGGTGGGGGAAACAGGGAGCTCCAGAGGACTGAGCTCAGCCCAGAGGCCTCAGTTGAGTCCTGAGCCCTAGAGACGAGGCAGGTGTGTGCCCAGTGGTCAGGGGCGTCAGAGGGCAGCAGCACAGAACAGGAAAAGGTGGATGCGTTGACGCCTGGATGCAGCCCCAGGTTCTTTCGCTTGCCTCTTCCCTGTAGAGGAAACTCAGCCTGCAGGTCGGGGATGCTAAAGTCACCAGGCAGGTGGCGACGGGCTGTACACACAGGCCCAGGAGCCCTGGCCCATTTCAGGGATGCTTGACCCGACCCTATAAGGCTCCCGGTTCTATGCTGGGGTGGAGTTCAAAGCTGAGTGGCAGGGAGGGTGGGGTCCCTGCCCTTGAGGGTTCGAGGTGGGGAAGGCGAGGCTAGAAGAAGAATTATTCGCAGGGGCAGGGACTGCACTCCAAGGCAGACAGGGCTGGCAGCTCCCACCACCGAGGATCAGCTTCGGGATAGAGGCAATACCAGGCCCAGAACTCAGCCTTGACCACAGGGACCAGCCCGGTCATTGCCACCCATCCTCCCTGTGAGGCTGGGCCAGGCTTAGACCTGAGGGGAAATACATGAGCTGAGTGAGCAATTGGGTTCCCAGATTTCAGGATGCCCACAAGGGGTGGGGTAGGAAAAGGAGGGGAATTTCTGGTTTAAAATGTAGGTTCCCAGGCCCCATTCCAGAGATTCTGATTCTGTCCATCTGGGCCCAGTCCCAGGAATCTGCATTTAACCAACTACCCAGGTGACTCTTGGGCAATGGGTCCGGCAGGGTGTCACTGTCCAACGCTGCATGGATGGAGAGCCTGGCAGACGTGAGGGCAGGTCCCACCTCGGCACCTCACCGCTTGTGTGACCTTCCACAGGTTAATTAACCTCTCTGGGCCGCAGTTCTTTCATCTACACAGGGAAGGTAATAATAGCACCTGCTCCCACGGGTATTGATGGAAACTACATGAGTATTTTCAATACTCAATGAACCATGACTCTTGGGCACCAATTCTCCACTTCCCAATAGTCTCCCTGCACCTGCCTTCACCCCAGAGCAGCGAGAGGGATCCTATTAAAATCTGTGTCCCATCGGGTCACACCTCGACTGACAACCTGCAGAGGCCTCCTGGCCGGCCGCCTTCTTTCTCACCTGGACCACAGAGATGCTGACCGCGATCTGTGCACTCAGCCCCACGCACCACCCAGCCCCTGGCTCACGGGCCTGCCCTGCCCAGGAACCCTCCCTGGTTTGGCTCCTTCCATCCAGGCCCCAGTCCAATCGTTAGTACCCATTGTGCGCTGACTTTTCTCATTTGAAGAAACTATTTACATTTGCTCCAACAGGCACACCTCGTTTTACCAGGCTTCCATTTATTGCACTTCGCAGATGCAGTGTTTCTTACACATTGAAGGTTTGTGGCACCCCTGCGTCGAGCAGATCTCTCGGTGCCATTTTTCCAGCAGCACTGGCTCGCTTCACATCTCTGTGTCACATTTTGGTCTTTGAAATATTTTAAAAACAGCAAAAAAAAAAAAATTGTGATTCACTGAAGGATCAGGTGATGGTTAGCATTTTTTTTGGCAACAAAGTTTTTTAAATTAAGGCGTGTACTTTGAGGGTTTTTTTAAGATACAATGCAATTGCACACTTAATAGACTATGCTATAGTGTAAATATAACTTTTATATGCACTGGGAAACAAAAAATACCTATGACTCGGGCTTCCTTGGTGGCTCAGCGGTAAAGAATCTGCCTGTCAGTGCAGAAGACGTGGGTTCTATCCCTGGACTGGGAAGGTCCCACAAGCTAAGGAGCAACTAAGCCTATGCACCCCAACTACTGAGCCTGTGCTCTCGAGCCTGAGAGCCACAACTACTGAGCCCACGTACCCTAGAGCCCGTGGCCCACAATAAGAGAAACCACGGCAATGAGAAGCCCACGCACTGCAAGCAGAGATAAGCCAGCATAGCAACAAGGACCCAGGGCAGTCAAAACTCAAATACATAAATAATAATTAAAAAATACATGTGACTAGCTTCATTGCAATATTCACTTTATTGCAGTGGTCTAGAACCAAATTTACAATATCTCCAAGGTATGATTGTATCTACCAAAAGAAACTCTGAAAACTTCTTTAAAAACTAACAACAGTGATTACTAGGACAGGGAACCAGACAGATAGGAAATCTATTCTGGACTTTGAACCACATAAATGTTTTATATATTCACCCAAAAAAGTCTAAATAAATGGATGGATACTTCTTTTAAAAGAGTCTCCACTTTTTTCATCAAAGGAAATGAAAAGACAGCTTACTGAATGAGAGAAGATTTTGCAAATGATATGACAAATAAGGGGCTAATCAGTTAGTCAATTCAATTGCTCAGTCGTGTCCAGCTCTTTGCCACCCCATGGACTGCAGCACGCCAGACTTCCCTGTCCATCACAAACTCCCAGACCTTGCTCAAACTCACGTCCATTGAGTCAGTGATGCCATCCAACCATCTCATCCTCTGTCGTCCCCTTCTCCTCCTGCCTTCAATCTTTCCCAGCATCAGGGTATTTTCTGATGATATTCAATATATATATATAAGCAGCTCATAAAATCCAACATCAAAAAAAAAACAGATAAAAAAATGGGCAGAGGAACTGAATAGATATTTCCCCAGGAGGAAATACAGATGGCCAACAGGCACATGAAAAGATGCTCAACACTGCTAATCATCAGGGAAATGCAAACCACAACTACCCTGAGCTATCACCCCATACCTATCAGAACGGCTATCATCAAAAAGAACACAAATAGCAAATACTGGTGAGGATGTGGAAAAAAGGGAACCCTCTTGCACGCTTGGTGGGAATGTAAATGGGTGCAGCCACTGCGGAAAGCAATATGGAGGTTTCTGAAAAAAACTGAAAAGAACTACCATATGACCCAGCAATTCCACTCCTGGGTGTACACTGTCTAAAAATGAGCACACTAACTTGAAAAGATACATCTACCCCAATGCTCATAGCAGCATTACTTACAATTGCCAAGATATGGAAGCAAGCCAGGTGTCGATCAACAGATGGATGAAATTGAGGTATATATATATACACACACACACATAGGTTTCCCAGGCGGTGCTAGTCATAAAGAACCCACCTGCCAATGTAGGAGGTTTAAGAGATATGGGTTCAATTCCACAGTTGGGAAGATCCCCTGGAGGAGGGCATGGCAACCCACTCCAGTATTATTGCATGGAGAATCCCATGGACAGAAGACCCTGGCAGGATATAGTCCATAGGGTCGCACAAAGTTGGACACAATTGAAGCAACTTAGCACACACACACACACACACACATACACACACACACACACACACACACACACACACTCACATATAACATGGACTACTATGCAGCCATTAAAAAGAATGCAGCAACTTGGATAGTCTTGGAAGACATTATGCTAGGTGAAATGTGAGACAGAGAAAGACAAATACTATAAGATATACAGAGTCTAAAAAATATAACAAACTAGTGAATAAAACAAAAAAGAAGTAAACTCACAGATATAGAGAATGAAATAGTGGTTATCAGTGCAGAGAGGAGAAGGAGAGGGGCAATATAAGACTAAGGGAGAAAGGGGTTATTATGGGCTTGTATGAAATTATGTATGTGAAACTTGAAAACTGTAAAGCACTATAGAATTTAAAGGCACTTTCATTCAATTTTTTAAAAAGTGTGAACTATTACCTAAAATAAAAGTGACCTCAAAACTTGAAAAAAAAATTTAATGAATAAATTTTAGGGAATTCCCTGGCAGTCCAGAGGTTAGGACTCCAGGTTTCACTGCCAAGGGCCTGGGTTCAATCCCTGGTCAAGGAACTAAGATCCCACAAGTCATGCACTGCAGCCAAAAATAAATAAAATTGTAAATAAATTTAAATTTTTAATTCCTTTCGTAGAGAGGTTCTCCATGACCAACCTTAGTAAACTACCTCCTTTCCATCACTTGCATCCCCTCATCTGCCTTATTTTTATTCATAATCCTGTCATTGACTACCATCATTTTAAATGTGTATCGGCTGATTATTGCATATCCCTCCCATTGCAATGTCACCCTGTGAGCAGGGGACTATATCTTGCCCCAGTGTCAGAAATGTGTCATAGATCCCAGAGGGAAAACGGGAAAATCACCCCAGAGTTGCTCACCTGCCCAGCTGTGTGCATCTCCACACACTATCCAGGGCTGGTTGATGCCACACCCAGGATTGAACCTGGCACACCATTAGTGCTCAATAAATGCTTGTTGAATGAATAAAGAAATGAATGTCTAAAAGAACTTTTAATAGACAGACACATACCTCCAGAGGGACAAGCAAAACCTTTTAAGAGGAAAGCACCTAGAAGAGCTCCTGGCATGGAGGAGTTATGCCATATGCAGTAGTGACGATAATTATACTAAAGTGTAAATGACTTACCTGAGTCTCTTTCTTTGAGCAGGAAGAAGAGAGCCCTGAGGAGATTGGGAGGAAGCAGTTCCAGAGACACAAAAGTCTTCTTTGGAGCTTTTCTCCAATCATTGTATCATTTCCTTTTTCTTTTCAAAAGTTGTCTGTTGGTGTGGGCCTCTGCTTGCCTGCTCCCCTCCCTGCTGTAGGACATCTAGACAGCAGCCCCCTTCAGAGAAGCTGCAGCCTAAGATTCGTGATCAGGAAGCCCACAGCCCCCGCAAGGGACCAAAGGGGCCACACCTAGGTGTTGGGGACTAGGAGAGCACTACAAATGTGCAGCGGAAGGACCTTGATTTCTAGAATCTGGATCCAGTCCTGGCTCTTGATCTTCCAGTACATTCTATGCCTCAATCACCTTACCCACTATTGGATATGCCTGGTTTTATTTCACCCTCATATCTTTGGGGAACAATTGTGCTATCGCCCCATTTCACAGCTGGGCAGGTTGAGGCCAGAGAATCGCTTGCTCACACATTATGAGTGTCCTAAGCCAGGCCTCCCACCCAGCTGACCTGCACTTCCTTCCCCTACCACGGCTGCCTTAGGCAGGTGCTCCACCCAGGGATCCTCAGTTTCCCTATCAGGAAGATGAGGGGGACGGAGGCTCCTCTTCGAGTTTATTGTGAACACCAAATCACTTGAAAAATGACTCACGGAAGCGTTTGACCCAGGAGGGGCTGGTCAAACGTCCCCTTCCCTCCCATGGGAAGCCCTGCATCCGCTCCCATGGACAGCAGCCTTGGACGAATGGCTTCTTCCGTTTCCCGTTTCCCGTGGGAGTGGGATGAGGGTGTGGGGAGTCACAGATGGAGGACAGCTGGGAGGACCTGCAGGGGCGCCCGTGCCCACCAAGCCTGGCGTGGGGAGGGGCTGGGGCTGACAGCCGACTTGCCAGGACCCTGGACCCCCTCCCCACCTGTCCCCACGGGGACGTGGTGCCTGCTGCCATCCGTGCTCCAGCAGGGCTGCGAGGATCTGACAAAGGAAACTAGACAGAGAGGAAAGAGCACCCCTCTCCCAGCTTTTGTCTCTTCTTTGCAGCGTTGGTTTTCGGTGGGTTTGGGGGTGGTTTTTTACTTTTTCTTTAATCCAGCCACGCTGTGGTCCCATCCGGGGGCCCCCTGCCTCCTCCCATCTCCTCACTGGTGGCTGCCACACGACAGACATTTTTAGTGGTGACAGCTGGCCTTGTGGAACTCGACTCGAGTACGGGAATGGTTTTTTAAAAACGAGCGAGCCAAACCACCATCACTTTAAATAGCTCTGCCTGGGGAGGAGAGGCGGGGAAACACGTGCAGGCAGGAGCCCCGTGTCCCCACGTCCCCACGTTGGGCTGGGCTTCCACACGCAGCAGCTTCGATGGAGGGAGGTCCAAGCCTCCAGGACCTCAGAACCCTGGCTCCCCACTCTGCATTTGACTAAGGGAGAAGCTGAGGTCCAGAGCTGGAGGACGTCACACCAGGTTTACACGCGCTTGGGGGTGGCATGGTGTGCGCTCACGCACGGGCAAGGGTCCAGCGCCATGCCCTTCACTGTGACAAGGCCCCACCTCCCGATGCCCCCTGTCCTTTCCTGACCTTGGAGAGAGCCCACTGCAATGGACTGTGACTGGGGACCGCTGCTGAGACCAGTGTTCCCAGACCGAGGCACCATGAAAGCAGAGCCCCCACCCCTCGCCCCCGCCACCCCACCCGGGAGCCTAGAACAGGCTGGACCTCAGTTAACATCTTTAAAGCAAACTCAGGTGCAGGCTTGGATTCCCAGGGGTCCACAAGCCTCCCAGGGACACTTCCTCTTTGTAACTGCAGGGATCTGAAGCCTGCGGCTCCCCTTGGCCCCGTCCAACACCAAGTCCTGTCACGTCTGTCCCTGCCACGGTCCCTTCGGTAGCCTGAAACTGACCACCACGGGCCACTGACATCACAAAGTGGACGGATGCCAACACAGCTTCACACACAGATCGCAAGCTTCGGCTCCAAGCCCAGGAGACCTGGGCTCCGATCCTGCCTCTTCTCCTCTTTGCCGTGGACCGGGCAGTTCACGCCGTGCTGAGCCTCTATCAGCATCTCTATGGGTGAGGATAGGACTATCTGTGGACCTGACTGTGAGAATCAGTTAGAAAACGCATGCAGCGCCCAGAGCCCAGCTCCCGCCTCAGCACGTGGCCTCCGTTCCTACGATTACTAAGGCGACACAATTCCTTGCCCCTTCACCATCTAGGTCAGCCCTCTCTGGACATCTGCCTCTTCACTCTGACACCCGTAAGGGGCAGCCAGTTCTCAGCACAGAACACCACTGAGCCGGGAGAGTAGACAGGACACCCCCTTCCTTGTTCCAGGACCCCGTTGCTCCTAGTGTCACCTGAGGCTGAATGCCCCAAGGCTCCCCCACCCCTGCCCTTCCCTGCCTCGTTCTCCCGGGGACACTTACCTTCAACGCCACGTTGGTTGGTTTCATGTGCATCTTCCCGCCACCTACACAATGGGGCTCCATGAGGGCAAAGGGCTTGCTGCAACAGTCCGAGTCCTGCCTGGCACATCCCGGGAATTTAATACACAACCATGAGGCTCGACAGGGCTTCTCTGGGAGCTCAGCCGGGAAAGAATCTGCCTGCAATGCTGGAGACCCCAGTTCAATTCCTAGGTCAGGAAGATCCCCTGTGGAAGGGATAGACTACCCACTCCAGTATTCTTGGGTTTCCCTGGTGGTTCAGTCCCTGGGTTGGGAAGATCCCCTGGAGAAGGGAACAGCTGCCCACTCCAGTATTCTTGCCTGGAGAATTCCATGGACAGACAAGCCTGGCAGGCTATAGTCCATGGGGTCACAAAGAGTCAAACACAACTGAGCGATTTTCACTCATGAGGCTCTAACGTGGCCCTGGGGGGCACCTCAGCTAACTGACAGCTTCTCCCTGTCTCATCCAGAACAACCTGGGCAGTCATGGGAGATGTTAAAAATTAGAGAAAGGAAACATGACGTGGAAGGGAGAGGTGAGGGAACAACTTCTTCATAGCAAAAGCGAACCTTTGTATCCTAGGAACCTTGGTATCCTAGGAACCTTGGTTTAAATACAAACCTCCATATGCTCTCCTCTGCTGACCTACTGGGTGTCTCATTTGATCTGACAACAGCCTGGGAGGTGAATTTTTTTACCATCTCTTTACCTGATTTAACAGAGCAGGACACTGAGACTCAGAGAAGTGAGTACACTTGCCCAAGATCACAAAGCACAAAGTGTGAGACTTAGAATTCAAACTCAGCTCTGACCCTAGTGCCTAAACTCTTGCTATTAGTAACCTATTAACAATCTTCAGCCCTGCCCAAGAGTCATCCTGCATCAGGGCAAAGAGAGAATCCTATTTACCATAAGGAAGATTCAAAAATTAAACAGGCTGGAGACCTCCCTGATAGTTCAGTGGTGAAGACCCCATGCTATCACTCCAAGGGGCACAGGTTTGACCCCTGGTCAGGGAACTAAGATCCCACATGCCATGGAGTGTGGCCATAATTTTCTTCTAATTAAAAAGTTAAACAGGCTGTTATGTAAAGTGAGGAGCTCTCCATCATTAGAAGTTTTCAAGCAGAGGCTTAGCAACCCCCAGAGATGGACAAGATGCCAGGGTCCCTGCACTGAGTAAGAGTGGGTGTCAACTAGAGGGACTTTAGGAGCTCAATGCTAACTTTTCGATTCTATGATCTATACCACAAGCTGTGAACTATGGGTCTGTGCTTCCATAAGCAACACAATTACTCTATGTTTCAAGGCTTAGAAAAGAAAAAATAATCCAAAGGGTTAAACAAATGAACTAGCATATCATGTCATACACTGAGAAACACACTTATTTTTCCATAAGAAAAATTTTCGTTAATAATAATATCTAGTATTTCATGGAGTTACTACATGCCAGACTATAACAAATATTTTATTATATCAAGTTATTTAAATATATTATCCCATTTAATCCACACTGCAATCCTGTGTAGTATATTCTATGATCATACATGTGGATTAGTCAGCTTTCTGCTTCAATCCTGCTGTGTAACAAACTGCCCCACCAATCCAGAGGCTTGCCACAATTTCTCTTCCTCTCTCATTGGCCTGCGGATCAACCCAGGTGACGCTGCTTCACTCTGTGGGTCAGCTTGATTTAGCTCCAGTTCATGGGTCAGATTCAGGTCAGCTCCATGAGTGTCTCCTTCTAGAGCCATCAGCTACGTGGGACATTTTGCCTTGTAGTATGTGGCAGAAGCTCAGGCAGCCAAGCCCCAAACTCAACCATTTATCAAGCAGGTGCTTTGGTTACATCCACTAATGTCAAACTGGCCAAGGCAAGTCTCATAGCCGAGCCCACACTTCAGCAGGCTGGGGATTATACTCTGGCGACTGCAGCGGGAGGTGTACCACAAACTCACATGGCAAAGAGCATGGATATAGCATCCTGTCACAGGAGGGAATGAAAATTTGAGAATAATACCCAATCTACCCCCAAGAGGTGTCACAGGTGAGAACCCAGCCTCACCTAACGACACAAGTGGGCCAAGGGCACATGGCTAACTGGAATTCCAACCGAGATTCTGACCTAGGTTGTCTGACATCGAAGCTCTCCATTCCCACAGGCTGCAGGCCAAGTACTTGATACGTACTCAGTTCAGTTCAGTCCCTCAGTCGTGTCCGACTCTGTGACCCCATGAACTGCGGCACGCCAGGCCTCCCTGTCCATCACCAACTCCCGGAGTCCACCCAAATCCATGTCCATAGAGTTGGTGATGCCATCAAGACACCTCATCCTCTGTTGTCCCCTTCTTCTCCTGCCCCCAATATTTCCCAGCATTAGGGAAATATTTCCAATGAGTTAACTGTTCGCATGAGGTGGCCAAAGTATTGGAGTTTCAGCTTCAACATCAGTCCTCCAATGAACACGCAGGAATGATCTCCTTTAGGATGGACTGGTTGGATCTCCTTGCAGTCCAAGGGACTCTCAAGAGGCTTCTCCAATACCACAGTTCAAAAGCATCAATTCTTCTGTGCTCAGCTTTCTTCATCGTCCAACTCTCACATCCATACATGACCACTGGAAAAACCATAGCCTTCACTAGATAGATCTTTGTTGCAAAGTAATGTCTCTGCTTTTAAATATGCTATCTAGGTTGGTCATAACTTTCCTTCCAAGGAGTAAGCATCTTTTAATTTCATGGTTGCAATCACCATCTACAGTCATTTTGGAGCCCCCAAAAATAAAGTCTGACACTGTTTCCACTGTTTCTCCATCTATTTCCCATGAAGTGATGGGACCAGATGCCATGATCTTAGTTTTCTGAATGTTGAGCTTTAAGCCAACTTTTTCACTCTCCTCTTTCACTTTCATCAAGAGGCTTTTTAGTTCCTCTTCACTTTCTGCCATAAGGGTGGTGTCATCTGCATATCTGAGGCTATTGATATTTCTCCTGGCAATCTTGATTCCAGCTTGTGCTTCTTCCAGCCCAGCATTTCTCATGATGTACTCTGCATACAAGTTAAATAAGCAGGGTGACAATATACAGCCTTGACGTACTCCTTTTCCTATTTGGAACCAGTCTGTTGTTCCATGTCCAGTTCTAGCTGTTGCTTCCTGACCTGCATACAGGTTTCTCAAGAGACAGGTCAGATGGTCTGATATTCCCACTTCTTTTAGAATTTTCCACAGTTTATTGTGATCCACACAATCAAAGGCTTTGGCATAGTCAATAAAGCAGAAATAGATGTTTTTCTGGAGCTCTCTTGCTTTTTCGATGATTCATTGGATGTTGGCAATTTGATCTCTGGTTCCTCTGCCTTTTCTAAAACCAGCTTGAGTATCTGGTTGATACGTACTAGGTGCTCCATAAATTATCAGTTCATTGTTAAGGTGCGCACTTCAAATGGATGCAGTTTATTGCATGTCAATTATAGTCAATGAAACTGATGAACTGTCTTTAAAAAGAAAATTTAAAGAACAAGAGAGAAATGATCAGTCGATGCCTCCATTAGTTGCTAGTACCTGGTGTGAGACTTGGTTTTGAAGACTGTCAGCAAAAGATTAGAGCTCAGCTTCCACAGTGAGAATCAAGAAGCCTCTGTGACGTCCATAAGGGGCTGTTCACAGAGGAGGTCAGGCCCCCAGAGTGAGGCTGCTCTGGAGAAGAGGCCGAAGAAGTTCTCACTCTTCAGAAGCGAAGGTTGGGAACGAGCAACTATAGTCAGCCCGGCCATCAAGGAGGTAAGGAGAGAGGTGGGTGCGCTGCTTGCTGGGACCTGCCCCAAACATCCCTCGCACTGAACCAAAGAGGGTGATGCCCCAGACCCAGCCAGAGAGCTGGGGTGGTCTGCCAGATGCAGGGGACAGGGCCAAGGCTGTGGCCCAAGGTCAATTCCAACGCTACATCTGCCCTTGCACCTCCTGGGGTGCAGAAGGGTGACCACAGTGAGGATGTAGCCCTTGCCCAGAAAGGACCCTTTGCCTTGCAACCCAGAATTTGGGTCACACGTTGCCTTGGAGCCCCAGATTCCTCCTTAGCTAAAAATAAGAGGGCAGGAGAGGAGGTGGTAAAAGATGGTAAATAAAGGGAAAGGTTGGACCATCTGTTCTACCTGTCCTAGCAAACTGTATCACCTGGTGCCCAAACATAGAGGAGGAATATTCCAGCTAATTGGTGAAGCCAGGAGAGTGCTGGGCTAGCTGCCCTAGCGGCCCCCCGTGATTTAATAGGTCTGGGCCATGATGGGCAACTGGCTGCAAACCTCCCTCAACCAGAAACCAGGGGGTATCATGCCCGGCGGGGAAACACGCCACCACTGTGAAGTCATCTTACTAAAAACAGCGAATTCAAATCTGGAAGAGCCTCAGACCCAAATACCAATTTACAGAGAATACAGAGAGCAGAGAAACAGGTTAGAAACTGCCACGGAGACATAGTCAGCAAGATCCAGATCAAGGGGAACTCTTCATGACAAATATATCGTAAGGAAAACAAGAAGACTCAAAGAGCCTATTTAAGAGCAGATTAAAAACACTTGTCAATTTCAGTATGTGGTCCTTATTTAGATGCTTCTTCAAATGAAAATAATCACATATGAATGCATGTTGTATATATTTTCACATATTAAATACATAAATATAAATATACATTAAATTTCTAATATACGCATACACTTAATATTATATTAAATAGATAAGTGTTTATATATTTAACATAAATTGAGACCATTGGAAATGTAATGACACTGTGTGTTTTATGTGTATAATTAGGCATGAAATATATTTACACTTCGAAATATGATTATTTGATTTGGGGGTTTTAGGTGTTAGAGTGATAGGTTACAATTTTTTCTTTTTTAATTAATTTTTATTGGAGTAGAGTTGCTTTACATGTTATTTTCTACTGTACAGCAAATTGAACCATATATATATATATATATATATATATATATATATATATATATCTCCCCTCTTTTTTGGATCTCCTTCCCATTTGTCACCACAGAGCACTGAGTAGAGTCCCCTGAGCTATACAGTAGGTTCTCATTAGTATCATTAGTAGTCTGTTTCATAATAGTAGTGTATATATGTCAAACCCCATCCCCTAGTTCACCCTATCCCACTTTCCCCCCTTGATGTCCATACATTTGTTTTCTACTTCCATGTCTCTTGATGGGCCCTGTGTAGCTCAGTTGGTTAAAGTATCTGCCTGCAATGTGGGAGACCTGGGTTCAATTCCTGAGTCGGGAAGATCCCCTGGAGAAGGAAATGGCAACCCACTCCAGTGTTCTTGCCTGAAGAATCCCAGGGACAGAGGAGCCTGGCAGGCTACAGGTGATGGGATCACAAGAGTTGGACATGATTTAGCACTATCTGTTTCTTTTCTGTCTATGTCTCTATTTCTGTTTTGCAAATAAGATTACCTATACCATCTTTCTAGATTTTATGTGTGTGTGCTCAGTTGCTCAGTTGTGTCCGATTCTCTGCGACCCCATGGACTGTAGCCCACCAGGCTCCTCCGTCCATGGGATTCTCCAGGCGAGAATACTGGCGCAAGTTACCATTTCCTACCCCAGGGGATCTTCCTGAGCCAGGGATCGAACCTGAGTCTCCTGGGTCTCCTGCATTGGCAGGCAAATTCTTTACCACTGAGCCACCTGGGAAGCCCCCAGATGCTACATATATGCGCTAGTATACAATACTCACTCTTCCCTTTCTGACTTACTACACTCTGCATGGCCATCCCTAGGTCCATCCAGTTGGAAAGGGCCTTCTTTTCCAGAGCTGCATTCTGAAGTATTTCCAGATGAAACAATATGATGTATGGGATTTGCTTCAAGGTTAATAGAGAGGAAAAGCAAGTGGGGACAAGAGGTGAAATGAGACTGGTAGGGAGCCAGTGATGGGCACACAAGCTCACTGCACCATCCTCTCCATTTTGGTAAATGCTTTATAGTTTCCATCCTGAGAAATTAAAGCCAAATAACCCCCATCATGAAAATTTAGAAAGGCTTTTTTTCCCCATTTTTTATTGAAAACACAGAAAAACATAAAATGTACTGCCTTAGCCATTCTTAAGCTAACATTAAGCACGTTCATACTCTTATGCAACCATCACCACCATCCATCACCAGAATCCTTCTCATCTTGCAAAACTGGAACTCTGTCCCCATCAAACAATTCCCCATTTCTCCCTCCCCAGAGCCCCTAGACATTTCAGTTCAGTTCAATCGCTCAGTTGTGTTCGACCCTTTGTGACCCCATGAACCACAGCACGCCAGGCCTCCCTGTCTATCACCAACTCGCTGTGTCCACCCAAACCCATATCCATTGAGTCGGTGATGCCATCCAGCCATCTCATCCTCTGTCATCCCCTTCTCCTCCTGCCCTCAATCTTTCCCAGCATCAGGGTCTTTTCAAATGAGTCAGCTCTTCGCATCAGGTGGCCAAAGTATTGGAGTTTCAGCTTCAACATCAGTCCTTCCAACACTGAGGACTGATCTCCTTTAGGATGGACTGGTTGGATCCCCTTGCAGTCCAAGGGATTCTCAAGAGTCTTCTCCAATACCACAGTTCAAAAGCATCAATTCTTTGGCACTCAGCTTTCTTTATAGTCCACTGCTCACATCCATACGTGACCACTGGAAAAACCATAGCCTTGACTAGATGGACCTTTGCTGCAAAGTAATGTCTCTGCTTTTTAATATGCTGTCTAGGTTGGTCATGGTTTTTCTTCCAAGGAGCAAGCATCTTTTAATTTCATGGCTGTAGTCACCATCTGCAGTGATTTTGGAGCGCCCAAAAAATAAAGCTTGACACTGTTTCCACTGTTTCTCCATCTATTTCCCATGAAGTGATGGGACCAGATGCCATGATCTTAGTTTTCAGAATGTTGAGCTTTAAGACAACTTTTTCACTCTCCTCTTTCACTTTCATCAAGAGGCTCTTCAGTTCTTCTTCACTTTCTGTCATAAGGGTGGTGTCATCTGCATATCTGAAGTTATTGATATTTCTCCCAACAATCTTGATTCCAGCTTGTGCTTCATCCAGCCCAGCGTTTCTCATGATGTACTCTGCATATAAGTTAAATAAGCAGGGTGACAATATATAGCCTTGACGTACTCCTTTTCCTATGTGGAATCAGTCTGTTGTTCACTAGCTTTGTTCATAGTAATGCTTTCTAAGGGCCACTTGACTTTGCATTCCAGGATGTCTGGCTCTAGGTGACTGATCACACCATCGTGGTTTTCTCTGGGTCATGAAGATCTTTTTTGTATAGCTCCTCAGTGTATTCTTGCCACCTCTTCTTCATATCTTCTGCTTCTGTTAGGTCCATACCATTTCTGTCCTTTAGTGTGCCAATCTTGGCATGATGTCCCCTTGGTATCTCTCATTTTCTTGAAGAGATCTCTAGTCATTCCCATTCTATTGTTTTCCTCTATTCCTTTGCATTTGATCACTGAGGAAGACTTTCTCAACTCTCCTTACTATTCTTTGGAACTCTGCATTCAGATGGATTTATCTTTCCTTTTCTCCTTTGCCTTTAGCTTCTCTTCTCTTCTCAGCTATATGTAAGGCCTCCTCAGACAACCATTTTGCCTTTTTGGATTTCTTTTTCTTGGGGATTTTCTTGATCACTGCCTCCTGTACGATGTTACAAATCTCTGTCCACAGTGCTTCAGACACTCTACCAGATCTAATCCCTTGAATCTATTTGTCACTTCCACTGTATAATCTTAAGGGATTTGATTTAGGTCATACCTGCATGGTATAGTGGTTTTCCCTACTTTCTTCAATATAAGTCTGAATTTGGCAATAAGGGGATCATGATCTGAGCCACAGTTAGTTCCCAGTCTTGTTTAGCTGACTGTATAGAGCTTCTCCATCTTCAGCTGCAAAGATCAATCTGGTTTCGGTATTGACCATCTGGTGATGTCCATGTGTAGAGTCATCTCTTGTGTTGTTAGAAGAGGGTGTTTGCTATGACCAGTGTGTTCTCTTGGCAAAACTCTGTTAGCCTTTGCCCCGCTTCATTTTGTACTCCAAGGCCAAACTTGCCTGTTACTCCTGGTATCTCTTGACTTCCTACTTTTGCATTCCAGTCCCCTATGATGAAAAGGGCATCTTTTTTTTTTTTTTTTGCCGTTAGTTCTAGAAGGCCCTGGACATCACATACAGCCCCTGGACACCACCATTCTATTTTCTGTCTCTATGAATTTGATACTCTCGGTCCCTCATATGAGTGGAATCATACAGCATTTGTCCATTTGTAACTGACTTACTTCACGTAGCAGAGGAGCCTAGCGGGCTACAGTCCATGGGATCGCAGAGGCAGACACCACTTAGTGAGTCAACAACAATGTCCTCAAGCTTCATTCATGCTGCAGCGTGAGTCAGGATTTCCTTCCTCTTTAAGCTAATATTCCATTGCACATACAGACCACACGGTGTTTATCCATTCATCCATCAGTGGTCACCTATGAGGCTTCCACAATTTGACTATTGTGAATAATGCTGTGATGAACATGGCTGTATAAACATCCTTTTAAGTTTCTCTAAGAAGATAATTAAGGCAGCCGTTATTTCCACATCAGAAGTGGGAACTCATGGCCTGACATTCCTGCAACATTCAAAATAAGACACATTAGGGGATTTCCCTGGTGGTCCAGTGGTTAAAACTCCATGCTTCCAGCACAAGGGACACCAGTTTGATCCCTAATCAGGAAACTAAGAACCTGTCTGCCGTGTGGCATGATCAAAAATTTTTAAATAAATAAATGAAAAGACATGCTGGGTACCTGCTAAATACCAGGCACCATGTTAGAGTCTGTGGATCCCCCAGTGAGCAAGACAGATACACCCTTGGCTGAGTGCAGCTGCCTGTCCCTTGGGATGTGTCAGGGCAAGGAGCCTCAAGGCCATGGGGACAGAGCACTGCGGGCCAGGCCTGTGCTTTAGGGAGCTCTGGCAGGGTGTCAGGCTGAAAAGGAACAACTTTACCAGCCAAGCAAAGGGCAACAGCAGAGCCATATCACACACCCCCATCAACGTCACTGTCCTGCCCCATCCAGGATGTGACCCCCTCATCCCTTCCCTCCACTCCTCCCTCCTAACATTGGACTCAGGCAGCCCTGGCTGTCAGGCCGGCCAGCCCAGCCAGACTCAGGGGGTCATCTCTGCTTTTAGAACTAAAGTGTTAGTTGCTCAGCCGTGCCCAACTCTTTGCGACCCCATAGACTGTAGCCCTCCAGGCTTCACTGTTCATGGGATTCTCCAGGCAACAATACTGGAGTGGGTAGCCAGTCCCTTCTCCAGGGGCTCTTCCAGACCCAGGGATGGAATCCGGGTCACCCACATTGCAGGTGACTTCTTCACCATCTGAGCCTCCAGGGAAGCCCTTACCAGAGAGGGCTTGCCCTACAGACAAGGCTTTTGGAGAAAAGTGGATTGCCTTTCTTTTCTCTTTCCTAATCAGTGTCCAGGAAAGGAGGGTGGTTCTTGAAGTGATGATGGCTTCTTTTCAGAACCTAAGAAAGCTGGGCTCATACATTCTATCCACTCACTGTGATCCCGCATGTGCCAAGGCTTGAAGGACCATCAGGGAGACAGAGGTGGACACATCCCAATTTCTGTTCTCAAGAGGTTTGCAGTCTAATTGGAGAGCCAGATACATACCCAATGGCAATGCATCCAGGAAAGTGCTGTGATGGGAGAAGTACAGGTATAAAAGGGCCCCAGTCCCACTGCAAGGGGATACCTGGGCCAGAAGGCACACCTGGGCTGACTCTGGAGCGTGGGGAGGCAGTGTGCCTCTTGGGGCTCAGAAGGGAGGGTGGCCATGGTTCAGGGTGAAGTGGGGCTCCAGAAAAGAGGCTGAGCGGTGGGCAGGGCCAGGGAATGAAGGGCCTGCAGGCAAAAGGTCTGGATTTTACCCAAAGGCATTAGGGAGCCATCGAAGACCACTCAGTAAGAGAGAGAGAACCGAACACATATGCCTTCCAAAGTTCCATCCCTCCAGCTGCTGTGGCAAAGATGGAAAGTAGGAGGGGGCAGGGTGGCAGACGGCACATGGGTTGGAGGGTTCCACAGCATCACAGAGAGTCTCCAGCGCCTTCTTGGGAACCTGCCTACAGGGCAAACACCCTCCCCGCCACCCTCAGCATTGTAAAACTCCGGAAATGACTAGGGCTACTTCTTTGGCCTCCACCCCAGCCCCCTGCCGAGACATTCAGGAAGACATGGCTAAAAGCGCACAGCTGCGAAGAGGCCACATGGGCCTGAATGGTTAGGAACTTGGGATGGAGATCAGATAGACTGGCTGGCACACCTGGCATCTGCAAAGCCTTGAGGTCATCACTTCTCTGGGCTTCGGTTTCCTTGCCTATAAAATGGAGATAACGCACGTGCTTCCCTTCAAAGAGAAAATAAAATCCAGTGCTGCCACGGTGCTCGCTCAACAAAGGTTAGTTACTGATCATCAGTAGCAGTATTACTATGACACGTATCCCAGCAGTTCACAGACTTTCAACCCCTCCACCGCAAGCAGCTTGGTTCAAGTGTTCCTGGTCTTTGCTACCTGCTTTATTGTGACTCTTTCTTCTCTGAACAGTCCCCTCCCTGATTCTCAACCCAGTGAAATCCTGCCTGTGCCTCAAAGCCCAGCCCAAAGGTCACCTCCTCCACAAAGCCTGCCCAGATTCCCCCTCCCCTCAACACAGAGTCTCTCACACCCACAGCCTTCAGGGGTCACCTCTGGTGGCAGTTCCCAGCTTCCTATAAGGTAAGAGGCTTGTGTCACCTTGTCACCTCCCCCTTTGGTCTGTGAGGGCTGAGGTTCCAGCATAGGGGCTGGCATGGAGCAGAAGTTCAGTAAATGTGGGATGGCTGTGTGGACAGATGGACAGACAAATGGGTGAAATGAGCTTTCTGCATTGGAACTAGCTGCAAGTACAGAAACCCAACTCAAACTATTATAAATGAAAACGCATGACAGCTTCAGGCAAAGCTGGATCCACATGTTCAAACAATGTCCTCTCTTTCTTTTTCTTGTCTCTCCCTGTCTCTCAGCACTACTCTCTATTATGTTGGGTTCATCTTTTCCCAGGCTGTCCACTGATGGTTGACCATACATCTTATACCCTACCAACCTTGACCACCAGCAGAAAAGAGTTTCACATTCCCCTTTATCTGAGCCCATGTCTCAGGATTGTCTCGTAGGCCTGCCTTGGGTCACATGATGACACCCACCAAGCCCTCTGGCCAGGGGGCTGGCCAGGCCAGGATCACAGGCTCATCCCCAACAGAGGATGAAGAAACCACTTGAACCAAGAAAATGAGGGTGAGGTTGGGGTGCTGCTGGGCAGGTAAAAACAACAGCCACATCCCATGTTCCCAGCCCCATCCTCAGTAGTGGATCTGCAGGCCAGGTCTGGCTCTGACCACAGTGGAAAGAGTAGACCAGAGGGCCATCAGAGAGCTCAGCCCCAAAGAGGAAATGGATGGGTAAACATATCACTAGGAGCCTCGTTGTCCAGCCATAGGAGCCAAGCAGATGGTCTGAAGGAGGTGACCAAGCAGGACGCCTCCTGGGTGGTCAGGAGGGGCGTCCCCAGGAGAAGCTGAACAGGGTCATCACACCCACCTTGGCCAGGCATCCCAGACCTTCCTCCCACAGGCTCACCTGCCACACCACCCCCACCAGGCCACACCCAGACTGGGTATGACAAGGCCCACAGTTCTTCAGCTCCCACTGGCTCTGATCCAGAGGGTGGTTTCCCCCAACACCCGAGAGAAGGGCACCGCACCCCACAGTGTGCACTCGCGGCAATAAGAACTGGAGTCATTTAGATGGCAATCAGTTCAAAAGCTGTCACCTCCTCTTCCGTCCTCCTAGGAATCATGACAATAATAATAACAATATGCACACCACACCCATGCAACCCCGGGAAGTGGCTGCACACCACGTTATCACCATTTCCAGACAAGGACTCAAGGGTCAGAGAAGGACGTCCCCTGTCCAGTGTCCTCCAGGAAGCGCCGAGCTGGGACTGGAGCCTGGGTCTGGGTGACTCCGAAGCTGTATTTTCAATGCTTCCCTGCTGCCTTTCACTCTAGGCCAGTGACTCCACACTCAGATGCCCATCACCACTGCCTGAGGAGCTGTGTATAAAGCCTTATTCCTGGACCCCTCTTCGGATTCTCTGCACCAAGATCTCAGGACAGAAGGAGCCCAGGAATCTGCACTTAGCCAGTCTCCAGATAGACTCTGATACAGCTAGACTAGTAGGAGCCTGGGAAAACCATTCAGTTTCTAGAATATCCCCATCAAAAGGGTGAGGAGGCAGATAGAGATAGTCCCCAAGGGCCCCACTGGGGAAGGGACCTCAGTGACAAACACCCGCCTTGGTCTTCCTTCCTCCTCCTTGTGGCCCCATATATTCTAATTTTTTAACTTAAATGTTCAGAGTCCCCACCCCTATTCAAGCACAAATGTGTAGTTTCCACCAGGATTGCAGGGGGCATGGGGGAAGGTCTCAGGCCAACATTTTCTGTGTTCCAATATTCTCATGAAGAACAGGTCCTCGACCCTCAAGAAAGATTTTTTTCTCTACCATCAGAATTGCATTTGTGAAGGGGTCATTGATTCACTTCCCCATTTTTTATTAATCAAAGACAAACCATAGCCAGCCAGACCTCTGATCTGGGGGACGTGGCCACTCTGTGATGAACCCATCCTTACCTGGACCACAGATGCCCAACGCTCCTGATGGGATCCCAGGGCTTCGTTCCTACTGGGCTTTCTCGAGAATCCAGAATACTCCTCAGAAGTCCAGGAGCCTGAGGTGCCGGTTAGGAGGCCTGGGTTCCAGGCAGAGGGGACAGAGAGTAGGCTGAGAACAATCTGCCAAGATTACCTTGGAAGCTAAAAACCCACATGCTGTGAGCAGTAAGCCAGGGCTTCCTGCCAGTCCCTGTAGACGTGACCAGAGCTCAGGAGTGCAACCCTGGGGTCTCTTGGCCACAGGGCCAGAGCAGAGCAAGCCAGAGCGACGACCCGGGCAGAGCTCATTTTCAACAGCAGAGCTCCAAACACACACACACACCCCACCCCACCCCCATGCAACTTGCTGGGCCTTCGGACCCTCAACATCTGGCCTGCCTCCTTCCTGCTTCGGTCACATCTGGGGTGGGAGGGAGGGTGTGTAAATGACCTCCCCTATTTCCCAGGGCTGGTCACTGACAGTTGGAAGAGTCGGAGGAGAAGGCTCCTCTTGGATCTCACAAAGAAGCTCATTCGGCAGAAATTTGCCAAAGTCTCAGTTTCCCCTCCCAGTAACAGGGATGCTGAGCCTCATCCACCCCCAGCCCGCAATTCCACCCTTTCCCTGCCTGACTCCTGGAACAGCTCCAGGATGGCAGTAGATCGGCTCCTGCTGCAACCCTACCTTGGAACAAGCCAGGACCTGGAAACAGGGGCCCCTGGGCTGGGTCTAGGCTCTGCCACTGACCCCTTAAGCCGAACATTCTGCCTGAGAAAGTCACCCATCCATTTGAGATGAAATGAACACTCCTCCCCGTGATTCCAGGTCCTTCAGAGGCTCCCCCCAACTAGACTCACTACCTCTCACACTGACCTCAGCCCCCGAGACCCCTCTAATAAGCCTGAGAGCCCTCCCTCATGCTGTTCCCTCCGACTGGAATGCCTTCACCTGCTCCTGATCTGGCCAGCCCTGGCCCACGCAGTCTTAATAATACCGTCCAGTATCTTGGGCCTTTTTCAGGCCCCTGGGCCGCCCTCCCCACGATTCAGGTGGGGGTCATCATTATGTGTTATTGATGGTTGAATGTGATCCCCCCTCTCATGCGCGCTCTAACCCCAATGCACCAGACACACAGTTGACATCGTTTGGCCAACGGAAACTAGAAAGGTTTCAGTGAGATCACGGGTTTTAAAGCGCGGGCTCGGACGCCGCTGGGGGCTGATGTCAGAGGAGTGTGGGTGACTCAGGGATGGGGTCAGGCGCCCGGCTCCGCCCCTTAAAGGGCTCCCGGGGGAATGCGAGCGAGCTATCCAGAGGTCTTCAGCGTCCTGAGGGTTAATTCAAGGGTCTTCCACAAGCGTAACCTCCACCCAGGAGAGGAGCCTGCGCTCCCGCGCCGACCACTAGCTTCGCGAGGGCACGGGTGCCCGGCGGCTCGGCGCACGTCTTCGCCAGCGGCGGCGAGCCTCGGGCGATGGGGCTGGACTACAACTCCCATGATGCCGCGCTCCGCGGTGTGCCCGGGAGGAGCGATCGCCGGCAGCACCGCCCCTCACGGCCTTCTGGGGACTGTAGTTCTCCCCAGAGGGGCGCGGCCTGAGCACTGAGGCGTCTAGGCGGTCTCTTAAGGGAAATCAGGAGCCTCAGCAGCCCGCTGGTAGGGAGGGGCTGAGGATGCTGACGGCCCGTCCGGGGCTCCCTCCACTCCAGCAGCTGTGTCTCCCAGCATCATTTCTTCTTCATCTTCATCGTCGTCGTCACCATCATCAGCTGCAGCAGCATCACAAACTTCTCTATTTCGTGAGCAGCTACTTTGTGCCAAGCCCTGAGCTAATCTCTTGGAAGAAAGGGATGAAGACAGACATGGTCCCCCGTCGTTGCGGGCACACAGTCCAGGCAGGGAGACAGACTTGGGAGATTTAACCGCACAAATACTTAATTACTTATGTCTGAAGGAGTACAGCATAAGGCTCTAAGACAGGGAAGGTGACGGTGACTATTTTCTGAGCTAAAGACATAGAGTGGAGACAAACGGACTGGAATCTCTGAAATTCAAAGAGTGAATTTGAGGGGTGGGGTGGAAAAATCCAGAACCCTTCCTGTGCAAATCTCTTCATTCTCCCCCCAAAGAAATTCGTCTAGAGAGGTTCAGGGACCTGCCAGAAGTCACACAGCAAGTCAGAGGAAGCTGGTACAAGGAGGCAGCCCCCGAGGTTAAATTCCCCAGGGACTGGGCCCGGGTCTTCTGTCTTCTAGATGCACCACCATTCTCTCTCACACATACACACACACACACACACACACCTCTCATCCTGGCTTGCACACAGTGGTGTGAGGAAGCGTTCCAGGGGCAAAGACATCTCGTGCCCAGTGTCCTGCCGCAACATGGCAGAGCCCAGCCCTTCATCTCCTTGCAAAAGTCTTCACCTTGCTCAACTGTTTCCTCATCACTGAAAAAGGGGCCCAAAACACCTCCCTCGCAGGGTAGTTCTAGCAGAAAAGCCAAAGATGATGGGCCTGAAACTAGTGTTTTACAAGCAGGAGAGGTGCCGGTATGAGTCACTTTCTCTTCTGTGCCCCAGTGCACTATTATGGGACAACCAGGAGCCATCTGTGGACAGCCACTGGGTGCCAACAGCTGCCAGTGCGGGAGGTGAGCAAAGCAGAGAGCTGGGAGTTGGAGGCCCTTCTCTGAAGAATTCAAGTTTAATCTGAGCCCTGAGGACTCCCCCCTTTAAGTCCCCAAAGTGAGGGTGGAATGTGTCTCCGTCAACAACACATTGCAGGTACTCAGCTTACATAGCAAAGCTTCAGTGCAAATGTGGCCATGTCACCCCTCCTGAAAAGTCATCCATGGCTTCCTGTGGCCCTCAGGTGACATCCACAGTCCGTTGTCCGATCCCTGCCCACTCCTTGCCTCAGAATTCACCAAACCCTTCTCTTCTAGGGAGGGAGGGCCTTTGGCCAAAGCTATGAGATGGCAACCCAGAGGGCATTCAAATCCTTCTCTCTTTCTTTTTTCTACTGTAGAGATGAGCAAAATTGTAAAACTCCATTTTTCCCAGCCTCTCTTGCAGTCTGAGGCAGACAGGTAACCCAGTTCTAGCTAATGAGAGTGAACACAAGTCCCTGGGGAACAATTCCTTTCTGAATAAGGAGATGGAGTCTGGCAAGGAAAAGGCCTTTTCACCCTTTGCTCTTTGGCTTTTAGCTCTTTCTCTTTCTTCCTGCCTGGAACACAGACATGAGGCCCAGAGGTTCAGCAGCCATATTGTGATCATGAGGCAGCAATGTGCATTCAAGGCTTCCCTGCTGAGGATAGTGAAAAAGAAGATAGAAGGAGCCAGGATACCTGGTGGCATCGATATACCTCTATACCAACCCCTGATTTCTCACAACCCCCACGCCACCCCCTGTTTGTTGTTGTCCAAGTCAGAATACCCATCTGTTTAAACTGCTATAGTATAGTTTATTTATTTGACATGAACCCAATGCCGATGATACATGACCCTGCCTGAATGTCCCCTTGTTGCTCTCCTTGGGGTTCACTGCGCTGCAGCCGCTGTCCTGGCCTCTTTTGGAGGCCACACTGAGTTCATTTCTGCCTCAGGGCCTTTACACTGCCCATATCCACTCTTGACTGGCTCCTTCCATCATCCAGGCCTCAGCTGAAATGTTACCTCCTCCAAAAGGCCCTCCCTGGTCACTACACAATCTGGGGGAGCCTCCCCAGAGCCTCCCCCCTACCATTATGACCTTGCTTAATTTTACCACCATTCCTTATTGCCAGCTGATAGTTTCTCTGTAAATTTATTTCTTAATTTGCTTTTTATACAGAATGTGAGCTTTGTGGGAGGGAGGGTGTCAGGATCTATGCCTGAATTATTCTCCTCTGTATCCCCAGTGCAAGGCACCTAGTAGGCACTCACTAAGGGTTTGTTGGATTAATTAATTAATTAATTAATGTGTTAATTAATGCTATTGCCCTGCCTGACATGTGCTCTCTCTCTCCGTCTTTACTTGAGAACTGGAAATGCCCACTCTTTCTTCAAGCCACTCCTCCTAGGAAAGCCTTCTTGGTGCTGGGCTATTTGGGCCGGGCCAGGTCTGGTTCCCACACTCAGGACTTTGCATGTCTCTCCTCCTCTGCCCTTTCTCAGTCATGATCACAGGGGGATCGTCGTCTTCATCTGTTAGATGCCATCTCCCCCTCCAGGACATAAACTCTAAGAGGACTGTCATCTTTGTTCCTCATTCCACGGCCAGTGCCTGGCACAGGTAGAAAGAAGTGTTTGGGGTTGTTTATTTTTTCTGTTTTTAAATTTTATTTATTTATTTTTGGCTGCACTGGGTCTTCATTGCTGTGTGCAGTCGTTCTCTAGTTGTGAGCAGGGGCTACTCTCTAAATGGCAGTGCACAGGCTTCTCATTGCAGTGGCTTCTCTTGTTACAGATCACAGGCTCTAGGGTGCACGGGCTTCAGTAGTTGTGGCTCATGGGCTTAGCTGCTCCACGGCATGTGGGGTCGTCCCAGATCCAGGATCAAACCCGTGTCCCCTGCATTGGCAGGCGGATTCTTCAACACTGGACCGCAAGGGAAGTCCCAGAAGTGTTTGTTGAATGAATGAGTAACAGGAGCTACTGGCTGACTGTGTGCCGAGCACTGGGGAAGGGGTTGTTTCGATGACTTGATCACTGTCTCAGCCTGAAAGATCTCGTTCTTGAGGGCAGGGAACACTCAAGTACCATCTCCCCTGCCCCACCTGCTACAGGAAAAATGAAATCAAAGCTGCGCAGCCGGTTCCGATCTGCCCTGCTCTGAACAAAGGGGCAGCCGGGGCTTCTGCCCAGACAGGCGCCAGCACCAGCAAGCAGGCTGCCTTTGCAATCCCAGGGGCTCCGGGCTACTTCTCTGCAAGAGTTTGCCCCTTCCCTTCACCACATCCTTCTTCCTCACCCTTTCCCCCAAACAACAGCACAAACCCTCAGCCCTCGCGTGGAATTTTTCGTCTTCTAAGCACTTTATAAACATTAGCTCGTTAGCCGAGCGGCCCCTTGACACCAGGAGGGTGCTCCCTGGGTGTCTTCTGAGTCATAGCGCTTGAGTTTACCGACAAAAACAAGTTTTTCCCATAGAGCGAGTGCTGCGCCACAGCCAAGAGCACTGTGTCTCAGAAAAAAGGAAGAAGGAGGAGAGAGACAGGGCCTCTGGTGAGCACAGCCAAGCACAGGGCCTGGTGTCAGCATCAGGAGAGCCGAGGGGTGCCAGGCTTGGGGTGGTGCCACTCAGCTTCAGTCCCCTGCCCAGGGCCCAATATCCCCATGTGAGAGGAGCTGCTGGAGCATCGCCCCTGGCACCCTGGCACCTCTTCCTGCCTCTCCCTCCTGATCCACATCTGCCTCCCCACCACTGGGGAGTCTCCCACCCCCACAAAACCCATCCACGTGAGTGGAGGACCACCACCCCCAAATCTCAAAGAGGTGGCATCAGTCATCAGTGCAGAGGGCAGCTGCTATGGGACTGGGCGACCCGGGTTCAATCCCAGATTGGACCCACAAGTGCAGGGGCCGCAGGCAAGGGGCTGAGAGTCTGTCTTCGCCTCTGCAGAGCAGGGCCAGGCTGGCACCATCTCTCTCAGGGGTGGTCTTGAACCCTCGTTGAAAGACAAGCGAGAGGCATCTGGCACTTGGGGGTCCTCACTGTTCTCAGCGAAGGGGGCAGCTCCCTCTCTCCCTCCCTGGTTGCAGGGCATGGCAGAGGTAGGGCACAGGTCTCTGTGGAGGGACCTCAGCCCCGAGCATCACTGAAGCCCACGGCAGAGGCAGGCTCTCTCTCCCAGGGAGGCCTGATCTCAGCCACACCCGCCTGCATCATTTAGTGAAGGCCCAACTGAGAGCCCAGAGAACCCCACCTAAACCGCTGCAGAAACTGGCTCAGGGTAAAAGCCCAGCAATACTGCTTTCTAGAACCCCCTCCGCTTTATCCCAGCAAATATGGACTGAGCCCCTGCTTCTGTGCCAGGCACCGCACTGGGCAGAGGATCCTACTTCCAAGGATGGTAAGAGAGAGCGAAGGGTCTCTCCTGAGCACACACCACCTGCTTGCTGCTTCCTCCGATAGTGAAAAGCTCCAAATGTATGTGCTGCCCCCAAACGTGGGCTCCTTAAGGACGGAGAGTCTATTGGGCGGGTAAGAACACCGCTGATCAACTCAGTGTCCATTTCACCCCCATCTCCCCTCCTAGAGGAACCTTGGTTTTAAGTGAGCAAGTATACTCATATAAAATATTCACTGCCCAGACCCCATTGCAGCTAGCTGAGCTGGTTGACCCAATTCTGGCCAATGAAATGGAATTAGGAGTCTCCTGCTGGGAACACCCAGGAAATCAGTTGCTTTTCTGATAAAAAAGAGGAATTCTTTTGACAGAGGCCTTTTGTCCTTTTCCCTTCACTTTCCCCCAATCTCTGCCCTAATTTTCCTGCGTGGAATGCTGTCATGATACCTGGAGTTAAAGCAGCCATTTTGTGCCATAAGGATAAATGGAACATCGTAGGGATAGTAGAGCCAAAAGCCAGAACATCTTGAGGTTGCCCAGCTATGACTGCCTCTCCTAGG
Source organism: Antilocapra americana (assembly GCA_007570785.1). Classification (NCBI taxonomy): domain Eukaryota; kingdom Metazoa; phylum Chordata; class Mammalia; order Artiodactyla; family Antilocapridae; genus Antilocapra; species Antilocapra americana. Next base: position 5,648,868 of record ML660779.1, on the reverse strand, counting down.
ACTGTCTGGGTTCTATGTGTAAGCTGTCTTGGTTGGGTTTCTATAACTTGCAGCTAACTGTAACTCCTGCCTCATCACCAGGCCACCTCAGAGACCCTTACAACGCCCAGCAGAAGGGCCAACACAGAGCAACTGCTTAATATACATGAGTGAACAACAGAGTGAATGAATGGATGGGGGCAGACCAGCCCTGAGACTGCAGGACCTGAACTGCAAACTCAACCCAAAGGGAAGCACAGCAGACAATCCCATCAGTTAGGAGACCTGCATTCCCAGCTAGCCCTCCTTGGGCCATGCTGTGTGACCCTGAGCAAGCTTCTTCCCTTCTCTGAGCCTGTTTTCCTATCTGAAAAATTCATGTGAGCCTTTGATGAGTTTGCCAGGGGAGCAAGTAGATTCACAGGCAGTGGCCACTGTGGTTTTTCTTTCTTTTCTTTCTGGTGAGGGCAGAAGGGCTCTCCTATCACTATCAAACCAAATTCCACAGTGGGGGCAATAAAGGAAGAAGCTGCTGGGTTTGGCTGTTATCTGGGAAGTGCTGGCCTTGAAAGAGCTAGCCCCCTGTGCCAGACACCACCAGCTGTGTGTCATCTCCCTGAATCTTCACCCCACCCAACTAACTGGGTGCTCTTACTATCCTGACGTAACAAATGAGGAAACTGAGGCTCATGAGTTAAAAAGTTGGGCCTACTTATAAGGTGAGAATTTGGTAGAGCAAGGACTTGTAAGTCAAAGGGATGAGGCCAGACATAACTATGATCCTCAGTGATAGGGACAGATGGCTGGAACCTACAAGAGATGACATCAGTTTTCCCAAGGTCCCAGGGAAAAATTCAACAGGAAGTCCCCAGAACCTGACCCCAGGTCTTTCTGCCTCCAAAGTAGTTGCCTCCTTCCAGAAGGATCTGGCCATTGAGGGTGAGAGAAGGACAGAAGGAGAGACCGACATCAGTGTGAACCCAGCCCACAGAATGGGCTTGCTCAGCAGAGATGCTCAGAGCCACAGAGACAAACAAAAATGACTAATTCTGATGGGGACATCAAGAAAGGCTTCCTGGAGGAAGTGACATTAAAAGGACATTTTAAAAGGGTAGGAACAGGGAAGGGATTGGAGTCCAGGCCTGAAGAGCCACGGGAGGGCAGGACACTTGCTCTACGGTGTTCTCTGAGTGTGGGGGAGGCCGACGGTGGAGGCAGCCCACCCATGACTGTCTCCCCATCAGGGGCTTCCTCACGACTTAGCACGGGCTGTGGATCAGGGGAGGGAGAGTGGCTAAAGGAGGTCTAGCTGGACCCCAGAACATCTTGGGGTGAGCAGGGAATGAGGGCAGGGATTTTTGCCCAGTCCCAGCATGGCATACAAGGCGGCATCCTCCCTTAACTTTTCCTGCCTCTCTCACCTCTGACATTCCCCACTCCTGACATCCCCCACCCCCACCCAAAAATCCCCAGCTGCCCCTGGGCTGCAGAAAGTGCTGGCGGTGGAGACCAGAGGGGAGTCTGAGGCGATTAGACTCACCACCCCAGAGAGCCTTTATGATCTTACTCTCCCTCCATACATTTCTGCGTAATTAACAAGCCTTCGTGTGGTCCTGAGGCACAGCCAGGTTTGAGAACCACTGACTTAACCTGCTCAAGTCTCAGCTTCCTTATCTGGAAAATGGGCCAATATATGTCCCACTCCCATAGCCTAGCTATAGAGATGGCGAGATGGTGGACAGGAGGGGTTAGCAAGGGGTAAGAGCCCTGCAGGTAGGTGCTGGTGACTGGCATTCCACACATTCGGGTGGTAGCTGACCACAGCAATGGGCCTGACCTCCACCATAGCCCAAGAAGTGGCCCAGAATCTGCAAGAAGTGGAAGCGTCATTTTATTTGTGGAAAATTCATTGTGACTAAGTAGTTATTCAATACCTCCCAGATCATTTTTAAAATCCAAATTTTATCAACAAAGAGAAGAGCCTAGTGCAGTAATTAGCAGAAGGGAAAGCAGAAAAGTGAATAAACTTGAAAACCAAATCAGCCTCTTCTACCCACTCCCACACATGCCCAGCAGGAGTCAAATATTAATTAATTGCTTCTTCCACTTGGACCCCCTGTTTGCAGGATCCATTCATGTTTGTTATAACAAACACTGCCGGAGCCAACCAACAAAGCCCATCCCTTCAGAGGAAGAGATAGAACCCAGTCACCAACAGGACAGACACCAGGATGGGCTGGGCCTTGCAGAGTTCTCTCTTAAAACAAATGTACCGTAATTTTCAGTCATTTATATATGATACCAAGGAGTGGGGGTAGGGCGAGCTGTTTGACGACTTTTACCTGGAATACAAGTATTCCTGGAATACAAGTATTACAGTGAAATAAAATTAAATTAATAGCTATAGAGGGTTCTTTTAATCTAACTTGGTGGAAATTTGAAAACTTTTTTCCAAGTAACTCTTGAGATAAACAGGGAATTTGAAAGGAGATTACAACCTACTTCAATGTTTCATACTATTTGAACATTAAATACAATGAGAGCATTGAACACTAAAACTTACAGGATGCAGCCAAAGCAATACTCAAAGGAAAATTCATATCCATAAATATACCTAAAAGATATTAAGTCCCGAAGAAAGAGATTCTTTTAGCAGAAAGTTGGCTTACCCATCAAACAGCCCCCAATAAGAGGAAAAACTTCTGTTCCAAGGTTCCTTGAAAAGACAGATTGCTAATAATACACAGTTTTTTTTTTTTCCATTTCCGAACTTGAGATGTGTGGTGATGAAATTCCAAGAATAGCACAGATACATCAGTATATCCTGGGTTTACTATTTTTAATAGACAGATAAAGAAAACAAGCGAGAGAAAGTCTGGAATGCTTACACAGAACCCTCAACCCTGTTTCTATTTTCTTTTCTGGCTTTTTTTACCAGAAGCCTCCAAATAAGCAGTGGGTAGGGAGTATCAGTTCAGTTCAGTCGCTCAGTCATGTCCTACTTTTTGCAACCCAATGGACTGCAGCAAGCCAGGCCTCCCTGTCCATCACCAGCTCCCAGAGCTTACTCAAACTCATGCCCATCAAGTCAGTGATGCCATCCAACCATCTCATCCTCTTGTTGTCCCCTTCTTCTACCTTCAATCTTTCCCAGCATCAGGGTATAAAAAGACCAAAATTCTAGACCCTGGATCTTCCATTCATTAGCTGTGTGACCTTAATGAACATTTATATAGCAGTCAGTTTTGGCCATAATGATGCTGTTTAACAAACAGCCTCAAACTCTCAGAAGCTTCCTCAGTTCCGTAGCTCAGTCATGTCCAACTCTTTGTGACCCAGTGGACTGCAGCACACGAGGCCTTCCTGTCCATTACCAACTCCCAGAGCTTGCTCAAATCCATGTCCATCGAGTTAGTGATGCCATCCAACCATCCTTTCCTCTGCTGTCCCCTTCTCCTGCTGACTTCAATCTTTCCCAGCATCAGGGTCTTTTTCCAGTGAATCAGTTCTTTGCATCAGGTGGTCAAAGTATTGGAGTTTCAGCTTCAGCATCAGTCCTTCCAATGAACATTCAGGACTGATTTCCTTTAGGATGGACTGGCTGGATCTCCTTGCAGTCCAAGGGACTCCCAAGAGTCTTCTCCAACACCACAGTTCAAAAGCATCAATTCTTTGGCTCTCAGCTTTCTTTATAGTCCAACACTCACATCCATACATGACTACTGGAAAATTCATAGCTTTGACTAGATGGACCTTTACTGGCAAAGTAATGTCTCTGCTTTTTAGTATGCTGTCTAGGTTGGTCATAGCTTTTCTTCCAAGAAGCAGGTGTTTTTTAATTTCATGGCTGCAGTCACCATCTGCAGTGATTTTGGAGCCCAAGAAAATAAATTCTCTCACTGTTTCCACTGTTTCCCTGTCTATTTGCCATGAAGTGATGGGACCAGATGCTATGATCTCAGTTTTTTGAATGCTGAGTTTTAAGCCAGGTTTTTCACTCTCCTTGTTCCTCTTCACTTTCTGCCATGAGAGTGTGTTATCTGCATACATGAGGTTATTGATATTTCTCCTGGAAATCTTGATTCCAGCTTGTGCTTCATTCAGCCCGGCCTTTTGCATGATGTACTCTGCATATAAGTTAAATAAGTAGGGTGACAGTATACAGCCTTGATGTACTCCCTTACCCCATTTGAAACCAGTCCATTGTTCCATGTCCAGTTCTAACTGTTGCTTCTTGACCTGCATACAAATTTCTCAGGAGGCAAGTAAGGTGGTTTGGTAGTCTCATCTTTTTAAGAATTTTCCACAATTGATTGTGATCCACACAATCAAAGACTTTGTTGTAGTCAATAAAGCAGAAGTAGATGTTTTTCTGGAACTCTCTTGCTTTTTCTGTGATCCAGTGGATGCCTACACAAACACTTATTCTCATTGGTCTGTAGGTTGACTGCAGTTGGCTGGTCTAGGCTGGACTCAACTAGGTAGTTCTGTTTTGGGATGTGGATCCCTTGAACTTGGCTCCAGACTATGTGTTGGGTTCATGTGTCCTGTGGGTCTCCACATTAATTTTGCAATCAGAATCTAATTGGGTATATTTTGTTGTGACAGATCACAAACATGCAAGAGGTAGGGCAGTAACATGAACTATCTCCAAAGGCCTCCTCTTCAGAAGCATCCCATCTCTCCTTCCTACAGTCCCTTGGCCAAAGTAAGTCACATGGCCAAGGCCAAAGTCAGTGGGTCAGGAAAAATGATTCTACCTCAAGCAGAAGTTCAGTTCAGTTCAGTTGCTCAGTCGTGTCAGACTCTTTGCAACCCCATGGACTGCAGCACACCAGGCCTCCCTGTCCATCATCAACTCCTGGAGTTTACTCAAACTCACGTCCATCGAGTCAGTGATGCCATCCAACCATCTCATCCGCTGTCGTCCCCTTCTCCTGCTGACTTCCATCTTTCCCAGCATCAGGGTCTTTTCAAATGAGTCAGCTCTTTGCATCAGGTAGCCAAAGTATTGGAGTTTCAGCTTCAACATCAGTCTTTCCAATGAATATTCAGGACTGATCTCCCTTAGGATGGACTGGTTGGATCTCTTTGCAGTCCAAGAGACCCTCAAGAGTCTTCTCCAACACCATAGTTCAGAAGCATCAATTCTTCAGCACTCAGCTTTCTTTATAGTCCAACTCTCACATCCATACATGACTACTAGAAAAACCATAGCATTGACTAGACGGACCTTTGTTGGCAAAGTAACGTCTCTGCTTAAGGAAAAGTGGAGTGAAGAATTACTGAACAATAATCCAATCTCTTCTACTTTCTTAGCCTCAACTTTCTTGTCTGTGAAAGGTAGTTGATGGAAATTCCTGGGTTCAATCCCTGAGTTGGGAAGAACCCCTAAAGGAGGGCATAGCAACCCACTCCAGTGCTCTTGCCTGGAGAATCCCCATGGACAGAGAAGCCTGATGGGCTCCTGTCCATAGGGTTGGGAAGAGTCAGACATGACTGAGCAGCTAAGCGCAGCACAGCTTGGGTCTCTTCATCCGTAGACTGGGGATGATACAACAAGCTTCCTGGCACAGTATATGAAAGTCCTATGGTGTGAGCCGGCACGTGCAGGGCCTCACACGTACTCAGTTCTCTGTCAGTGATGGTTCCCATCCCTTCTCCATAACTGTGAAACACCAAATGGGCTGCCTTTATCAACACCGGGTCAAAACTAGTCACTAAATGTGGGATGATAGTGCAAGTTGCATGAAGTGCCTTATACATGTTCATTAGTCCCGTGAGTCAAACATCCAGACTTTGGCAGATCCAAGATGTTATGAATGATAAGACACATAGAAATTTCAAGGATGATAGACTGAAGTCAGGGGATGGGCAGGGTGGGGAGTGGGTGCCTTAGAATAGATTAAACTCAGTGTTTGGTCCTACAGGTGAGAAATCAAGCCATGGTTCCAATGAATTCAATGGTGTCTGCTTCTATTACCTGAAGTCACCTCATCTCCCTGAGTATATTGCATCCCCTGGAGAATGACTGTCCCTTCCCTTCCCCTAGTGCCCTGAAAGGGATTAGCACATGGCAGATACCCCACACATACCTGTTAAACAGTGAATCAGTCTCTCCTTCCATGAGTCAGAGAATCAATGAACAAATCAGCAGTGAATGACACTTGTTTTCTTCTTAATAATTTTATTTATTTATTTACTTATTTTGGCTGTGTTGGGTCTTTTCCCTAGTTGCAGAGAGTAAGGGCTACTCTCCAGATGTGGGGCACGGGCTTCCCATCATGGTGGCTTCTCTTGTTGCGGAGCGCAGGCTCTAGGGCACGGGGCCTTCAGTGGTTGCAGCATGTGGGCTGGGAAGTTGCAGTTCCCAGGCTCTAGAGCCCAGGCTCAATAATTGTGGCACATGGGCTCAGCTGCTCCCAAGGCATGCGGGATCTTCCCGGATGAGGGATCAAACTCATGTCTCCTGCAGGCAGGTTCTTTACCATTGACCACCAGGGAAGCCTGACACCTGTTAATTAAAAAAAAAAAAAAAACTGTGTTCACCACTAGGAAAGGACAAGATTTGTTAAAACTCATTTTTTTCTTTTCAAGAGGGATTTCCATGCTAGTTCAGTTGCTCAGTCATGTCCAACTCTTTGTGACCCCATGGACTGCAGCATGCCAGGCCCCCTGTCCATCACCAACTCCCAGAGCCTGCTCAAACTCATATCCATCGAGTCAGTGATGCCACCCAACCATCACATCCTCTGTCGTCCCCTTCTCCTCCTGCCTTCAATCTTTCCCAGTATCAGGGTCTTTTCCAATGAGTCAGTCCTTCACATCAGGTGGCCAAGATGGACATTTAAAAACATTTTTGTCCACATCTGATCCATGCAAAGCTAAAACAGTTGTTCACCAAGATCGTTTCACACAGACAATGTTTGTTCATGGAACAGATAGAAATTGGGCACCTATTATGTTAGGGACTAAACGAGGTGCCAGGTACAGAGAGTTGCTTGTGGGCTCTGCCCATGGTGGGGGCGGGGCGGGGTTCCCTGGTGGCTCAGTAGCAAAGAATCCACCTGCCCATGCAGGAGACATGGATTTGATCCCTGATCCAAGAAGATCCCACATGCCACAGAGCAACTAAGCCTGTGCTACTGAGCCTGTGCTCTAGAGCCCGGGAGCCACAACTACTGAAACCCATGCACCCTACAGCCCATGGGTGCTAAGTAGCATTCCAAATTTTTGAGACCCCATGGACTGTAGCCTACCTCTACATGGGATTCTCCTCTGCCCATGGGATTCTCCAGGCAAGAATACTGGAGTGGGTTGCCATGCCCTCCTCCAGGGAATCTTCCCTACCCAGGGATCGAATCCATGTCTCTTATGTTTCTTGCGCTGCCAGGCAGGTTCTTGACCACTAGCACCACCTGGGAAGCCCCCCTAGAGCCCATGCTCTGCAACAAAAGAGAGACTCCTTTACATTGCTCTGCAGTGAGAAGCCCATGCACCATAGCTAGCGAAAAGTCCGCGCAGCAACGAAGACCCAGCACAGCCAATAAATAAATAATACAAAGTTATTAAAAAAAAAAAAGAAATGAATGGAACTAATGATGTCCTCACTGCCAAGGAGGAAAACCGAGCACTGAGGAAAGATCCTGCCGTGAGGAGACGGCACGAAGGGCAGTGAGGCTCTAGCCTCGCTGTCCCAAGTGGTTCAGTGATAGGGCGAACCACCCTCCCAGCCCTGAGCGCTACAAACAGGTGAAATCGGGCCGAAAAGATGAACCAGCCCTGCATCAAAGGCTCATGAGTTCACAAGGACAGTCACCAGCCTCGACTCTGAGTCCTGGAGGCCACCTGCTTCTTCCGGCCACTTGCGTATCCAGGGGTCAAGGTTAACAGAGCCGGCTCCGGAGGCACACCAGTCTACACTGCAGTCAGTTCACCTCTCTGAGCCTCAGCCTCCTCCTCTGTAAAGTGGACATGATAACAGAAGTATCTTAGTCATAGATTCTATCATGAGGATTCAAAGAGATGACTCATGTCAAGAGCTTGACAGCTAGTACCCAGTGAGCGCTCAATAAACAGGCTCCCAGGACCCTGGGAGCCTCTACCAAGGACACAAGGCAGAGACCCACTTTGCTACATCCTGGGGTCAGTTCCCGGGAAAGGTTCTGACCCTCTAGCATTAACCACTAAGGTTCACTATCCAACCTGTACGTCTCTCTCCCCTTCCTCCTTCTCAGCCAGATTATTCCCAGCCCCTCTGAGGTCACAAGCTGGGGTCCATTTCCACCCCTCTTGAAGCCAGAGTTGCGTTGAGCTTGTGTGTGGGGGGGGGTGTGGGTGTGTGATGGGGCAGGCAGTGTGGAGCCACGTTCTCCAGCCTCCCTCTCCATCACTCATCAGTGGAAGGACCCACACAGATATTTCTTATTTCTATACCTCATTCTCCTCATCTATATGACAAAGGTAATGATGGGGCCTGGGTCCCCAAGGGGCTGGGTGGGTTCGCTAAGGACATGGATGTTGAGGGCCCTCCAAGGTGCCCTTTCACCAGCACAAAGTCCAGAATTGAGATCCTATTTAGCCCCATGTTTTAAAAACATTTCTAAAGAAAAAGGAGCTCAGGAGATGAATCGAGGACAGATAATCGGTACTCACCGGGCTGTCTCTTTCGCACTCTTTCTTCACATACACACACACTTGAGAAATGATTTTTGTTGTTGTTTGAGAAATGCTCTCAAAACAAAAACAAAAACTCTGCTCTGTTCCATGTAAGCAGCATTAAAAATTCACCAGTTGTGGGGAGCAGGAGGGACAGAAGGGCAGCCTGAGCTCAGAACACATTGCTGGAGAGTTTGGGCCTCGAAGCAGGGACTTGGGCCTGGGGAAGGCCAAGGGATGGAGGGATGGGGCCGGGGAGGGGTGGGAGCTTGGGACCCTCTGCCCAGGGAGCCTTCAAGGCTGGTCAATTCCCTGCCACAAAGTCCTGTTTACTTCGTTATCGTCCTCTTTGCAATCTTGTTTATTTATCTGCTTACTTTTTGCTTGTTTCCCGTCTGGTCTAGAATGTAAGTAAGGTCCTTGAGAGTGGGGTTGTCGTGGTTCTAGGAGTTGATGCGGAGCCTGGCGCACAGTGGGAACTTGACATTTGTGAAAGAACAAAAATACGAAGTGAATAAAGGAGTAACTGGACAAATGGACAGAAGAGCCGGAACGAGGCACAGCCAGTCATGACAAGTGAGACAGTCTTTCTCTAGCTTGGATCAGAGCCTGGCACCCACAGACCAGCAGCAGCCTGGAGGGGTGTGGCCTCAGAGTTTCAGTTCTCTGGGCCTCAGTTTCCTCAACTGTGAAATGGGGATTACTCTGCTACTCACCTCACTAGACTGTTTTGAGGATTAATGGGAAAAATCCATGTTAAACATAGTTCTGCACCTGGCACAATGGTCTAGTTTTAATCACTGAGTGGGGACATGGAGGAGGCAGGTGGCACACATACCAGCTCCCATCAGTTAAATGAAAACAAACAAAAATTCTAAGATTCAGTTCCCAAGATCCAAGGAGCTTCTTACTCCTTAGAAACTCCCAGCTGAGGCCAGGGAGGGGACAAAGGTCTGTACTAAGTGAGTTATAAAAACAACTCTGAGCCAGGAACCACTGAGGGGCTCCCCACCCACCAGCACACACACACACACATACACACACACACACACACAGGCCCGTCTGGGATTAACTCTACCCTGCCCAGCATGTTCCATTTCTGACAAGATTTTGAGAAAGAAGAAAAGAGGGAGGGGAGCAGTTTCCCATTTCCTTTCATTATCAGTCTCCTCAACTCTTCAACCACTTTCCTGTCATTTGATGCTCACAGTACCTCCTGGAGGAAGGTGACAAATGAGGAAACTGAGGCCCAAAAAGGCTGATGTGTATTTCCTGAGGGTTACAGGGCCAATCTGGGGCTAGAACCCATTTCTCCCAACCTCCAGACCCAGTCTCTCTGCTTAACCATCCCAGATGTCCAAAGCACTAAGCAGACACTCCATCCTCATCCCAGGGGCAGCTACCCAGCAGGTTTGCCATAAAGGCTCCCAGCTGAGCCCTTGGCAGACATCACTAATCAACTGGGGCATCTGCAAATCCCTTCCAACCCAGGGTTCCAGGCAGACACTACCAATCAATCAGAGTTGGCCAAGGAGATTAAAAGGATCCTCTCAGCCCTGATCTGGGCAGACAGAGTTGTCTGGTGTTCCTTTAGCACGGCGCCTGCTCATTGGCCGGGATTTGTTGCTGTTCGGTCACTAAGTCGTGTCCGACTCTTCGTGGCCCCACAGACTGCAGCAGGCCAGGCTTCCCTATCTCAGTCCATGGTTATTGAGTGAATGAATGAATGAGTGGGTGAGTGAACAAACAAATGGGCACCCAACCTGTGCCAGGTGCTTGGGCAGAGGCCTCCAGGTGAGAGATCACACCCGCTCTATGTGCACATTCCATCGGTAAGGACAGAATTTGTTCAAAAGCCAACGAATCCAAAACTAGCAGTGGGGGGGCTCCACTCCTCCCCTGCTGCTCGTGGTGCCCCCACTCCCCAGAGCCCTGGGATCAGAGTCACTTTTCCTCCCTTGCTGGGGGATCCCAGTCAAGTCACCCAAGCCCTCGGAGCCTCACATGCTTCATCCATAAAATGCAGATGATTACCGAACCTGCCTCAAAAATTGCTGTGGGGCTTCAAGGAGGCCAGCATGGGAGGCAGTGCCTGGCAGAGAACAAGAACTCCAGAAAACCAAGCTGCCATCAACCTTCCATATTAAATTTAAGACCTTGAAGCCAGGAGCCATGATGTCTTCCTGGGCACTGAGCCTGTTGCCCTGGACCATGCTGGGCAAACACAGACGGGTCATCAACCTGTAGGTGGGACAGTGACAGGATGCTGGGTCTTCAGGGCAGGAGGGGTGTTCCCCAGTTCTGGGACCCCAGCCAAGCTCCCCAGTGCCCATTAGCCACAGAACAACTTCCGCAGGGTGTAGCGCCAGGCTCCCGCATCCAAGCACCATGGACTCTGAGCCTCAGAGAGGACTCAACAGTGACCTCTGCATTCAGCCCTGCCCCATGATTTCTCTGCCACTGCCCACAGTGTCAAATCTCAGTCCCCATGGAGTAACCCCCACTCCAAGCCTTGGAGACAGCGAGTTGGGGCAGCCAGAGGCTGGACTGGGAGGTGCAATGTCTGGGTTCCAGTTCCATCTCTGGGCGACACACTCAGTGCATCCTTCCTCCTCTCTGGACCTCAGTTTGTGTGAGTGTGTGCTCAGTCACTCAGTCATGTCCAACTCTTTGCTACCCTGCCAGCTCCTCTATCCATGGGATTTTTCAGGTCAGAATACTGCAGTGAGTTGCCATTTCCTCCTCCAGAGACCCAGGGATCAAACCTGAGTCCCCTGTATCTCCTGCATGGGCAGGCAAATTCTTTATCACTGAGCCACCTGGGAAGCCCTCAGACCTCAGTTTACCTATCTGAAATTAGGTATGGGGGCAGCCCAATGCCTAGGACCCTTCCAATTCTAACAGTGTCTTCTGCATACTTACACTTACTGATTGATGGATGGATTTCACAAATGTTATTGAGTGCCTACTATGTAACAGGCCCTGTGCTAAGCCTCAAGCCGTTCCCTCTGCTAAAAGACCCCTCCCCATCCTTGGCCTCCCAGTCTCAGCTTCCTGCAGGAAGCCTTCTCCGGGCCAGCTTTGGGGACCTTCCCGTGCCCTCCCCTAGCCCTTTCCTTCCTATCACAGACTTATCACTCCACATCATCTGGTCTGTTTATCTCCTCTGCTACCCTCTGAGTTGTGGCCTCCTGAGGGCAGGATCACAACTTGTTTCCCCTAATCCATTTGCAGGGATTCCAGAGTAAGGTTCTAGAAACATCTCCCTGGCCAATGAACAAAGGAATGAATATGTCAATTCCAAATCTTCCTTCTCCCAATACAGACCTTCAATTAACCTTTTTGCCTCTTCATCCTCTCCCCCAAACCGGTCCCTGCGAGCCCACCAGGCGAGCCCCAAAGCTGACTAGGAACCTTTCTGGCTTGTCTTCCCTTCTGAGCCCAGTGAAAGGTGTTCCCAGGCCGAAGTGGCATTTCAAGGTGTTTGCGGCTCCAGTGACACCCCCTGGGGTTTGACAGGAGCCCAAGTCCCGATAGGTTTTGTGACCTGCTCTACACTGACACAGCACTCTCTCGGTAAATATTTAGGCATGAATTAACTTCCTCCAGAGAGCAGTGACTCAGGGCCAGATGTAATCTCCCAGCTTTAGGGGGAAAGGTGAGCACCCCAACCTTTCTCAGGTGCCCAGACCAATAAGGCCAGCCCTTCATCCCAAGAAGCCTTGTCTCACTGGGACCTGCCCTCCTGCATACATGCGCACACAGATAGTCATACACACACGTAAACATACACACACTCGATGCCCTGGACCATCCGTAGTCCCCTGCTCTGAGCCACTGACCATGGGAACAGAAGCCTCGTGTGAGACTCACCCATTCGGTAAGTATCTGTGGATTCCTACTGTGTTCCCTCCCGTCTTCACTGCTCCCAGGGGCACCAAATAGCTCAGCTGTTGTGTTACCTCCTTCAGCAAGTGCATCTTGACAACAGCTGCAGGAACTACCCCTCTCCAGGCCACCCCAAAAAAGATCAAGAGTTTTTACTAAGCTAGACAAATGCTTAGCCCTCCCCACTAGCCCACCTCTCCATTCCCGAGAAGGTGAGATCAAGTGAACGCGGGCCCCAGACAGGAGCACCCAAAGAATGCGGCCATGCAGACGGTGCTGACCACTCCTCCGCTGGCCCTAAGGAGCGGAAGAGCCTTGGCGGAACTCAGACTCACCTTGAGGCAGAGGTTGAATGGGGGACTTGTTCCTTTGCCCTCAACCTGTGGCTAATGAATCCATTTCCATCCCTACCCTGGTGTCCCATCTGAGCCCCCCAGAGTTAGGAGGTGCTGCTCTGAGAATGGTTGTCAACGATGAGCTGAGCTGTGAGAGGGAATTGCTTCTTCGTGGATCCTGCAGGCCCTGGTTTCAGAGCAGTTGGCAGAAAAGTTGTGGGATGCTGATCAAGTCAAGGTTATGTTCACCATGAGCTTGAGCCCTGAGAACTGGACTCAGATTCACCCATGGCAGAAGCAAGTAGCTGAATTCAAAGAACCTAAAGCAAGTTCCGCTGCTGGAAACAGACCTGGGTTCAAATCCTGCCTTCACCCCTTCTTGACTGCGTGACCTTGAGCAAGACACAAACACTCAAAATCCTAGCTTGCCCCAATAAATTCTGGGCAAAGACAGAATGAAGGTCCAAAATAAGCATTAATAATACATTCTTAGACTCTCGCAACGTGCCAGATGCTGTCCATCCCAGAGCTGACTGTAGAAACAGAACCTTCCGCTTCCCTCCACATGGTAATGACATCTCAAAGGTGGACCTCAAAACCAAATGAATGAGGGATCTCCCTGGCAGTCCAGAGGTTAAGACTCTGAGCTTTCCATGCAGGGGGCACCAGTTCAATCCCTGGTCAGGGACTGAGATCCCACATGCCTTGCAATGCGGTCAAAACAAAATAAATAAAACAATGAAGTCTTTGTGTGTCTATAAGACAGGCCCTAGGGAGATAATGAGCAGTATATTTTTATTATTACAAATACTGTCACATGAACGAGTTGTATTCTGTGTATCTGGGTCAGCAGATCACCGATGCAATGGAAGTAAGACACCTTTTCTCTCACAGTTCCCCTAAAGTGTCAATCGTGGCTTCTCTGCGTGGGGGCAGAAGAGGTTCTTCTGATCACAGTAGCTCAGACCAGTCTGAGATTGTGCACAGATGGCATGGAAAGGCCAGAGCACTGGATTTGGAGCTGTGGGATCTCAGGCAAGTCCCTTCCGCTGTCAGCGCCTCAAGATTCATCTGAAAAATGGGGTGTGTGCTCCCTAAATCTATTTTTATCCTTGCTGCTTGGCACTGAATAGATGCTGAAAAATTGTTGGAGGAAACAAACTTGGAGAATTCTTAAATCTGAGGGGACACCAAGAGAGTACTGGATGGGCTGGCTGGGTTTCTTTACTCCTGTCAAAGGATGAAGCAGGTGCTGAGGACAACAGGCCAAACGAAAGAAAAGACTCAGAAGAAACCCCAAGGAGAGGGCGAAACAGCAGGAAGTTTGCTTCTGAGACCTCCTCCCACCCAGCACCCCCTCACACACAAGGCCCACCTAGCCTTCATACTCTGTGAAGCCTGTTCCTCCTTCAAGGGCCAACTCAAGGACCCCCTCCTCAGGCAAAGAGACTCTCCCACCAGGTGCCTTGGACCCCCCTCCCCCACTCTGGTCACCCCCTTTCAGGCTAACCAGTCCAGATCAAACCCCCCTGGAGAGACTCCCCACCATCGCAGCTTCCAGCTGGAAGGAGGTGGCACCATGAACGATTCAGGACAAGAAGGAAAACAGTGTCAGCAAGAGTTAAGTTGGGAGTTCCTCAGCTGCATGATTTCCCGAGAGTCACCCTTCTCCTCCAAGACTGAGGTCCCTATCCGCAGGCAGTCTCCGGGAGGGAGTCAGGGCTTTTCTAGCAGGGCCTCCCCCATCCTACGTACATAATAATAGTCCCTATTGTCATTATTAGTAGTTAGGAAAGAAAGGAGAGGTTACAGGACGGGTGATTAAGACACTGAATATCGGCTCTCAGAACGCCTTTAGACCTCCGCTGTTTGCCAGGGGCGCGCCTCCAAGCCTTCTCCATCAAGGGAGATCAACCTTCACCACGCTTGGGCTTCTTCCGTCAGACCAACGGAGAGGATGGCCCTTCTCCGAGTGTTCTCTGAGGCCCCTCGACCAAAAAGTCAAGGAGTCAGGTCCCACATTCTCAGCGACTGAGGGGACCTCCAAATCTCTTTCCCCCGAGGCGTCCCCACGAGTCTCTTGCAAAAGCCTTGGGTCCGGTGGGTCACCCGGGGGGGCGACAGACCAGAAAGGAGATGCCGCGTGGCCGGGAGTGGGGGTTGCGCGGACCTGCCGCAGGTGAGGCCCAGCCGTGCGGAAGGGGAGGAGCCGTTGCCGCAGCACGCAGGTGAACCGACCCTGGGCTCCCAGGAATTAGGCCGAGGGCTGCCACGGGCTCCAACGTGACGGCTGCGAGGCGGCCACGTCGCAGACAGCGGCCCCCGCGACTCCAAGTCCCCCGCGGCTCGGCAGCCCCAGGAGAACATTCGAGGCAGCGGCGGCGTTGGAGGCCCCGGGTCCGTTCGGTATTTGAATAGCACAAAGGAACCGCCTTGGTCTGATTGGCCAGCTTAGTGGCCCCGGGGCGGGCAGCGTCTGTCACTCGGGAGGTTTGGAGCGCTCTGATTGGCTTACCAGATATGGGGCGGGGCCCGGACTCCCGGCTAAATAGCTGGGGCCCTGGCCGGCCGAGGCTCATTGCTTTGGCGCCGTCTGGGGAGCACGAGCCCGCGAGTGGCGCGCAGCGCATGGTGGCGGCTCCTCTCGGAGCGCAGCCGACCCGCTGACCCGGCCTCCGTTTCCCCTGCCCAGCGCGTCCCGGAGGCCGGCTGGAAGCCGAAACAGCCGCAGCCTTAGCAGCAGCAACGGCCGCGGCTGCTCCGCCGCCGCCGTCTTCAAGGGAGCATGGATTGCGCCCTGGACGCCCAGAGCCTGATCAGCATCTCCCTGCGCAAGATCCACAGCTCCCGGACCCAGCGCGGCGGCATCAAGCTGCACAAGAATCTCCTGGTGTCCTACGTGCTCCGCAACGCGCGCCAGCTCTACCTGAGCGAGCGCTACGCCGAGCTCTACCGGCGCCAGCAGCAGCAGCAGCAGCAGCAGCAGCAGCAGCCGCCCCACCACCAGCACCAGCAGCTCGCGTACGCGGCGCCGGGCATGCCGGCCAGCGCGGCCGACTTCGGCCCTCTCCAACTTGGCGGCGGTGGGGACGCGGAGGCGCGCGAACCAGTCGCCCGTCACCAGCTGCACCAGCTCCACCAGCTCCACCAGCTGCACCTCCAGCAGCAGCTGCACCAGCACCCGGCGCCCAGGGGCTGCGCGGCGGCGGCGGCGGCCGGGGCGCCCGCGGGCGGCGCGGGGGCGCTCTCGGAGCTGCCCGGTTGCGCCGCGCTCCAGCCGCCGCACGGCGCGCCCCACCGCGGGCAGCCCTTGGAGCCGCTGCAGCCGGGTCCTGCGCCGCTGCCGCCTCCGCCCGCCGCTCTCTGTCCGCGGGACCCTCGCTCCTCGGCCGCCTGCTCTGCGCCCTCCGCGCCCCCTGGGGCAGCCCCTCAGGCCGCGGCCGCCGCCTCCCCGCCCTCCTCCCCGGCCCCCGCCTCCTCCCCCGGCTTCTACCGGGGCGCGTACCCGGCCCCCTCGGACTTTGGCGTGCACTGCAGCAGCCAGACCACCGTGCTGGACCTGGACACTCACGTGGTGACAACGGTGGAGAACGGCTACTTGCACCAGGACTGCTGCGCCTCCGCCCACTGCCCCTGCTGTGGCCAGGGCGCCCCGGGACCCGGCCTGGCGTCCGCCGCCGGCTGCAAGCGCAAGTATTACCCTGGCCAGGAAGAGGAGGACGACGACGACGAGGATGTAGGCGACCTGGGGGCCGAGCCCCCCGGGGGCGTCCCGTTTGCCCCCTGCAAGCGCGCTCGCTTCGAGGACTTCTGCCCGGACTCGTCCCCGGATGCGTCCAACATCTCAAACTTGATCTCCATCTTTGGCTCGGGCTTCTCCGGGCTGGTGAGCCGACAGCCGGACTCCTCCGAGCAGCCGCCGCCGCTCAACGGGCAGCTGTGCGCCAAGCAGGCGCTCGCCAGCCTCGGCGCCTGGACTCGAGCCATTGTCGCCTTCTAGGGACCCCCGAGGGCACGGGGACCCGGGGCCCCGCGGGGCTGGGGCCAGACAAAGACTCGGCCAAGGGGCGAGAGGAGGGAACGAACGGGCGCCCGGCCACTCCGGGCTGAGCAGGGGGCGAGAAGAGGGAGACGGCCGATGTTTTATAAATTGTAAAATAAAAAAAAGAAATCTAAGATCTTGGACTTTATTTTTGCAGAGAGAAAAGGCGCCTGTTTAAGTATGCTTTGTGTTTCTCCTACTCTTTTTTTTTTTTTTTTTATTGTAGTGATTGCAGTGGTGTTTAGCGAAGAGCCAGCCACGTGAGGAAGGGCTGCTACCCGGAGGAGGTGCCGGGCAGCCGGGGGAGAGGCAGGGCGCCCGGACCGCCGGGGCGCGCCGTGGGCGCAGCGCAGGAGGGCGCGGGGTCCCGGACGCCGATTCCAATCAGTTGTCAGACCCAGGAAGCCCGGAGCTCTGTTCTCTCGAGTCCCTCCGCGGGGTGAGGAATGGGTCTTGTGAAATCCTGAGCAAAAACAAAGGCAAACTCTATCTCTGAAAGGGAGGTTTGGGTCACATTTCCTCTCTGGGGGCGGCCTCCAAAGTTCTCAAAATGAGAAGGCAGAAATGAAAACACTTCAACTTTTTTTTCTTTTCTTCCCGGGCGGGTGTCTTGAACCCCTCGTCTCCCCGCCCCTCTGGCTCTGTTCTCCTCCCCTCCTCCACCAGTCTTCCAGACTCGGGGGTGGCGCCGGACACCCCGACACTCTCGGACACTGTTTGGGGAAGGGGTGGGGGGCGGGCACGGCCGACTACATTTCCCATCATGCCCAGCACTGCGGTCCCCACTAAACAAAAAAGGAAGTCGATTCCTTCACCTGGATCCCCGGCGGCCCCGAGAGAGGGAAGGGCCGGGACCGCCGACTGCGTTGGAGACTTTTCTCTAAGTTCCTGGTCAGATGTGTGTGTGTGTGTGTGTGTGTGTGTGTGTGTGTGTGTGTGTGTGTGTG